>CM024586.1:42056340-42408596 GCA_014182565.1 Eucalyptus marginata | reverse complement strand
CTAAATTGATTTGTTGTCTTGTTAGATACACTATATGCCCGAGCTAAGTTGGGTGTGGTGCAATCTCATATAAGGAAGTTGTTTGTTGTATTGTTTTTTGGAACAACTATCGAACGAAGGCTAACTTGGTGATTGCTACTCGTCAGCGTTGCACGGGTTATCCCTACGGTCAAGGAACTACTAACCTGTGATGGATGGTATCAAAGTAGGATCCCCTCCAATCAATGGGTTGAGTCGGAGAAAACCTATGGACAAAGTGTGGCCTTTGACTAGCTTCAGGATGGCAATGGGGGCACAAGAAAGATCTAGTTTCTCACTGAATAGGGGAAACATTGTTGGATCAATTGGTTATTCTCAAGAAAAGGTCTGCTGCCATGTTTTCAACAAGGAAAGAACCTCCATTGGTCTGCTGGGATTAAGAAGCTTAGTAGGCAAAGAGGGTGTTGCCAAAAAGGTTGGCGAAAAATGCCACACTTGCCAAGAAAAGAGCAAGTGACAGAATGGGCCCAAAAAACTGCGATCAAAAGTAGCTACCGATGAAGTAGCCTATTTTGCTTATGTAGCGCCGACACGCGACACGGCACGAGCGTGTCGACACGACACGGACACGTCGACACGTCATTTAAAAAATAGAGAATTTACGACACGTTGTGACACGTTGAATATTAAATGAATATTTTTATTTTTAATTAATTTAATTCAAATTCATAAATAAATAAATAATTAAAAAAGCCTATAATAAATTTACACTAATAATATTAATAAATCAATTCATTTGAAATTCGAAAGATATATTCATAATTAATGCGAAAACATGTTTTTAATTTTAACAAAAGTTATTGATAAAACTAATAATTAATAAGAAATTAGAATCGATTTATTTAAATAAATTCATGATTTTTAGAATGATCAAAATTTATCATTATTCAAAATTCAATATTCTTACTTTTCGAAATTAGTTTTCAATTTCATTTATTTAATTTTTTTATAAAAAAAAAATCCCCAAATCCACTTTTTTCTTTTCTTTGTCCATTTCCCTCCCACCCAAACTTATTTTACTTTTTCCCTCCCAGAACAACTGCAGTTGTCAGCCTCACTTCCCAAAACTCAAAGGCACGCCATCGTCCCCTCTTTTATTATTTTTATTCCCTTATCACAAACCCTAGCGACCCTCTTCTTCCTCCTTCTACCGCTCGCGCAAAAAAACCGGACCAAGACAAACATGCAGACAGCAGACCTCGCTCCCCTCTTTCGCACCTCGCATCGTTTCTCAGCTTCGACGATGGAGCGGACGCGACGCCGAGAAGGAGGAGATGCCGTCGCCGCCGCCGCCGCCGCTCGGCGCCCTCGGCCCCGATCCCTTCCTCTTCTCTTCCTCTCTCTGGCCGTCTCTCGCCATCGCTCGTGGCCTCTGCTCCCTCCCCCTCCCTCGCCTCCACCCGGAGTCTTCCGGACACGCGTCGACATGCGTGTCGAGAAAAGTTGACCGCGTGTCCGACACGTGTCCCGAGCGTGTCGACGTGTCCGACACGCTCCGACACGTGTCGGACACGACACGGAAGCACGGACAACGAATAGCTATTTTGTCGCGAGCGTTACCATTCGATATATGATCTAAAGTGGCGCATCAATGGTTAAGGAAACACTAGGAAGCAATAGAACAGCCTGCAACTAGAGCATTGCGGAATAAAGTGGGAGAGAATGTCATGGTTTGTAATTCTCTTGTATTGGTGACACTTATGAGTGGAGCTTGGATTACTGGGTGACGAGTAAAAGCGATGCAGAGGGATGAACATAACTAGTCCAAGGGAGTGGCGTCTTGGTACAAAGAGTTCTAGGATAGAAATATTATGTTACTTGGGAGCTCATAAGGTGGGATTGACCTTTTGTGCACAAACTAGTTGGGAGCTTATGCTGCTCTTCTAATAGTTATGGCAAGCTGAAACCAACTATCGAGTCTAAACTGATCTGCTATCTCATTTGATAGACTATACACCCGAGCTAAGCCGGGCGTCATGCAATCTCATATGAGGAAGCTATTCACTGTATTGTTCTCTAGAACAACTATTGAACGAAAGGCTAGCCTAGCGATTCTACTTTCAAGCGCTGCATGGCTTATTTTGCGGCCTAGGAACAGCTGACTCTTGACATATGGCTATGCACCTGTACTCACGTTACAGTTTCCGTATGACAAAGGAATATAGCCACAATTTCTTTTAAGTGTTGTCGCTCGTCTTTAGAAAAGTTTTAGTAGCTGTTGACCTGTGATATCTACTTCTCCATTATAAAAGGTAGATTTGTCATAAAGATTTCAAGAGTTCACTCAGTTTTTCATAATATATAGAAAGTTGGTCAATCTGGATCACTTAGATTAGTTTTTTTTTTGTTCAAATCTTATCTTACTATGCATGAAGATAAGCAGGAAGAAGTTTTTAATCTTCAAATTTTAATAGAAGATCTGTGGAAACATTTATTTTCTTATTAACATGCAATCCCAACTGAAGCTTAGCGGAGTTGGTAGCAGTTATGGACTGCTGGAGAAATTCATGTTATTGATCTCAAAAAGATACTTCTTGGGAGTTTATGAGGGATTCCACCTAAAACTCCATTACTAGATAAGGTTTTAAGATAGAGAACATTACCAAAATTGATTAGAACCTACTGCTCACGGGATAGGACATTGTGACGTGCACATAGCATTGTCAGAGTTTCTATGTCAAAACGATAAAGAAGCTACATGATGCCTAGCACAGTATCAGTTAGGACTGTATCAACCACATCGGTTTTGCTTAGATTTCTGAGACTTGTACAAAAAGTGCACTGTTACCCAGGTTTTTCGGTAATCTAGAGCAAGGGGATGAGACTGACAAAGGAATGTAATCGATGATGTCAATTGTATTGATCCATCAAGGTTCTTCCAGGATTAGTTGTCTTCTTATTCTCTTTTGGGCTAATCATTCGAAGCTCAACTCTTATAACATGAGAACAATCACACAATAGGATTTACATGAATTTGAGGTTTACAAGGAGCAGCAGCGAACATGAGATATAGCTACACCACAAGAACCTTATCTACTTATAAATCTTTCATCGAGCAGTTTGGTGAATAATTTCAGAAAATTCTGCCCCAATATTCTTATCGGAGTTATATAATTGATGAGCTACTAATATTGATGAATTGCCGGCCAATATCTTATCTGCTGGACCTCTGAGCTTTTCTCCATCAGCCCTGCTCTGCTGCTGCAATGCTAGCTCTAGATTCCATAAAACATATCCCATTGAGGGTCTCTCTCTTCCTGTTTCTGCCAAACACTTAACTGCTACATCAGTGAATGTCCGGAAACAGTCAGGGTCGATCTTTCCTTGTAAATATGGATCAATCATCTGACCAAGCATACCCGAATGATAACATTTTAAGGCACATTCAGCCAGACTCTGTGGTCCATCCTCATTCCCATGGGCAGGTAATATTGCAGGTTTGGCACAGAGAACTTCAAACAACACTACTCCGAATGAGTACACATCTGACTTTGCTGAAAGTTTGAGACAGCGATAATACTCGGGGTCAAGATATCCTATGCTTCCTTTTACTGCAGTGCTAACTTGCATGTCGGATTGGTTCATTGCATCGGGCCCAAGTTTTGACAATCAAAGTCGGACACCTTAGCTTCCCATTTGTCGTCCAACAGTATGTTGCTGCTCTTCACATCTCGGTGGATGACAATCTGCTTCCAGCCGGTGTGGAGGTAGTGTAACCCACGTGCTGCACCGATGCAAATTTCGAGTCTTTTCTTCAATGGAAGTGGAGGGCTGTTGGTCTTATATAGATGTTCTCGCAAGGTCCCTCGACCCATGAAGTTATAGATGAGTATCATTTCTTTGTTCTCCAAGCAATACCCTATAAGAGTGACAAGGTGGTGATGGCGTAGCTTTGAGAGCATGGATATTTCAGTCTGAAACTCGCATAAGCCCTGGTGTGAAGAAGGATCGGCACGCTTTACAGCAACCAAAGTCGCACCACCATCCAAGGAT
The DNA here is from genome assembly GCA_014182565.1 of Eucalyptus marginata. Lineage (NCBI taxonomy): Eukaryota > Viridiplantae > Streptophyta > Magnoliopsida > Myrtales > Myrtaceae > Eucalyptus > Eucalyptus marginata. The sequence goes on along the minus strand of CM024586.1, from coordinate 42,404,564 downwards.
CCCCTATAGACCTTCCCAAATCCCCCAGTTCCAATAAGAACGTCATCAGAAAAGTTGTTGGTCGCGGACATGATCTTTGTCAATGGGATGGCGTTGTCCCCAAATGGCTTGCAGCATTTTGAACTTCGGTTTTGGCAGAGGGAGAGTGTGCCAGACCACTCGGAAGGTAGGTACAACAGTGTAACGGAAAGCAAAAGCACTGCAAAAATTCCATAAAAGATGCCAAAACTAATTCGAGTAGCTTTATCTTCTCTGCAAGGCGAACCATGAGAAGTTGCTGTACCAAATGGATTGAGCCCTGCCAAATTATCACTGGAGTCTGGTAATTTGAAAATCTCCAACCCATTCAAGATGCCCTGGCAATCACATTCAGATGGCCCATTATCACTACTTATTGTGATCTGCAGATCCTCCATTCCTCTATCTAGTTCTGAGCAATCAATAATGTAATCTTGATAGACTGGCCTCCCAGGCATACGACTCCATCTCACTGTACCAGCAGTCATATTATTGATGTAGACTTTGAAAACCCTTCCATTTTGTCTGATGTCTCTTGTGATCTCGCAGAAATGAAGCCTGACAAGGTAGCAGAAACCCCGAATTCACAAGGAATGACCACCTCATATTTCCACCAGCTGGACTTAATGTTCTTGCTGTCGAGTAAACCTTCTCTGGTGCAGTGTAGGGAGGCACGTCAGGGCTGTACTTTATTCCAAGCTTAGATTGAAGGATAGAAGTTCGGGCTCCACCAGGAACAAAGTAATCTTTATCTCCTGACCACGAGCGCCCCATCCCGGCATTACCTTCGGGAGGGATGTCATCGCCACCTACATTTACCCTGTACATTGTCTCGAGTACCGTGTAATTTGCAGCATATATTCGGGAGGAATTTCCAACAAGTGGAAGTCGAACATCTCGTATGTATAGATTCGCAGGCATAGTAATGATTTCGATCTTGTTCACAAATGCATAGGCTTCAGAATGACCAGATGAGGGGGTAAATGTGATGCTTAGGATTTGGGCATCCACCTTCACAACAAATTCTTGAATCACACACTTAATATCTGAAGAATCTCTCAAATAAGAGGACTGGGAGGTTCTCAACAAAGTGTACTGACCAGCACTAACAGAAAATAATGCATCCGATACATTTAGGCCTGGATACGAGGCTAAACAGAAATGAAGTCTGATGAACTTTTGTCCAGGAGAGACAGTGAAGTTGTGGGTAAATTGTCTAGGAAATATACAAACAGATATCTGGGGATTCGATGGAGTACCATAGTCCCCAAGGTCGGCTTCATTGGCTTTAACTTTCAGGCTAAGACTTTTTATCTGGACATCAGATGGGATGTCTTCTGCAGAAGAATCACAGCGATATGTCGTCGTCTCCATCTGCAGGCGAGAGTGTTCATCTGCATACACAACTACAAAGTTTGTTTCTAGCAAGAGACCGAGGTAACATAGAACAAGAATTATTCGCATGAGGTTTTGAGACATGTAACTTGAGAAGAATGATGATGGAGAAACAGAAATTTGAAACTTTCACGGAGCTGGTCTTTTTTGGTTAGATATCAAAATCTAGTTAGCTTCTGTATTGAACAGAAATGGACTCCTGGTGCTTGACCTCTTCCTGCCATTCAATTCTGAGATAGAAGTAGAAGAAAAAGACAATGCGGATTACGCGTTCTAAGCGAAGACCTTGGAATATGACACGTCAAGTCTGCTCAAGTAGCTATCCTGGCTGACTTCTACGGTGAAGTTTATTGGTAAAGAACAAAGGCGTGTCTTTTTTTTTTTTTGGGCAGCTTGGGTACATCGGATGGATGCCAAAGGGAAATCTTCTGAGAGGCATTACAGAAGTATTGATGATCTCAAAGACTTGATATATCAACTCTTGTGGTTGGACAACTCTCGTACTACAGGGGAAAGGAATGACTCACAGGCATGTTTGGTCGTTGATATTTCTAATCGGGATATGATTGAATAGGATATGATATGAAATTTAAGAGATTTTGATGTATTTTATCCATTATTTAGTGATTGCGTAATAAAATCGAATATATTCACATTATATTATGTTATTTGGTATAAACGACACATTAATAAAAATAAACAAAAAATTTTACAAACGAAGATGGTAAAAATCTTTTGCGACACTCTTGCTTTATTTTATTTGGTTTTTTTATTTTATTTTCCACTCTTTTATTAATTAATTTCCTTTTTTTTTTTTTTTTTTCTTCCTCTCCCATCAATCTCTAATAAAATTTTATTAAATAGTAGATTGTATTGATATAACCAAAATGCTAAAATATAAAAAATATATAATAAATATGAATATATTTATATTTATATATTGAAATCATTTTATAAAATATAATTAAATTCAAATATATAAAAATAAAAATAAGATGAAATGAAAATAACTAAATTGTTATTTTTTGTTATATTGAATTATAATTCAAATATTATTTATATAGAGATATTATCTTAATTTTGTTAATTTAAAAAGTCTATCATTCGAGAAAAATAACTTTCTTTATTTTGGATCTTTAGAAATTCTATCCACCTTTATCTCACCTCCCCATGGGATAATTTTATCCAATCTATATCCCCCTTTATCATATCTTGAGCATACACTAAATACAAGATAGGATTAATTTTATACCATGTAGAATTTTATCTCGACTGCCAAACGTAACTTTAGAGTTTGACCTCCGCCGGTCATTAATTGAGACCCATCACAAAAGTAGTTGGTCACGTAGAATATACGTTCTTGGCGAGTACTTGATTGCTTCAATGGTGAAGGTGTCTGTCCAAATCAAAGACCAATCAATTCTGGGATCAATTGTCAAGGGTGTCTTAAGTCCGCTCAATGTAGCAATGCTTGGAAAGTTCCTGGAAATAGGCGCTTCATTACATTCCCATCAATCATAGGCGTCTCAAAGTCCTAGTTTTGAATGGACTAGCCTCGTTAGAGAATCTAAATCTCTTGACCAGAGGATGAGCTATTAGGTCTAAAGAGAAAAAAAAAAAAAGAATATGCAAGTGTCATTCCGTGATTCTCCCATACCCGTGAACTCTTGAGAGTGAAGCTTGGGTTATTGAGAGAGAGTGAGGATGTAGAGATGATGAATACAATTGGTCCGTAGGAGTGGCGTTAGGATGGTTGGTGCTAAAAGTTCTAGGATAGAATGATTATATTATTTAGGAGCTTTGAATGCGGGGTTGATCTTCCGTGCACAAACTGGTCAGGAGTTGATGCCGCTCTCCTGAGGAAGCCATGGCAGGCCAAAATCAGTTGTTGAGCGTAAAAAAATATGTTGTTTCACTCGATGGACTAAACGTTAGAACTAAGCTGGGCATGGTACGATCTTGTTTAAAGAAGTTATTTGCCGTATTGTTCACCTAATAACTATAGAAGGAAGGCTGACCTGATGAATTCTACTTGCCAAGTGCTGCACGGGTTATTTCCACGGCTAAGGAACTATCGACCCGTGACAAATGGTATTAGAGCAGGGATCCCTCTAGTAGGTGGGTGATTCGGGGAAAAGCTTGTGGTCTTCCCTGTCCTATGAGGGCGGAGAGTGATTGTCGGGGCTAAAGGGGTTCGGACAATGTGCGGCTCTTGTCTAGCTTCTAGGATGGCAATAGGGGCATATGAATGAGTCGAATTGCTTGATGAATGGAGATAACGTTCCTGGATGAATGAACGAATCTTAAGAAGAGGTCCACGATCACCTTTCCACCAAGGGGGATCCTTTGTTGGCTTGCAGAGATCAAGAGGAGTTTAGTAGATGAAAGAAGGTGCTACCACAGGGGTGCAGTTGGCTAGGGGTGCCATACTTGTCGGAGAGTACAAGTGACTGGAGATTGGCGAATAGCTTTAATCGGGGGAAGCAAGCAATGGAGTGGAGTGACTTGTTTTGTTGGGCGAGCATTGCCATTTATGTAAGTCTTAGGGAGTGGTATTGATGGTTAAGGAAACACAAGAAAGAGATAGATCAACCCGCAACGCAACAAGGGCGTTGCGGAATTAAGTGGGGGAGTTTGTCACGGTCCATGATTCTCTCGTACCCGTGAACCCTTGGGAGTGAAGCTTGAGGTTATCGAGGGAAGAGTGAAGATGCAGAGAGGATGAATACAACTGGTCCGTGGGAGTGGCATCAGGACAGTTAGTACTAGGAGTTCTAGGATAGAAGGGTTATATTATTTAGGAGCTTTGAAGGCGGGATTGGCTTCCAGTACAGAAACTGGTTTGGAGCTGATGCAGCTCTCTTGATGAGGCTATGGAAGGTTGAAACTAGTTGTTGAACGTAAAGAGATCTGCTGTCTCACTCGATGGACTAGATGCTTAAGCCAAGCTTGGCGTGGTACGATCTTGTATAAATAAATTATTCATCGTATTGTTCATTGGAACGACTATAGAAGGAAGGCTGGCTTGGCGAATTATGCTCGCCAGGTGCCGCATGGGTTATTTCTGCGGCCAAGAAACTATCGACCCATGACACAAGCATGTTTAGGTAAAAAAACCTTTTCAAAATTAGAATGCAAAAATCACTATGTAACACTAGGTAATTATTTCATTATCAATATCAGTATCGCTGTTGACACTTAAATTTTGGCGACCCATTCATTTATTTATTGCATAAAAATTAGGGATTAATTTTACCCCTTTAAAATATTAGAATTAAATTGTGTAGCATATAGTTTTAGGAGCATTTTTATTATTATTGCATTTACATCGGACTGGTGACAAATGGGTTTGAATTGGTAGTTCTGAGCTTTAATTTGACGAGTTGGACTAAGCCCACGAAGAGAGCAAATTAGCCCGAGCTCGTCATTTTTTATGACCGAAAATTATCTTGTGAGAAATGGAGATTTAATATCTTCGGTGATATGACGGTGGATTTTTCAATATATTCGAAAAGGGCAAGTGTGACAAGGAGATATTACGAGCTCATATTTGCAAGATTTGAAATTTGAGAAAAATCCTATCACAATCTTGAATCTTTGGCAATATATGATAAAATCGGTGGAGAATATTCGGGAGGAGATCTTCGTGTATGTTGATAAAAGCTTCAGTCCCTCGCTTATAAATTGACTCACATACAGACGAAAAGGGGGGCTTCTCTTTAATCACTTCGTAGGGGGTGTTTTTTATTTTGTATTTAAGAGTACTTTTGGGTTTAGGGTCAAAGTCAACAAAAGAAAGAGAGAAAGAGAGAGGAGACGTGAAAGAAAGAGGGAGCAGAGGGAAAAGTACAATAGAGAAGGGATATGGACGTGTGGCAGGAAGAGAGAGAGAGAGAGAGAGAGAAAAAAGAAAATAAAAAGGTCTTCTTCTTCCTCTCGCAACAGCTCCTTGCCGACCCCTGCACAGCGCCGCCATGCATCGCTGCGCCACCGTCGCCTTGCAGCTGTTCTAGCCCCCTAGCCACGCCTTCGCCCACGCTCCTACAACCAGCCCCATTGCCGATGCCTGTAACCGAGCCTCCGCCACACATCCGCTTGTCGTCCTTTGCGCCGACCGCCGCTGTTTCTACTCCGCTTGCGACCTACAGCACCCGCAAGCTTCCCTTTGCAGTAGCCCAAACTAGTCGTCGACGCCCCTTTTGCCGTGTCTTCTTCGGCCCGAAGCTGCGACACCGTCGTTGCCCTCTGAACGCCGACACCCCCACACTCGCCGCCTCCGCCGCGAACCAGCTGCAGTGACCTGCCCCAGCCATTGCACCTCAGCCACCCCTCACCCGCGACCAGCTGCAGCAACCCTCGTCGCGCGCCTATTGTCCCCTCGTCGGAGCTTTGAGCACCGGCACCCCCTTAAGCCCGTGAACATCATTCAACCAAGCCAACAATTGTGCCACCCCAACTGTGAGCCACACCAAGTCTCCATCATAATTCACGAGTTGCCGTTCGCTAAGCCAAATTTGGAAACTAAAACTTGAGTTAGGTAAAAATCTTGTCTTCTTTGGTTTTCAAATATTTTTTTTTTTATTTGAAATATTCGTTGATGCACATGATTGAAATCCCCGATATGCCATGATATTCGCAACTCGAGTAGCCTTCTAAATTGGGAAATCTTCCTAATTTCGCAACGTGCATATGATTGATGATCCGATTTCACGCTCAAAATACGACCCTCAATCGCACGGAAAAATCACCAATCCGATCTCACGCTCGAGATACGATTCATGATTTTGTTTAAAATTGGCTAATTCGATCTCATGCGCAAGATATGATTCGTCAATTTATTTCCAAAATCAAATTCGAACAATGGATGATATTTTTGATGACCGCGAATGATTTGGTGCTTACCTTGCTTTAATCACTTTATTTATCCCAAACATACAAAAAGATTGCATTTGCATATCATGTAAATTAGAGTTGATTCCCTAGATAGAATTGCATAATAGAATAGTTAGATTCTTTTCTAATTATATTAGAATGCATGTTTAGATGGTATCTAGGTTAAATAATATCTTTCAATTAAAAATTGCGTGTCGAGATAAATTTCTAAGTTAAGATAGGATTTGGATTAGTCTATTTCCTAACTTAAAATAGATAATATCTCATTTTATTTAGATTTTTATTATTAGTAATTTTTAATTACAAATTTTATAAAAAATACAAAAATATCATGCACATGTCATATAGAATTAGGTTCATGAAATGTATGTCATTTAGTGATTGTTGCTAGGTTCATTTAATTAGAAAATGTCCGTCATTAGAATTAGGTCATTTGGTTAAATTGCATTGTACATAGATTGCGTGTTAATTATATCTAGGATTGTTGATGTGAATTTTGATCTAACATCGCAGATACTTTCGATGCTATGGGGGTAAGTCCCATAATTTATTTATTGCATTATTTGGGTGTTAAATTGGTGGTTTGCGCACCTGCATGATCACCTCACATGTTAGTAAAATAAATTAAAATCAATTCAAACTGCCCGCAAAATATTTTTTTTTAAATGAAAAAGAAATTTATCGAAAGGGCGTTAGAGGAATTTAGCGTAATCAAGTCCTCGAACTCATAAATCTCTGGTTCGCATGAATAAAATGAATCTCCAATTACTCTACTTGGGTTTCTAATCGACCCACCAAAAATATATTAGTGGCGACTCCTAATTGAAAAAGCAATTTCATGTTAAGAACTTAAACTTAAGTTGCGAATTGGTATGGGTTTGGGAGAGTTCGAGCTAATTTTAGACTTAGTAGTCCATTAGCCTAATCCTAGGTGGTACACCCAAAATTTAGGTCGCAACAATCACTTTTCAGAGTTACAAGTCTCAGTTACAATTGCAATAGATATTTTACCAATATAAAGTGGTAGCGTAGGTATATAAAATTTGTTTCTATCAACAAGAATAGCACGTTATTTAGACAGAAACAAACATGGAAGCAGTTAATCACGTAAGATATATGTTCGTGGTGAGTACTAGGGGGATGTAAACGTTACGCTGTCCTATTGCTTAATGTGGGAACTCGTCAGTCCAAATCAAAGACCATTTAAATCTCGGATCAATAGTCAAGTGCCCCTAAAGTTTGCTCAATATAGCAATGCTTGGGAAATTCTTGGAAACAAGGCGCTTCAAGACATTCCTATCAACCATCACCGTCTCAAAGTCCTCGTTTCGAATGGATTTGCATCGTTAGAGAATCTGAATCTCTTGATACAAGTCATTAGATGAATCTCTTGATTCCATAGACAACAAAAAGCATCTCCCACGCCTCTTCATCCTGGGGGTTTTCGTCGAAAGGAAAAAGGATTTGTCCCATCGACATTGAGATATTAATGATTTTTTACCATTGGTTGGGCTAGGATAGTGGAACAATAATCTCATTTAGTAAGAGATGTGCAAATATTGACTCGATATACTGTTGCGACCTACCCCTCGGGGGGAGGGGGGGAGGAAGTAGGTTTAGGGGTATTGCCTAAAGGATGGACCTAAGGCCCATGATTAGGCACGGACTCTCCCAATTCTATACCTCGCGTGACATTACGGTATTTTTAAGAATTTTGCAATAAGGAGTCGCCACTAGCCTATTGGGGTCGGCTAGAAACCAAGCGAGGCATGGGAGTATGCCTCACTTCCTTCTTAACTAGAGAATCTAAGGTCCGAGGGCTCCACACGAGTTGGGGAGGAGGAGTCATTCGAGCATTTCAACGAGCAGGCGCCGTGCGTTGTGGATTCGGGGGAAGGGGGGTTTCGGCTCGGCCGAGGCCCGAGCACCGTTCACAAACCTCAAGGAGATGTGCCAGAACATCAAAGACAGACATGGAGGACGGGTGGTGGCCAGAGCTCTCTCGAAACAGTCGAGGGATCTCCGGCCGGCTCGGTACTAGACTACGTACACCAGGTGTTTGGTGAAATGTCTACCTGGGTTCTGGAGAGGTTGTGTTGGAGAAAACTTCCTTATTGTTTTGAAATTGACAAAACGTTTCCATCAGTTTAGTCTGAAGACTTGCAGACTCTATCGTCAAAGTCCGAAACCTCCCGGACTCAAGATTTAAAGTCTACCCTCACTGATAGCTTCCAGACCGACGAAGAAAAGATTTATCCGATGAAGAAGACTTATCCATATGCGAGTATATCTTTAAGGATTTGATTCGTTCGGTTGAAGAAGATCTCATGGCTGGAGATAACATCTCTTGATCAATTATTCTTATCAATACGGATAATTAGATCTGTCGATTGGCGAAGTATACTTGGAAGGTTTTACTTATGAAAACCTGGATCCTGATTGTATGGGCGAGCATGATTGGTGGGCTATCATCACATTCCTTAAATAACTTGGGATCTCCCTAATTGATTCTATCCAACGGGTAGATTGGAAGAACTCTTTTGGAAGGTGCCAATGGTTATAAAGGCATGGAGAAGTATATAAGGAAGACGCTCAAGTTATTCGAGAGTGTGCGTGAAAGAAGAATTCCAAAATCTGAAGCTCCTAGTTCTTTGCGATTCAATCGCCGAGCTTATATTGTATTCAAAAGAGAGATAAAATATTTGTGAGACCTTGAGGAAGTGTAGTAGAGTTTCTACACCGTGGAATCAATGACGTGAGACTGTAAAATCTCTTTTGGTTCTTAGTGAAATCCAGCCGTAGGTTGTCGGTGCGGAAGAGTGAACGTAGGCTTGGTCTAAGCCGAACCATTATAAACCTTATGTTTCAATTCTCTTTCCCTAAACTCTTTACTTTAATTCATAGCTTTATATAACAGCTTATAGTCTTTTACATCTTCGCTTTATTATCCTTAAAAGACGAATTAATTAGTTAAGTCTTGTAAAACTTGTTTTAACACCTATTCACCCCCATCTAGATGCTCTTACTAGCTCTATCAGGTTGCAGCGGCCGACGTTAGTTGGGATGGTTCACTAGCGGTGGCGGTGGCCTAGAGATGCGTCAGTGGTGGTAAGGTGGCTCGATCTCCTCTTCTTCTCTCTTTCTCGGTCCTTGCCCTTCTCTTGGCGCCTTCTCTGTTCCCTCCCTTTTCCTCATTCTCTCCTCCATTTCCCCCTGTTTCTCCTCCCTTCGGTGCCCTTTGCTTCTGCCCTCTGCCCTCTGCCCTATCCTCTGCTGCTGCCCCTCCTCTTTTCTTGTGCTGCTTTTCCTTTGCTCTCTGCTGCCCTGTCCCTACTGTTGTTGCTTTTGCTTTTTGCAGGTCTGGGCATGAAAGATGGCTAGAGGAGGATGACCAGCATTGGTGGGCCGGGCTGGTGGGCCGCGCGAGGGAGAAAAAGGCCAGGCTGGGCCTCGCATGCGAGAGAGAGAGAGGAAAATAGGAGGGGCGGGTTGGGCCAAGGCCAAATTCAGCCTGACCTGACCCCTCGTGTCCCCCTTTTTTGTTTTTTGTTTTTTGTTGTTGTTGTTTTTTTTTTTTTAATTTTAAAAAAGGTGTCAACAGTTGCCCCTCTTTGAATGTAGCCTTGAAGAGGTTGCATTCAAAGACATAAGACACTTAAATTATTTCAGGCGGGAGAGAGATCTCGAGTACATGGGCACATGACAGTCGACGGAAAGGACTCGAGCTATGTAAGCGCGTCTTGTCAATAAGAGGAAGAAAGACCCGGGCTATAGAAGCACGCCGTGTCATAAGAAGAAAGAGAGACTCTGGGCTACGGAAGCACGCCGTGTCATAAGAAGAAGGAAAGATCCCGAGCTACAGAAGCACACCATGTCATAGGAAGAAAGAGAGACCCCGGGCTACAGAAGCACGTCGTGTCATAAGAAGAAAGAGAGACCCTGGGCGATAGAAGCATACCGTGTCATAAGAAGAATGCAAATCCCGAGCTAAAGAAGCACGTTGTGTCATAAGAAGAAAGAGAGACCTCGAGCTACAAAAGCACGTCATGTCATAAGAAAAAGGAAAGACCTCGGGCTACAGAAGCACGCCGTGTCATAAGAAGAAGTAGAGACCTCGGGCTACAGAAGCACACCGTGTCATAAGAAGAAACAGAGATTCTGGCCTACAAAAGCACCCCATGTCATAAGAAGAAGGAAAGACCCCGGGCTATAGAAGCACGTCGTGTCATAAGAAGAAGGAAAGACCCCGGGCTATAGAAGCACGCTGTGTGATAAGAAGAAAGAGAGACCCTAGGCTACAGAAGCATGCCATGTCATAGGAAGAAAGAGAGACCCCAGGCTACAGAAGCACGCCGTGTTATAGGAAGAAAGAAAGACCCCGGGCTACAGAAGCACGTCGTGTCATAAGAAGAAAGAGAGACCCCGGGTTATAGAAGCACACATTGTCATAAGAAGAAGGAAGACCCCGGGCTACAGAAGCACGCCGTGTCATAAGAAAGAAGAGATGGAGTCTCACCGTGTAACAACGGGTTTCGACTGGGTTGGAAATACATGATTTAAGGAAAACCCATGAATCTTTTGAAAATCGCAGTTTAAAAATAGACTCATGAACATTTTAAAAGCGTGGTTTAAGGATAGACCCATCAATCGTGTGGTTTAAGGATAGATCCACCAACCGTGTGGGTTAAGGATAGACCCACTAACTGTGTGGCTTAAGGATGACCCACGAACCTTGTGGTTTAAGGATAGACTTACTAACCGTTGGAGACAGCATGGTTTAAGGTTGACCATGAACCTTGTAGATGACATGGTTTAAGGCTAACCATGAACCTTTGCCTGCTAACCCCTTGAAAATTGCATGGCTTCACTAAGGAATCCTGTCAAACTCAACTTAAGCAAATGTCATTAGGGACGTCATCAAGAGACGTATTGGCAATATTGCAGCATTAATTGAACAAGCTAATCAAGCTAAGTCCAATTGCTTTAAAAAAACATTCGATGTCAATCAGCATCATGTGGCGCAAAATCGTCATTTTGCTCGGGGGTGTATCATTAATCATCAAATTCTCTAGGAGTCAAGTTCTTATCAGAACGGCTACGACTTGTGAAAAAAGATCATTAAGCATGCCAAACTAGAGCTTCTTAGTTAGAAAGGGTTTCTCACACTCTCAATAAAATGGCTGCTTGATTTCATCAATTCGCGTGGGAAGTAACTGATTATTGAGGGTATTTCACATAACCCATGTCAAAGGCTTTCAGAAACATTCGCAATGAGCACAATCTGATTGATCAAAAAGTTCTTTTGAAAGGACTGCAATATATGTTTGGTCATGAGCTTACATAAAGTGATTATTGGTTTGAGACCAATAAAGGAACATTTTTCGCTATCTTCGTTGGGTTCACAAGTCAAGAACTTGGAAGATAAGACAAGATAGAATTGTTTCCACTCCTTCAAGCGGTAGCTTCTTTGTGGCATTCTCATTCCCAATTAGAAGAGACTTCGGAAGATAGTTGTAATGTTGGTTCAGGAGAGGCTTGAAAGGCTTAAAATTTTCAAGAGGGTTTTTAAAAGTCGATGATCATCATGGCATCGTGATCAGGTCACTCGATCTTTCGAAATCATTTAACTTTTAAAACACAGCACATCTCGAAAGTCCATTGACTAATCATTTTTGCATGGGAGCTTTGCTCATTTCTTTAATTTCCTTAGCTCTTGCGATGATTTTTTTATGTAGACACTTGGATTTTGATAATTTTTCTTTCACATAAGAAGCAGCCTTTCGACTCTTTTTCTTGTCAAGCATTGGCCTTATTTTTACCGGCACATTGCTTTTTTCATGCCCCCTAATTTTGTTGAACTTTTTGCTGTTTGAACTTTTGGAGCACTTATGATTTTCGAGATGCTTTTCATGTTTTCTCGTAAATGTCAATTATATGTGGTCAATCCTTATGCCTTGCCCCAGTGAAGGGAGGTGATCACCGCTCGGGGTTCAAAAATGAACAATTAGGCCCAAATTGGTTAAAGCAACGGGTATCAATGTTTGGGTAGAGAAGGAAGTGCTATTCTTCACCTTGGGATGAGTCAAGCTCTGATGAGAATTCCTCTGAAGCTATCACCAGAAGATTGATGCAAGTGAAAGTAATAGAATCTTTCTCAATCTTTCGCTCTACAACACGACCGTAACCTCTTATGCTGCCCCAATGTAGGGTCGTTCTTGACAGGGGTACTTTGAAGGATCATATTTATTCGGCCCAAAGGGGTAGCAAGATATTAGTGCAATACTTTGGATTGATGAAGGAAACGCCTTTATCATTTCGATCTTTGCGCTTAATGCGAGTGAATCATTCGTCCTAAGAGAATGTCGCTTTTCACTCAACTCTCAAAAGTGTTTGAAGGACGTGTTTGGAAATGGTTTACCTTTCTTCATCCTAAGCACTTCTTGTTTGGCATGGTTAACGTTTCACCTTTCACTCTACTGAGATCATCTGAGTAGATCAATCTCCATAGGAAAATTTGATTCAAAATGAATTGTTAGGGAAATCCTTTATGATGTTTTGAAGATGGCAAAATAAATCAAAGGCTACTAACGTGTTTAATGGGTGAGTAACAGACTATGTAGATGATTGAACATGTAAAGGAGATTGTCAAAGTCTATACTTGGAAGAACTAGAAGACATACTCTATGCTGAAGCTGAATTTATTCAGACTGTGTCCAGACTTTAAGGCTAAATCTGTTCAGAAGCAGAATATGTTCAGACTTACGTTCAGATTGTAAAGTCTATTATGAAGATTTCTAGACTTCTATGTCAAAGTTTGAAGACTCCCAGACTTTTGCGTCAAAGTCTGTTTTACATTAGAAGTTTGCCATCTCTAACAAATTCTAGACTGAACGCAAATGAAGAAGGAAGACTCTCAGACTTTACATCCAGAACGAGACACATGTTCAGAACGTAACAGAATTAGAACGAAGCATGTCCAGAATGAAACAACTTGACATAACGTAACATAAGCCCCAAACATATAACGGCTAGTGATCTGGTTTGGATTCTACATCAATATAGAGTTGATTAACTCAATCTAATTGATTAACAATTGGATCTTGAAGACAAGAACTTTCTATACGAAGAAGCTCTACTTATGGAAATCAAGATTCTGTTTGTATGAGCGCTCATAATCAATTTGGGATTCTACTTCTATCACTCAATGGCTACTAAATCTTCTAGATACAAATCTGTCCAATGGGTAGATTGGAAGGCGATCCTCTAAGATACTGTCTAACGGCTAGTTTGGAAGTGGATGAGTATTTAAGGAGATCAATGACCGATGAGCAAGTAAGAGACGGAGCGTAGAATTTATAATTCCAAAGTCTGAGCGAATTCGATCATACACTTGTCTCTTGTGAGCTTAAATGTCTTTGATCGTGAGAGAAATACTAAAAGAGTGACTTAGTAAGATAGTGTGATCTATTACTAAGTGTTTGCACTCAAAGTTGTAATCTTTTGTTGATTGTATAGTGGAATCTAGCAGAAGGCTGTTAGCATGGAAGAGTGGACATAGGCTTGATCTAAGCCGAACCACTATAAATTCTGTGTTCTTATCCTCTTCCTTAAACTCCTTTACTTTGTTCGTAGTTCTGTTTATAGTTAAAGTCTGAACCTGCTCAAAGTCTGTTGTTTTTCAGACTCAGTTTTAAAATTAAAATATTTTTATTGTTCTTTGCGAAAAATTGTCTTTACACCTATTCACTCCCTAGGTGTTCATACTAGCACTCACAATTGGTATCAGAGCCAAGTGCTCGTTTTATTAAAGTGTTTTTACTTTTGAGCTAAAGATCTTCTATGGCTAGTATCTTAGCACCAGGACTTATGGAAGGGCAAAGCAACACGAGGCCACCATATTTTGATGGAAATGAATACAACGTATGGAAGAAAAAAAATGAAAGCATTCCTAAAATCCAGAGATTCCTTGCAATGGAATGTTGTGAAAAAAGGAATCAATCCCACTCTGCGTCTACATTAAATAAGAATGACAAAGACAAATAAACCGAATCCCCCGCTCCTATGTCTCGGATGGAGATGTCCAAAATAGAAGCTCTTGATGCAAAAGCCATTTATTCTTTATATTGCGCCTTGTCTCCTGCTGAATATAATAGAATCTTTTCATGTAAAACAGCAAAAGAAGTTTGGGATAGACTTCATGTCACTTATAAAGGGACTGATCGTGTAAAAGAGACAAAAGTAAACTTCTTGCTTGGCAAATATGAATCCTTCAAGATGAAGCAAGTAGAGTCGATTAGAGATATGTTCAACCGTTTTACAGAAATTGTAAATGGTTTAGCATATCAAGGTCAGCCAATTTCTACCCCAATGAAGGTCAACAAACTCTTGCGAGGACTCTCAAAATATTGGAATCATGTCGAGACCTCAATTCGGGAGACTCAGAGGATTATGCCACTCTCCGTTGATGAATTGATTGGCACTCTTCAATCCTACGAAGTGGAACAAATCAACAACGAAGATGCCGAAGGTAAGAAGTCCATCACTTTAATATCTAACGCTGATTCTGATGATACAAACTCAAAAAATGACATGGACGATGAAGAACTTGCTTTTATGATCAATAAATTCAAAAAGTTGAGTAGAAAAGGAAGGAAAATCAGTGGAAGAAGACAATACAAGCAAAATGGGTTGAAAAGAACCATGAAAGAAGATAACAAGCAAGGAAATATATGCTTGATGGCACATTCGAGACTCGAGACTCAAATTCAGAATCAGAATCAAACTCAGAAGAATCAAACTTAGAATCAGAGTCTGACTTTGACACGACTCAGAATCCAATGAGGAAATCGAGGTAAGCCATTCAAAAATTCCTATCAAAGTTTCAAAGTATATAAACGAGCTTTGCTTAAATCTTAAATCTTCTCTTAAAAGGATCCCCGAACTAAAAAGAAGAATTCTTGGCTTAGGCAACAAGATCTTTCTCGAAAAGAAAAGTTTGAAATTTTGCAAAAAGATTTTCTACAAATAAAAGAAAGTTGAGATTTACTTGTAAAAGAAAATGATTCTTTAAAAAAAGAATTTTGAAATATTTCGACAAAATTTTCAAATGGTTCAAAAACATTAGAGCATATTATTTCCATACAAGTACCTTACTATAATAAGTCGGGACTTGGCTTCAATAAGGAAAGTGATTCTCTAGTAGATTTTCCTAAAGTCAAGGAGAGACTTAGAAAAGACCTCCTAGACTTGCATACGAAAAGCATTTTCAAAAGATCTTTACAAAGCCTGTTGGTCGAAATGTCCTCAAGTGTTCAAATTGTGGAAACTCAAAACACTTTGAGAAAGGATGTCCTAAAATCTAGAGACCTATTAAGAAAGATTGGGTAAAAACAGCATACTCTACTAACTCTCATGGGCCCAAGAAAATATGAGTACCAAAGAAAAGATAAGTTGTTTTCGAAGGAAATAAAGGAAAAGAAGAAAGAGAATTTGATAAGGAATCTATATTTTTTATTTGGTTTGAGTACATAATTCAAAATTTCTCATTATACTTATATTCTCTTTGTGCATTGATTGATTCGGACTTTATTATGACCATATTTTATGATTGGTTTTATTGAAGAAAGAATCATGTGATTTGTTTTTGTGATTCGTGAGTTGCGATTTGATCTAATATGTGTGATTGATTTGATATCTTTCTTAGAGGTAATTCATATTATTTTGTCTAGTTTTATGCTCTCATATTTTGTCATATTTTGTAGAGTGAAAATTTGTTTTACGTGATAATTAATTTATTATGCAAGATATTCTTTCTTAGATACTCAAGGATTTTATTCTCTTTGATTTTATTGTACTTTGACCTAGTGAGAATTTCTTTTTCAAGATATTATTGTGCATAATATTCTTTCCTTAAATACTTTGTTATGATGAGTTTAGAAAGAATATTTGATTATCCATAGAGATTTTATATTTTGTTTGAACGAAATGGAAAGATCCAAATTGATGGATACCAAAAAGGAAATGAGTTCATTGTAGGAAATTCTATAAGGGAAGAATGATTGCGAATCTACGCAGATTTTGGTGAAATCAGAAAAGTATCTCTTGAGAAGATTGGTAATGATCTTTTTAATTAATGGTATATTTCAAACATATACCTTGGGTAAGAGAATATTTTTTTAACATCCCGCCTTACAAATTTATGCTCGAGTTTATGAAGATTTTAGATTATTGCCTATGAATTATATATGATTTATATCGCAAATATCTTTTGTCATAAATATAAGGCATTGCAATTTTTTATTGCTTGTTTTGGCACGTAATAGAAATATATACTTTCTTTTTGCGAAATGCATCAATCATATATTTTTGAGATTTATGCTCAAGGAAATCCCTTTGATCTTGAAAGATATTATTGCATATTCATGGATAATCTTGTTATATTCTTAGAAGATATTTTATATCTAGCAAGTTTGATCCACAAATCAAAGGAAGATATTACGTGATATTTTTGCAAAGATTGTTATCTCTTATACAAGAATTTGCAGGTGGCAAAAATAATCTTTCATATGGATTTTGGAAAGCCCGATCTGAAAATTGTGGAGATTCTATACTATTTTCTGGAGGCTCAAAGATTCTCTTCCTTGTGCAAATTTTTCACAAATATTGTCATGATGATAGGGGGAGAACGTGAATCCAAAAGAAAGGGAAAGAATCGTGATCACCTAAAAAAAGGCAACAAATTGAGAGGGAGCATTGATCAATTATGGAAAAATATTTTTGAATCAATCGTGATCTTGATTGTTATGGAAGGAAGGAAAATGTAAATGTGTTAGAACTTGCCAAGTTCTACAAAATCCAGTGAGTGCATCTTTTATTACCTTTTGTCATTAACAAATCTCTTATTTACATTATCGTTTCATTATGACAAAAAGGGTAAGTGAATGCATCCGTGATTTTTATTGTATATTTGCTGATATATATGATCAAAATGAGCCATATTATATATCTTTAATATTCGATTTACTTTATAAAAGCTGATTGTTTTTGGAAATTGTGTTTCATGCAAGACATATTTGTTATCGTTTTATATTCTCTACGTGATACTTTTCCATTGTTATCGCTTTTTGATTATGGGGGAGAGAATATAAATATGCATATGTGTTGATTGGTTGATATTATTGCATAATATTGAGCTGTGATTATTTTTCTATATATTGTTATGCTCAATCTATTTGCCATCTTCTACTATCTTTTGATTTGAATCACACTTTTGAAAATCTAAAATTTGATGATTGATTTATCAATATTTTAGAAAGTATGATTACACCTATGCATATTCAAAGATTGTTTTGTCATAATAAAAAAATGGGGAGATTGTTAGGGAATCCCTTATGATGTTTTAAAGATGACAAAATAAATCAAAGGCTACTAACGTGTTTAATGGTTGAGTAACGGACTATGCAGATGATAGAACATGTAAACGAGATTGTCAAAGTCTATACTTGGAAGAACCATAAGACAGACTCTATGTTGAAGCTGAACTTATTTAGACTGTGTTCACACCTTAAGGTTAAATTTGTTCGAAGCAGAATATGTTCAGACTTACGTTCAGATTGTAAAGTCTATTATGAAGATTTCTAGACTTCTATGTCAAAGTCTCGAAGACTCCCAGGACTTTTATGTCAAAGCCTGTTTTACATCAGAAGTTTGTCATCTCTAACAAATTCTAGATTGAAAGCAAGTGAAGAAGGAAGACTCTCAGACTTTACATCCAGAACGAGACACATGTTCAGAACGTAACAGAATTAGAACGAAGCATGTTCGGAACGAAACAACTTGATAGAACGAAACAACTTGATAGAACGTAACACAAGCCCTAAACATATAACGGCTAGTGATATAGTTTGAATTCTATATCAAGATAGATTTGATTGACTCAATCTAATTGATTAACAATTGGATCTTGAAGACAAGAACTTTCTATACGAAGAAGCTCTACTTATGGAAATCAAGATTCTGTTTGTATGAGAGATTATAATCAATTTGGGATTCTACTTCTATCACTCAACAGCTACAAAATCTTCTAGATACAGATTTGTCTAATGGGTAGATCGGAAGGCGATCCTCTAAGATACTGTCCAACGGCTAGTTTGGAAGTGGATAAGTATTTAAGGAGATCAAGGACCGATGAGCAAGTAAGAGACAGAGTGTAGAATTTATAATTCCAAAGTCTGAGCAAATTCAATCATACACTTGTTTCTTGTGAGCTTAAATGTTTGTGATTGTGAGAGAAATACCAAAAGAGTGACTTAGTGAGATAGTGTGATCTACTATTAAGTGTTTGCACTCAAAATTGTAATCTCTTGTTGATTGCATAGTGGAATCCAGCAGAAGGCCGTTAGCGTGGGAGAGTGGACGTAGGCTCGATCTAAGCTGAACCACTATAAATTCTGTGTTCTTATTCTCTTCTTTAAACTCCTTTACTTTTTTCATAGTTCTGTTTATAGTTAAAGTTTGAACCTGCTCAAAGTCTGTTGTTTTTCAAACTTAGTTTTAAAATTAAAATATTTTTACTGTTCTTTGCGAAAAATTGTTTTCACACCTATTCACCCCCTATAGGTGTTCATACTAGCACTCACATGAAGAACCCACAAAACGAGAAAACAATTTTGAGATAAAAAGGATGTTCAAAAAGTTTGTAGAAAGTTTTTTTTTTCTTTTCTCAATTATTCATTTTTGTGCTTGTCTCTAGGAAAGCGTCAAAAGTTCTTTTTTGTAATGGAAATTCTCTGTTCTTTTTTTTTTCTCATTTAATTTTGTTTAATTTTGAGAAGAAGGGTACTTACTGCGGCATGGTGACTCGATAACCCCGTAAAGAATGTGAAAGAATATGTTAGTGCAAAAATCTTGAGGGATTGAAATGTTGGAAATGATACATTATTACCCTTCACTCGCTTTTATCCTTTGAGTGCTAACATTTCTTGAATTCACCATCGTGGATATTTGGTAACTTGACAATACCTTTCACTTACATTTGCCTTTAAGTGTTTGAGGTCTTCTTTGAAAGGAGAGGGATTGCTCATTGTTTCCACATTTGAGGATATTGTTCTTTAGATAATTTGCCCATTTATTGCCTGCAAAGAAAAGATTGGGCATGTTACTTCCTCACTCAATTGGGAATCATTTAGGAACTATACACAACCCTTTGCGCCAAAATGGATAGTCAGGTCTTAGTATGATTCCTTGATGGAAGGCGTTGTTTCTACAGTCAAGATGCAACATTTTCCCCCATTTATCACCCTATAAAAATAGGAGATGAAATGGGTTATCTCCATATTTAATTAGGTTCAATTGAGGAACGATACATCATTTCTTGATGAATTTGACAATGTTGTTCCGGCACACTTCATTGGTGGGGGAATGAGAGATTTTCTCTAAATCAAACGTTACTCTCCCACTCTTTATTTGACAAACATTTGTTTTGTTCAAGTCTGTCCTGTACCAAAGAAAATGATATGTCATTTTTTATGCTAAAGATAATCAAGTTTAGGAACGAAATACATCCCTTTCCAAAGTCGGGGATCAACATCCCAAGGTATCTCTTATGGAGGAAGGGATAATAATGCCCCTTTGTTTCATTTGAATCTTTTTTTGTTTAAGATGAACAGGACTTAATAATTCTCTATCGCATTTGTTGGAATGTTACAACACTTGATGTCTTCTCCAAGTAAAGAAACTTCCTAGAACATAATTCAACTTCGTTCCGCCTCTAGAATTCACTTCTCTATGTGGTCAAACACGAGAATGTCAAGGAGCATTGCGCATAACATGCAAAAAGACGACAATGTCGTATGAGAATGAGAAAATGATCTCTCAATGAGTCGCTTCTTATAACAAAATCAAGGCGATGGTACATGCCCCATAGTCCTTATTACGGGCTTTTAGTATTTCGCCAATATTTTATTATAAGAGAAGACATCATTAAAAAAAAAACGATCCGCGGCCATCAATCGAACGTCCACTCTTATTCTAAAAGTTTCATATGCAAAAGTGGTATTGATTTTCGAAAGATTGATTTGTGATTTTACTCATGGAAAAATGATGTGACTTTTATTTTGAGAAATCTATACACAAAATATCATATGAATTTCAATCCTAGAACGTGAAAAAGAAAGAATTTGATTGAAAATATGATCTCAATTTTTGTGCCCCGAAATATAATCTTGACTTGAAAGATTCTAAACATAAAGTAGTTTTGAGCCCATAATTAAAAATTTAAACAGAGTTCTATGTTCAATGGGGCTAGATCAAATAGGCTTGAAATTTATATTCAAGGCTCATTATCAAGAGTGCTTGCCAATTTTTATTATAAGCCTACAGCACCAAGGGCATTCGATTGATTTTCACAAATTTAAGACGAAAATTCAATTAAAAAAATGAATAAAAAGAAGAATGATACTTATAGTGGGGGATGACTTCTCTCTCTCTCTCTCTCTCTCTCTCTCTCTCTCTCTCTTAATTACATAGACATGCACATGAGATGTGGTTCAATTTCTACTATATACGGCTCAAAATGGAGCCATAGGATTACCGGACTGAACTGACAAGATCGCAGCTAGGTCATGTCACCCATGACTCTGGCTTCGTCAAAGAATTGACCTGTGTGGCATGGTTGCAGACCAGGGTGGGGAGCTTTGGCATCAAGAAGGAAATTTCGGGGTTGAGATGGGCGACTCGTACTACATAGTTGTAGTCGAAGTGGTATCCACCTCAACACCATCCTAGACGATCCTATGTGACCCAGTCCGGCGGGTAGTGTGTGTCATGGTGTAGTGCAATGCAGGGAACACATGCATGACAATTTATAAGCAAGCAGCACTTCATACGTAAATAAATCATTCATTCATACACCCCTACAAAACAAGGGTTAACAATCACTTCCCATTATACCTCCCATTATGCATAAACATTAGGGTCGTACCTGATATCCTCATTGCTAAACAAAAAAATATATTTTTTTAACAAGATCAATTCCGGCCTAAGTCCTCTAAGGTCTAAAACCAAGTTCCCAGTGGAGTCGCCAAGCTGTCATGACTTATCCCTCGGGGGAGGGAGTGGATTTAAGGGTATTGCCTAAAGGATGGACCTAAGGCCCATGATTAAGCACGGACTCTCCCAAGCCCATACTTCGCGTGATATTGGGGTATTTTAAAGAATTTTGTAATAAGGAGTCGCTACTAGCCTATTGGGGTCGGCTAGAAACCTAGCGGGGCATGGGAGTATGCCTCGCTTCCTACGTAACTAGAGAATCTAGGATCGGGGACTTGATTACACTAATTGACCAATTAGTGCCATTTTGATACATAATCTTATTCATTTTAAAAGAAAAGATTTTTTTCAGGCAGTTTGGATTGATTTTATACCTATCTACTAACATGTGAAATGATCATGCATGTGTGTAATCATTAAAATAATAATTATAACTACCAAGATCCTAATTGCAATAAAATTAAGCACGTGCAATTAAACATAATAAAATATCAAAATTAAACATGCGATATAATCAAAATATGAGCAAATAAAGGCCTAATTACATAAGAAGGGAAGATATGGCAATTCCTAACCAAACCCTACATTTTTTAATTTTCGAAAATTTTTAAAATTTTAAAATTTAAAATTTAAAATTTTTAAATAACTTTTTTTCGTAAAAAAAAGATATTTTTTTTTTGGGAGAACCAGTTCAAACTGGACCCTGGTTCGGCCTGCTTGGGGGCGGGCCGGTCAGCCCGCTTGAATGGGCCCAGCCCCTTTTTGCAAACGAGAAAGGCCTCCCCCCCGCAGGCCCACAGCCCAAGTCATCTTTGGGTTGTTGGCCTGCAGGAGAAAGGGGCTGAGCGGGCCAGAGATATTTGGCCCAACTCAGCCCGACCCCCCTACCCCATGATTCTTCAATCGCGGTAGGGGATGGCGACAGTGAATGACAGGGCGGCTCCTCCGGCCGGGCCGCGATGGTGCTGCCTCGGTCGGGCGGGCGCGGCCCGGCTTCCGAAAACGGCGGCGGCCCTTCGGTGGCCCAAAAGTCTAAGCCGAGCTTCACATGGAGAAGTTGGGGAGGAAGAGTCATTCGGGCATTTTAGCGAGCGGCGCGCGTGCGCTGCGGATTCCGGGGGTGATGTGAATTGCTGCGGAAGGATCGTTCTACGAAGGCCTAGATGGTGTGAATTGCAAACCTCGACCTCCAATCAAACCCGTGATTGGCAACCTCGGTATGAACGTGACCTCGTTGACGAACACGTGTCAACCAACCAACGTTATAGACGCCACGAGCAAAAGAATTCGCTATCTCGCTCGATAAGTCAAATCGACCGTCACAAGGGAATCTTGATTAGGTCAAGTCCTCAAAAGAACAATAGAAGAGAATCTCTCAATTATTTTTCAAAGTAAAATATATCTGTCCCCAAAGAAATTCAGTCAGTCTTATATATAGGCTTTCTAGCCATCACACAAACCCTAAAACCAACCCTAGAAATATAATGCATCATATTCTAGAATATTCCTAAACAAGAAGATATATATATATATATATATATATATATATATATATATATATATCTCTCTCTATAAATATATATCTATATATATATATTTGACTTGGTCAAATATTTGGTGTCCATATAATCAAATTGCGCCAAGATTTCCAAGATTCTTCAAGATTTGATCCAAGGTTATCTCCACGCTGAAGATCACGAACCATGACACCAACAGCTTGCCTAAATTGCTTGGCCCGCGCTCGAGTGATCGAGCCGGTAGGAATAGACAATGGGTCCTTAGCACCTCCTCCTCATACCAAACTGATGTGAATTGCTGCGGAAGGATCGTTCTACGAAGGCCTAGATGGTGCGAATTGCAAACCTCGACCTCCAATCAAACCCGTGATTGGCAACCTCGGTATAAACGTGACCTGTTGACGAACACGTGTCAACCAACCAACGTTATAGACGCCACGAGCGAAAAGAATTCGCTATCTCGCTCGATAAGTCAAATCGACCGTCACAAGGGAATCTTGATTAGGTCAAGTCCTCAAAAGAACAGTAAAAGAGAATCTCTCTTCCAATTGGATCTCCAATTTTGATTTGAACCTCCTCCACTTTTGTGATTTCGGTCCATCTTCAATTGCCGCTCAACTTTGATGGCTTTGTCCACCAATTCCTCCAATTCAACATAGTGTTGCAGCTCCACTACCCTTGCTATGTCTCGACTCAAACCACTCAAAAATCTTGACATTGTGGCCTCACGATCCTCCACCACATTAGCACGGATCATGGCAATCTCCATCTCCTTGTGATACTCTTCCACGCTCTTATTGCCTTGTGTGAGATTTTGTAACTTTTGAAACAAATCTCGATGGTAATGACTTGGTACAAATCGCCTCCTCATCACCGCTTTCATCTCATCCCACGTCTCTATCGGTCTTTCACCATTGCGCCTCCTACTAGTCACAAGTTGATCCCACCAAATTATAGCATAATCAGTAAATTCAACAGCTGCAATTTTTACCTTTTTGAGCTCAGAATATCGTTGGCAATCAAATACCATCTCCATGCGTTTCTCCCACTCTAGATACGCATCGGGATCATTCTTTCCTTGGAAAGAAGGAATCTTCATCTTAATATTGCCAAGTTCATTATCTTCTCGGTGTCTAAACCCTCGGGCTCCATTCCACCTTCCAAATCGAGCATCTCGATCATCCTCCATGTCAGCCTCATCATCATCATAATGCCGCTGTCTTCTAGGTTGTGTTCTAGAGGCATCTCGTTGATGCTGCGGCCTTCCTCGGGGTATCTCTCGGTCACCATCAACCCTCATGACATTCCCCATCATTCGGCCACTAAGCTCCTCCACTACGACCCTCAATTGTTGGATGCTTTCCACGAGCGCTTCATCCCTTCATATGGAGTCAACCTCCCTTTGATTCACGCTTTCTTCACGCGACATATTTTAGATCTGCAAATAAACGTTAGTCACAAAAATCCTCACCAATCACTCCCTCACGTGTTTCTCTCAAGGTGTTTGTCACTCCCCTCGTGTTTAACTCAAGTCTAGGCTTTTTTTTTTTTTTTTTTACCCTCAATTAAACTCACACACTCCTGCCTTTTTCCTCTCGTATTCTCTTTTCACAAGCTCTTTATTGGACTCAAAACCTATCTCTCAACCCCCTCACGAAAATCAATCAAACTAATCGGACAAGATTAGATCACTTTGCTGATTTTGTTTCAGCAAGTAACAATTTCAAACCAACAAGTACAACTTTCAAAATTCCAATTGAAACGCAAATCACTACTGATTTTGTTTCAATTCATGCACTAACAAACGAGTCGCCTTCTTGATTTTTTTTTTTTTTTGTTCGGCTATATTTTTTTTTTTTTTTTGCCGAATTTGTTTTTTTTTTTTTTTTGCGCACTTTTTTTTTGTGCGTTTTCTTTCTTTTTTTTTTTTTTTTTGAAGAACTTTCTCTTTTTTTTTTTTGACGAACTCAGATACAATTTAAGATGCTAGGAAAAAAAATTAAAACTAACAGCAAACAACTACGTATGGAAGCACAAAACCAATCAGATCCCTAAATTGGCTAGAATCGAAACCCTAGCTCAATAAATATCAAATTGCTGAATAAAAATAGAAAATTAAAGATAAATAGACCTTGTAGAAGCAAGCTCTGATACCAAACTGATGTGAATTGCTGCGGAAGGATCGTTCTACGAAGGCCTAGATGGTGCGAATTGCAAACCTCGACCTCCAATCAAACCCGTGATTGGCAACCTCGGTATGAACGTGACCCGTTGACGAACACGTGTCAACCAACCAACGTTATAGACGCCACGAGCAAAAGAATTCGCTATCTCGCTCGATAAGTCAAATCGACCGTCACAAGGGAATCTTGATTAGGTCAAGTCCTCAAAAGAACAATAGAAGAGAATCTCTCAATTATTTTTCAAAGTAAAATATATCTCGTCCCCAAAGAAATTCAGTCGCCTCTTATATATAGGCTTTCTAGCCATCACACAAACCCTAAAACCAACCCTAGAAATATAATGCATCATATTCTAGAATATTCCTAAACAAGAAGATATATATATATATATATATATATATATATATATATCTCTATAAATATATATCTATATATATATTTGACTTGGTCAAATATTTGGTGTCCATATAATCAAATTGCGCCAAGATTTCCAAGATTCTTCAAGATTTGATCCAAGGTTATCTCCACGCTGAAGATCACGAACCATGACACCAACAAAGGCTTGCCTAAATTGCTTGGCCCGCGCTCGAGTGATCGAGCCGTAGGAATAGACAATGGGTCCTTAGCACCTCCTCCTCGATATGGCTCGATGTCCACATCAGGGGGGGTTTCGGCTCAGCCAAGGCTTGAGCACCGATCACAAACCTTAGGGAGATACGCTAGAACATCAAAGACAGTCGTGGAGGATAGGTGGTGGCCGAAGCTTGCTCGAAACGGTTAGGGGAGCTCCAACCGGCTCGGTACTAAACTACGCACACCAGGTGTTTGGCAAAATGCCTACTTGGGTTCCGGAGAGGTTGCAGCGGCCGACGTGGGTTGGGATGGTTCACCAGCGGTGGCAATGGCCTGGAGACGCGTTGGTGGCGGTAAGGTGGCTGGATCTCCTCTTTTTCTCTCTTTCTCGATCCTCCCCCTTCTCTCGGTGCCTTCTCCGTTCCCTTCCTTTTTCCCTCCTTTCTCCTCCCTTTGGTGCCCTCTGCTTCTGCCCTTTGCCTTATCCTCTGCTGCTACCCTCCTCTTTTCCTATGCTGCTTTTGCTCTGCTCTTTGCTGCCTTGTCCCTACTGTTGTTGCTTTCGCTTTTTGCATGTTTGGGCATGAAGGTGACTGGAGGAGGACGACCAGCCGTGGTGGGCCGGGCTGGTGGGCCGCACGAGGGAGAAAAAGGCCAGGCCGCGTTGGGCCAAGGCCAGATTTGGCCCAACCCGGCCCCTCGCGTCCTCCTTTTTTTTTTTTTTTTTTTTTGCGTTTGGTTCAGCATTTGCAATGGGCTTTGAGTCCAATGCAAATGCTGAAAGCCTAAAGCTACTTGGGGAAAATGCAATTGTGTTTGGTAAAATTTTTTTGCAAATGGACTTTGAGTTGAATGTGCGTTTGGTAAAAAAGACTTTGGCAAGGGGCTTTGATGGGTATATATATTTTGAAAATTCAGCTAAGCCCTTCGTCGGACCGGGCGAAGGGCTGCGGCCGCCGGTGAGCCGAGATCGCGCCGGCGGCCGTCGGATGAGGTCGCCCGAGGTCGGGCGACCTTCGGCGAGGGTCGTGCGACCCAGCCGAGGGCCACCGGAGGTCGCTCGACCTCGGGCGACCGGTCGCTCGACCCAAGGGCCGCGCGACCCCGGCGACCACCGCCCTCGGGTCTCGCGGCCGCAGCGGCCCTCGCCCGGGTCTCGCGAGGGTCGCACGACCCGACGCCGTCCGCGCGACCGTCGCGAGACTCGGGCGAGGGCCGCTGCGGCCGCGAGACCCAGGCGGCGGTCACACTGGGTCGCGCGGCCCCGGCCGGGTCGCGCGACCCTCGCCGAAGGTCGCCCGACCTCGGGTGACCTCAGCCGACGGCCGCCGCGCGCCCGGCTCGCCGTCGGCCGCCCTTCGCCGGTCCTGGCGAAGGGTCAGCTGAATTTTCAATTAAAAAATAAATAAATACAAAGGCAATAAAGGAAATATAAAAAATTAATGAGGGTAATTTAGGAAAAGAAAAAAATGTTTTCAAGCATTTCCAAGGCCGGCTTTCATTTGAAAGCTCCTTCCATTGGTTGCCAAACACCCACATTTTGGCTGAAGGGGCTTTGAGGGCTGAATGGGCTTTCTAAATGCCCATCCAAACGCACCCTAAGAGTGTTAAGATTGAATGAAGTTTCGCGGTAGAACCACACATCACAAAGCTTAAGGCTCCATTCTCTCACACTTCCCTTTACACTACTTAAAAACCATTACCTTCATATTAATTATATAACAAAAACTTGGATATTCCACATATTTGACATTGATGCAATAGAAAACGGTCATGTGTAAATTACTCATATAGGCCGATTGATATGTGACTTAATCATCTATGTTGGCTAATTAGAAATACAAGCTGATTGAAAATAGTTAAAAAATATATATTAATATAATAAAACAGTTAGATGTGTCTACTTAGAAACCATTACCTTTTACATAGGCCAGAACATGAAAAAAAACTCAACTATTCCACTTATCTAACATTGATTTCCTAAAAGATTTAAGATGGATTAATCTATAATTATGTTATCATCCATGATCATCTCATATACACATAAGTAAAATTAAGATGTTGCGCATTAATTGTTACAATTTAATGTTTTAATAATTTAATCTTCAAATAGATCTTTTGTAATCTAATCAAATTAAATTAGTGAATGCATTCCCCACTTTCCTTTCTCTTCCTAATTCTCATCTCCATGCGTGAGAACGTATATAAAAGTTCGACAAGCCAGCAAAAGAACAGCTGCGCATTGATTTCGTGCACAAAGTCAATGCATAATTTGTTTACTCGTTTAAAACTATTCCCTCAATCGAATGAACACAAATAGGAATTCCAATGAGACCACTCAAGTCGCTATCCTTTGATGCATTGCAGTGTTGAAAACTTTGGGAACCCGATAAGTTAAGGTTCAACAATCCGATGGGGCTGCGTTACTGAAAGGCAACTTCTCGTCTCTATGCATGGATGCTTGCATCTTTCTAATTACCTATTCATATTTTATGGATGTTTATGTCTTATTCTCTTCTTGGAGAAAGTACCAAAAAAGTCATAAATCTATTATATTTGTACTAATTTAATCATAAATTTTTCAATTGGACCAATTTAACGCTAAATCTTTTATATTGGTATCACCCGCCTTATCCGACTAATTTTGGCCAATTGATTCTAATATGACACGATTATCGATCTGATGACGCCAAGCGATTTTTAATTTTTTTGATTTTTTTTTGAATTTTTTTCTTTTTTCTTTCCTTTTTTTTTTTCCTTTTCTTTTATCTCACCTTCCCCCGTTGAATTTCCTCGCAGTGACTGGCAAGCCTCCGGTGAGGATCATGGCCCTCAACCGGCCTCGCCCAGGGCTGCGGGGATGGCGGCTTCGTCCAAATCTTGGCGAAGTTAGCCTCGCCCTAGCCTTGCCGCTGGCGAAGGCGCCCTTGCCCTCGATTGATGAGGCCATGGTAGCCATCGCCAAGGCCTGGGCAAAGGCAATCCCGATCTAAAACAAAGCGAACTTCGCTTGCCAGCTTGCGCCGATTCAAAGGACGAAAGAGCAACCATGGTCGGCGGAAAAGCCAGAAGATCTGGGATTAGCGGACAGTCTCGGTCAATTTAGATTTCAAAAATGGAATGAAGAAGGAAACGAAAGGCGGCGCGCGAGCTCACCAGCTGCTTCCCGAAGAAGCTAAGCCGATCCCTCTCCCTCCTTGCTGACTCGGGCTAGAAGCAAAGGGTTCTTCGGCTTTTCTCCTCACTTTCAGCTTTCTTTCCTTCTTCTTCTTTCTTCTCTTCAGCAAGCTTCAAAGTTGAAGGAGGCGATGGTGTTTTTCCTGTTTGAGGGAGTCGCTGGCGAGGTTGCCTTTGCTCACCGCAAGGCCGACGAGGGCTTCGAGGCCCTCGCCCAGTGGTGGGTGAGCAAAGAAAGTCCAAGAGGAAGAAGAGAAAAAGAAGAGAAAAGAGAAAAGAAAAAAAAAAAACGAAAAAGAAAAGAAAAATTATAATAAATTAAAAAAAATAAAAATAAAAATGATGTAGGAAATTGAATCTATCTTATAGTTTCTATTTGGTCTTGTGAAGAGCATGAATACCTTATTCTCCTCGCTATGCATGATTTGGAGCAGTCATTATTTTAATGATAGACTAGCAACGTAGAATGCAACGTGTAGTTATTGAATTAGTGAAGTTATTTCCTTGCACTTGGGGATGTCTCTAGAAGGACTTTTGGGGGCCAAAGTGAAGTAGTTTTAAGAAAGCAAACTACTTTCATTATTGCTAAATGTTAACTTCATATGTGGGGAAAAGTCATTCAGATGAAGAATCTAGATTTGCTTCCTCCTTATAAGAAGTCTCCCTCCCAAAGAGCTGCTTTTTATGAGTCGAATATTTAGAGAGATGCAGTTCATATAAAAATGACTGTGTGGAGTTGATGACATTTCTTGGATTTTGACTGACAATAATATCCCCTTGGATTTTGACTTATGATCTTGCCGATGTCCATTCTTTTATCTGTTTTCTTTTCTGAAGGCCTTCTCAATGTGCATACTTATAATGTATTCGACGTCTTTTCTTTGTTGTCTTGTATTGGTTAGCCTTGTCAATGCCCATTCTTGTGATTTATTCGCATTTGGATTGGCTGCTGATGACTCTTGCTGTTTGCCTTTTGGATAGTATTGATATCTAGTAACACTAACTTGCCTTATTGCAGAGAATTCATCTATCTTGAAACAACTCTCTACTCAAGGTGCGAATTCACTTGAAACAAATGTGGAAGGTGAAGAGAATGTGTGATTTACTGTATTATCTCACTTACTGCCTTGACATCACTTGAATTGTGTTTCTGCTTTTAGCACTAGGAACTATCCTCCTGTTTGCTAGCTGCAACATCTCCTGTGTTATGTTTGAGATATCAGGCGAAACTTATTTTTCTTAATTTCTGCTAGTGCATCAGTGTGGAGAGCCAATGTGATAATTTGGGTGAAGTTGCAGCTTTGTATCATTGATAATATACTCCTTCCTCTTCTAAATCTTCCAGAACGATGAAGTTCCAAATATTCTTTCCTGATTTATTACAGGGCTAGCCTCAGGACTAGACATTTACCTCTTTCTAGCATTTTTTTTTTCTTTTAACAGTGAAAGAGCGATTGGTATCAAGTTGATGTGACTTTGTATATCTTCCCATTGTCGCATTTGCACCTGCATCATGCATTCTAATAATTCGTAACTGATGCTAGATACTGATGTGGTCTTCTTTTGATGGCTCTTGACTTCAGAAGCATAAAAGCAAAAAGAAGTTATGGAGGAGATTATATTCAAGAGCAAGTTGTTCAAGGTGGGAACTTTTCTTATTATCGTGTTGCTTCATTCTTGAGGCTGTATTGCACAACGTCTACTGTATGTAATCTTCTATTTCTTAACTGTTTACTTTAGCCAATTAACTATGCTTCAGTTGTGGTTTTCTCTGATTTGATAAGAGTTCTATTTGGCATAATTATTGTTAGTAAATGTTTGGTTAATATAATACTAAAACCTATACAATCAAACTGGGCATGTATTGCCTACATAAATTCAGGTTGTTTTCCAGCATTGTATTGTTGAATATCTATTTGTTTATATATATATAGGCTGCAAAACTATATATAGTTAATGTGAACATTTTAGGCAGGTTTTACAATTTTATTTAGAGTAACTTTGCCCTTTTTGCCAATGGTTTTTGGTGATCCATTAGGGGAGTAGCCAAACTCTGTGTGACTACCTTTGTAGATGATACCTATGGTCTGAGTACTCACTTCTTGTCTACACTGGTTGCAAGCATGTCAGAGGATGATCTGAGATGTATCTTATTTTTGCAGGTGTTTTAGGGCGTACTACTGCAGTATTTTGCTGTCTTAGCAAGTAAAAAACCATTGAATTTTCAGTTGTTAAATATGTTGGTCAAGCCATTAATAGAAATGAGCACAGAGATTCCATACTTCGCAGCAATTTGTGCTCGTCAAAGAATCCTATGAACTCGGACACAGTTCTGTGAGGTCATTAAGAACTCAGGTAAGCTGCAGGGGAAAATTATATGACAATTTTATTGCTAAATGAAAGTTTGGAAAAGGTTTGTGGAATGTGCTAGATGCTAATTGTCTGTTGTTTCCTTTTCATTGGATAGAGATCAGCAGTTGGCCGTCTCTGAAGACATTGTTCCTTTTGCGGTTATGGTCGCTGATATTTCCATGCTCCGACTTTCGTCATGTTGTCATGACCCC
The DNA here is from genome assembly GCA_014182565.1 of Eucalyptus marginata. Lineage (NCBI taxonomy): Eukaryota > Viridiplantae > Streptophyta > Magnoliopsida > Myrtales > Myrtaceae > Eucalyptus > Eucalyptus marginata. The sequence continues at coordinate 42,373,196 of CM024586.1, read as the reverse complement.
AGCTGTCTTGTTAATATGTGAATATCTAATGCGTTGCCCCATTCTTTCGGGTCGGGATGTTGCTTTAGGATCTTTTCTATGCTCCATGCTTCTCGCGGTACGTTCTCAAAACACATCTCTAGTTCAAGTTGTTGCATATAGGATTTCTGTCTGCAATAGGTCACTGGTATATATTTTAGATTTTAGGTCAATAATGGCATGCAATGCATTGTAGTTCAATGTCGCTAATGTGAGGGTCCATTCTTGCTTTTGTGCCTTGGACATGTTTGGGTGCTTGAACAAGTTCTTTTATATACTCCTTGCTCCTCTGATTGTGGTTTAGTTGGTTAGTTTTTCCTCCTGTGTGAGTATATCCATCATTGTGTTGTGAAATTTCATCTTGTAGGTAGTGCCTTTATAATGCTTAGCATTTCTGTACAATCAGTTTACACTGGTACAGCTGTCCCACAAATTAAGATCAATCATAGTTGCTAAGTAGTTTGTTTTATTGATTTATAATTACTACAATCGTGTAGACAATGTATAACATCCATAATCCATAAATGTGTTTTTTCCATGTCCTATAGGTTGTTTACAATGATTGGACCTGATGCAAGTTAATTGGTTGCTAAGAATGCTTGGCTGCTGGGTTTCTGCTTGAGCTAAATAGTTATTTTCTTCAGCAGTCTTAACATGGGGTTTTCAGTTTATTATTTGGCATTCACAACCTTGATTATATAGTGGTTGGTATTTTGAAGCTTCATTATTGGTTTTCAGATGTGCAGCTGCAATTAACTGATATCACTTGTCTTTATTGCAGGTAACTAAACAATCTCAGAAGTTTTGTTCAGAGGCCATCATGTTTCTAAAAACTTTGCTTTCTGCAGCAACAGACAGGAAAATAGGACCTAAACAAAATTCTCAGGTATCTGTCATGGTTTTCCTTTCCATTTGTGAATCTGCCTGACAACTTGGGAATTTCAAGGAGACTGATAGGTTGCAATGGAATTGACTGGTATGCATGTGTATGATTTTTTGTGACAGTTTGGCAATCTGACCGAATTTAGAGTGCAAAGGCCTCTACTGTCTATTCGTGAAGGTGCAAGTGAATCTAGCCCTTTGAATTTCCTGAAAATAATCGACATGCCTGAAGAATCCCCTTTTTCAGCTCTGATGGTTTCAGGTTAGTATCTTTTTGGTTTCTCTATTATCTCTTCTTTGCTCGTTGTTCTTTTAAGTGCAGTATGGATGTCAGCTATTTGCAGTATTCAAATTGTCATCAGAAAAACTGAAACCTGCTCACGAGGATCTCATTGTTTATAAAATGTCACGTTCATCTGTATTTCTATGATGAATCAAGTAATCTAGGTGGTAAGGTGGTGACGTGTGATTGAGACTATTGTATGGCCAGTGTACCTACATATATTTTCTTCATTGAGAATTTCAGGATTTAAATCATCTTGTTAAAAAAACGAACTTGTTTATATGCAGCGCTAGTGTGCTGGCATCTGTGATTGAGACCCTTAGCGGCTTTGCCTGTATATATGGGAAATTAAGTTCATTCCCTGAAATATTCATGCCGATTTCAATTTTGTTACTTGAAGTGGCACAGCAACAAAACATGCCAAATGAGTTGCGATATAAATTTGAGGACGTTGCTAAACTTATCAAGAGAAAAGCTGATGAGATGCTCCGGCAACCACTTCAACTGCGGAGGCAAAAGCCAGTGCCTATCAAGCAACTTAATCCTAAGTTTGAGGAGAAGTACTCTCTCTCTCTCTCTCTCACATGAGCAGATGTAGAGTTGTCATGCACTTTTTCACTGTACGCTTAGTGTAGACTGCATTTGTTGCAATTTTACCCTCTGTTGGTAAATGATTTGCGCCAAGTATAATCTGATGGAGATATTTGTTTCTTTTTCTTTTTTTTTTTCCTTTTGTTTTTCTGACAGCTTTGTTAAGGGCAGAGATTATGATCCAGATCGTGAGCGTGCTGAAAGGAGAAAGTTGAAGAAACTTATCAAGCAGGAAGCTAAAGGGGCGGTTCGTGAACTTCGTAAGGACAATTATTTCTTATTTGAGGTGAAGGAAAGAGATAAGGCATTGCTGGAACAAGAAAGGTCGGAAAGATACGGAAGAGCTAAGGCTTTCCTGCAAGAGCAGGAGCATGCTTTTAAATCGGGACAACTTGGAAAAGGCAGGAAGAGGAGGAGATGAAAGTGGGCCTCGACAATGCTCTCTCTCTCTCTCTCTCTCTCTCTCCCCCTTCCCCCTCAAAGAGTATGTTGGACTGCAAAGGAGGTTCAATGCTTCGGAACTTGTGAATTCAGCTTCTGATTGTGGAGGCGCTGGTTGTTGTGTAGTAGAGGATATTGAGGCAATGCGGCTGAGTACATGCGGCACGTGTAGATATTGCAGCGGATGAGTAAGTGATATACCAAGAGCAGTTTTCCAGTCATGCTCCAGCTTGTTGAATCAAGGGCTGGTGTGAATAGGGATCCATTATTTTGAGGGACATTGTTCCTGTAGGAATGTCATTTGAATTTTGAAACGGTTTATGTAAAACGGTACTAATATAATCGTTTTGGCTCCGTTCCAATCCTGATGATTTATGTTTGATGCTAGTTGTTAAAATACATTTATCATCTATGGTTGTTGCTAGACCATTTACAATATCTAAAAGATATGAGAAATGAATGTAATGGAAGAAATCCTTTATCGATGGTATCACAATGTTTGAGCTCTTTTTGGGCCAATGAGAACTAACGTTAACTGACGTTTTATTGAAGTCCGATTATATTTCTAGAGTAACACGAAGAAGTACATATTCTCAAGACTAGGCATTTCTCGATGTCTTCAAGGACAGATTCAGGGCCACTTTGAATGTGATTTTTCCAGCTTTAAGTCGGATGTCACGGTATAAGAAGGCGTGATTTTTTTTTTCTTTTCCAAAATTTATTTAGATGATAAATTATGCTTGTCAATGCTTGTGCCTATATAGTATTTTCTAGGCAGACGTATGTCCATGTATCTGTTGAATGTACTTACATTACATTTGACATGACTTGGAAGTGTTGTCCTTCATCTTTAGAATATTTTAGTAGAGCTATGACCTGTAATGTATTGTTTCATGGACAACCCCATCGTGACATATTCCAAGATAAAAGATTATCGATTGATGATTTCTGGAGAGTGAGGAGCAAAGATTGATCCGAAAGTGAAGAAGACCAAAACAGCAATTATACAACAGGGCATACTCTAACATAATGTTTACAAGGAGCACCAGTGAACATAATATACAGCTACATCACAATAACCTATCTGGCTTCACTTACGGATCCTTCATCGAGCAGATGGGTGGATAATTTCAGAAAATTCTGCACCAATATTCTTATCGGAGTTATATAACTGATGAGCTGCTAATATTGACGAATCGCCGGCCAATATCTTATTTGCTGGACCACAGAGGCTTTTTCCATCCGCCCTGCTCTGCTGCTGCAAAGCTAGTTCTAGATTCCATAAAACATCTCCCATTGACGGCCTCTCTCTTCCCGTTTCTGCCAAACACTTCACTGCTACATCAGTGAATGTCTTGAAGCATCCAGGGTCGATCTTTCCTTGTAGATATGGATCAATGATCTGATCAAGCATACCTGAATGATAACATTTTAACGCCCATTCAGCCAGGCTCTGCGGTCTATCCTCATTCCCATGTGCAGGTACTATTGCAGGTTTAGCGCAGAGAACTTCAAACAACACCACTCCGAATGAGTACACATCAGACTTAGCTGTAAGTTTTAAACAGCGATAATACTCGGGGTCAAGATAGCCTATGCTTCCTTTTACCGCAGTGCTAACTTGCATGTCAGATTGGTTCATTGCATCCGGCCCAAGTTTTGACAATCCAAAGTCGGACACCTTAGCCTCCCATCTGTTGTTCAACAGTATGTTGCTGCTCTTCACATCTCGGTGGATCACAATCTGCTTGGAGCCAGTGTGGAGGTAGTGTAACCCGCGTGCTGTACCAATACAAATTTCAAGTCTTTTCTTCAATGGAAGTGGAGGGCTGTTTGTCTTATATAGATGTTCTCGCAAGGTTCCTTGACCCATGAAGTTATAGATGAGTATCATTTCTTTGTCCTCAAAGCAATACCCTATAAGAGTGACAAGGTGGTGATGGCGAAGCTTTGAGAGCGTGGATATTTCGGTCTGAAACTCATGTAAGCCCTGGTGCGAAGAAGGATCAGCACGCTTTACAGCAACCAAAGTTGCACCACCATCCAAGGATCCCTTGTAGACCTTCCCAAATCCCCGGTTCCAATGAGAGCATCATCAGAAAAGTTGTTGGTAGCGGACATAATCTTTGTCAATGGGATGGCGTTCTCCCCAAATGGCTTGCAGCATTTTGAACTTCGTTTTTGGCATAGGGAGAATGTGCCATACCACTCGGAAGGTATGTACAACAGTGTAAAGGAAAACAGAAAAACCACTGCAAAAAGCCCATAAAAGATGATCAAACCAATTCGAGTAGCTTTATCTTCTCTGTAAGGCAAACCATGAGAAGTTGCTGTACCAAATGGATTGAGCCCTGCCAAATTATCACTGTAGTCTGGTAATTTGAAAATCTCCAACCCATTCAAGATGCCCTGGCAATCACATTCAGATGGCCCGTGATCACTACTTATTGTGACCTGCAGATCCTTCATTCCTCTATCTAGTTCTGAGCAATCAATAATATAATCTCGATAGACTGGCCTCCCGGGCATACCACTCCATCTCACTATATCAGCAGTTATATTATTGATGTAGACTTTGAAAACCCTTCCATTTTGTCTGATCTCTCTTGTGATCTCACAGAAATGAAGCCTGACAAGGTAGTAGAACCCCGAATTCACAAGGAATGACCAACTCATATTTCCCCCGGAGTCTGCATTTAATGTTCTTGCTGTCGAGTAAACCTTCTCTGGTGCAGTGTAGGGAGGCACGTCGGGGCTGTACTTTATTCCAAGCCTAGATTGAAGGACAGAAGTGAGGGCTCCATCAGGAACAAAGTAATCTTCATCTCCTGACCACAAGCGCCACATCCCGGCATCACAGTCGGGAGGGATGTCATGGCCACCTACATTTACCCTGTGCATTGTCTCAAGCACCGTGTAATTTGTAGCATATGTTCGGGAGGAATTTCCAACAAGCAGAAGTCGAACATCTTGTATGTACAGATTCGCAGGCATAGTAACGACTTGGATCTTGTTCACAAATGCATAGGCTTCAGAATGACCAGAAGAGGGGTAAATGTGATGCTTAGGATTTGGGCATCCACCTTCACAACAAATTCTCGAATCACACACTTAATATCTGAAAAATCTCTCGAATAAGAGGATTTGGACGTTCTCAACAAAGTGTATTGACCAACACTAACAGAGAATAATGCATCCGATACATTTAGGCCTGGATATGAGGCTAGACAGAAATGAAGTCTGATGAACTTGTGTCCGGGAGAGACAGTGAAGTTGTGGGTAAATTGTGTACGAAATATACAAACAGATATCTGGGGATGCGCTGGGGTACCATAGTCCTCGAGGTCAGCTTCCTTGGCTTTAACTTTCAGGCTAAGACTTTTTATCTGGACATCAGATCGGATGTCTTCCACAGAAGAATCACAGCAGTATGTCGTCTCCTCCATCGGCGAGAGAGAGTGTTCATCTGCATACACAACTACAAAGTTTGTTTCTAGCAAGAGACTGAGGTAACATAGAACAAGAATTAGTCGCATGAGGTTTTGAGACATGGAACTTGAGAAGAATGATGATGCAGAAACAGAAATTTGAAACCTTCACAGAGCAGGTCTTTTTTGGTTAGATATCAAAGTCTAGTTAGCTTCTGTATTACCGTGAACAGAAATGGACTCCTGGTGCTTGACCTCTTCCTGCCATTTAATTCTGAGATAGAAGTAGAAGAAAAAGACAATGCGGAGTACGCGTTCTAAGCAAAGACCTTGGAATATGACACATCAAGTCTGCTCAAGTAGCTATCCTGGCTGACTCCTACAGTGAAGTTTAATTGTGAAAGAACAAAGGCGTCTCTTTTTTTTTTTTTTCTTCTTTCTTTCTTTTGGGCAGCTTGGGTACATTAAATGGATGCCAAAGGGAAATCTTCTGAGAGGCATTGTAGAAGTATTGATGATCTCAGAGACTCGATATATCAACTCTTGTGGTTGGACAGCCCTCTTACTGCAGAGGAAAGGAGTGACGCCTAGAGTTCGACCTCTGCCGGTCATTAATTGAGACACAACAAGAAGGCAATTGGTCGCGTAGAATATACGTTCTTGGGGAGTACTTGACTGCTTCAACGGTGAAGGTTGGTCGCGTAGAATATACGTTCTTGGCGAGTACTTGACTGCTTCAATGGTGAAGGTGTCTGTCCAAATCAAAGACCAATCAATTCTGGGATCAATTGGCAAGGGTGTCTAAAGTCCGCTCAATATAGCAATGCTTGGAAAGTTCCTGGAAACAGGGGCTTCATTACATTCCCATCAACCGTAAGCGTCTCAAAGTCCTAGTTTTGAATGGATTAGCCTTGTTAGAGAATCTAAATCTCTTGACCAGAGGATGAGCTGTTAGGAAGGCGAATTGCTGAAGAGAAAAAAAAAAATTAAAGAAGAATACGCACGCATGTTCAGGTAGAAAACCTTTTCAAAATTAGAACGAGAAAATCACTGTGTAACACTAGGTAATTTTTCACTATCAATGTCATTATCACTTTTTAGAGTTACAAATCTTAAGAGTAATATAAAGCCGTAGCTTAGGGGTCATAATGGATATGCAAATATCCCTGCTGGATCTACTATTTAGGAAATTCTGGGAGAATCTGTAGAGTTTCTACCAACAAGAATAGCACGTAATTCAGATAAAAACAAACACGAAAGCAGTCAATCACGTAGGATATACATTCTTGGCGGGTACTAATGGGATGTAAACGTCACACTGTCCTACTGCTTAATGTGGGAACTTGTTGGTCCAAATCAAAGACCATTTAAATCTCGGATCAATAGTCAAGTGCTCTGAAAGTTTGCTCAATATAGCAATGCTTGGGAAATTCCTGGAAACAGGCGCTTCAGTACATTCCTGTCGACCATCACCGTCTCAAAGTCCTAGTTTAGAATGGATTTGCATCGTTAGAGAATCTGAATCTCTTGATATATATAATTTTTCGGCCAGAGGATGAATCTCCTGATTCCACAAACAACAAAAGCATTTCCCATGCCTCTTCATCCTGGGGGTTTTCGTCGAGAGGAAAAAGAATTTGTCCCATTGACAGTAAGATATTAATGATTTTTTACCATTGGCTAGGCTAGTAGGACAGTGGAAAAATAATCTCATTTAGTAAGAGATGTGCAAATATTGACTTAAGTACGATTTATAAATGAATAATAAGAGTGTTAAGATTGAATGAAGTTTCGCGGTAGAATCACATCATCACAAAGCTGAAAGTTCCATTCTCTCACACTTCCCTTTACACTACTTAAAAACCATTAGCTTCATATTAATTAGATAACAAAAACTTGAACATTCCACATATTTGACATTGATGCAATATTAAGCGGTCATGCGTAAATAACTCATATAGGCCGATTGATATGTGACTTAATCATCTATGTTGGCTAACTAGAAATACAAGCTGATTGAAAATAGTTATAAAAATATATTAACATAATAAAACAGTTAAATGTGTCTACTTAGAAACCATTACCTTTTACATAGGTCAGAAGATAAAAAAAAAAAAAACTCAATTATTCCACTTATCTAACATTGATTTCCTAAAAGATTTAAGATGGATTAATCTATAATTATGTTATCGTCCATAATCATTTCATATACACATAAGTAAAATTAAGATGTTGCGCATTAATTATTACAATTTAATGTTCTAATAATTTAATCTTCAAATAGATCTTTTGTAATCTAATCAAATTAAATTAGTGAATGTATTCCCCACTTTCCTCTCTTTCCTAATTCTCATCTCCGTGCGTGAGAACGTATAAGAAAGTTCGACAAGCCAGCAAAAGAACAAGTGCACATTGAATTCGTGCACAAAGTCATGCATAATTTGTTTACTCGTTTAAAACTATTCCCCCAAGGCTCAAACGAATGAACACAAATGGGAATTCCAATGGAGACCACTCAAGTCGCTATCCTTTGATGCATTGCAGTGTTGAAAACTTTGGGAACCCGATAAGTTAAGGATCAACATTCCGATGGGGCTGCGTTGGTGAAAGGCAACATCTCCAGTTATATTTTGCAATTTTCCTTTTGGGGATCATTGCATTTCTCGTCTCTATGCGTGGATGCTTACATCTTTCTAATTACCTATTCATTTTTTATGGATGTTTATGTCTTATTCTCTTTTTAAGGGGAAAGTATAAAAAAGTCATAAATCTATCGTATTAGTACTAATTCAATTATAAACCTTTCAACTAGATCAATTTAGTCTTAAATCTTTTCACATTAATACTAATTCAGTTAATCCGGTCAATTTTTGTCGGCTGATGCTGAGATGTACGCTAGTCGTTGGTTAGACGTTGACATGGCAATTTTTAAATAACCTTTTTAATTTATTTGAATTTTTATTAATTTTTTCTTTTCATTTTCATTTTTCCTTTTCCTTTTCTTTTTCCTTTTTTTTTTCTCTCCTTCCCCATGGAATTTCCTTGTAGTGGCTAGCAAGCCTCCGATGGGGGGCGTCGCCCTTGTCCGGCCTCACCTAGGGTTGCTAGCGAGGCGACCTCGCCTAGATCTAGGTGAGGCTAGCCTCGCCCCAGCCTTGCTCAGGCGAAGGGGCCCTTGCTCATGGTCGAAGAGGCCATGGCAGCCATTGCCAAGGCTTGGGCGAAGGCAATCCCGAACTAAAATGAGGCGAACTTTGCCAGCCAACTCGCGTCGATTCAAAGGACGAAAGAGCAACCGGGATTGGTGGAAAATCTAGAAGATTTGGGATTTGCGGACAGTCCCAATCACTCTAGATTTCGAAAATGAGATGAGGATGGAAACGGAAGAATAGCGCGCGAGCTCACCACATGCTCCCCGAAGGAGCTGAGCTGATCCCTTCCCCTCCTCGCTCACTCGGGCTAGAAGCAAAGGGGTCATCAGCTTTTCTCCTCACTTTCAACTTTCTTTCCTTCTTCTTCTTCTTCTCCCTCAGCAAGCTTTGAATTCAAAGGAGGAGATGGTGATTTTCCTATTTGGGGGAGTTGCGGGTGAGGTCGCCTTCGCTGCGGCAAGGCCGGCAAGGGCTTCAAGTCCCTCGCCTAGTGGCCGGTGAGCAAGGAAAGTCCAAGGAGGAAGAAGAGAGAAAAGAAAAAGGAAAAAGAAAAGGAAAAGGCAAAAAAAAGAAAAAGAAAAGAAAAATTAATAAAAAATAAAAATAATTAAAAAATAATTAAAAAATTGTCATGTCGGTGTCTAGCTATTGACCAGCATCCATGTCAGCGCTAACTGGCCAAAATTAGTTGGATGAATTGAATTAGTACTAATGTGAAAAGATTTAGGATTAAATTAGTCAAATTAAAAGGTTTATGACTAAATAAGTACCAATGTAATAGGTTTAGCACTTTTTTGGTATTTTTCCCCACTTTTTGGTAACTTTGCTTTCCTTTTCAAGTCGTGTGTCCTTAGGCTTTTTTTATTTTGTCAATGGTGAAGCGAGATATAGATGGATGATGTGCCATAGGCAAGTACACATTATTCATGTTCATAGGATGACAAAACATGGTAACGATGTGTGATTTACTTTGGATACTCTAAATGAGCATTTCTTCGAACTAATCTTATCATAGAATGCTAAAATATGAAAAAAGTTCACGCTATTCATTGTCTATGAAAATACTATGATAGAGACAAAACATGATAATGATGTGTGATTTACTTTGGATACTCTAAACGCGCATTTCTTCGGACTAGTCTTATCATAGAATGCTAAAATATGAAAAAAGTTCTCTCTATTCATTGTCTATGAAAATACTGCGATAGAGCCGGATCTTACAAGGATTGCAATTGCAATCTAGTCAATTCTGACTTGGGGAGAGAGTTGCGCGAGCTTTCCCATTGCTCGAGTGATCTAGCTTTATTTTTTATTTTTGTCAGTGATCTAGCTTTATTTGATATATTCATTTTATAGGTCAATTTTGAAAAAATTACAAAAACAGTGTCTCATCCTATTGTACCAATACCAACTATGTCCTAAATCTTTCAATTTATTCAATTTAGTATTAAATTTTTTGACGATTTGTCAATGTAGTCATTTTGATTAATTTTGATTAAAAATCATTGATATAAATATCAATTGTCTTACATTATGTAACTGGCAACAGCATGGACAATTTTTCAAAAAATTGCCTAAATTTATACATTTATTTATTTACTTTTTTTTTTTCCCCATTGTGGCTAACTAGGTGAGGGCAAAGAAAAAACGAAAAGAAAAAAGAAAAATTATCTAGAAGTCTGTCTTCAAAAATCCTAGAGCGGGCGAATGGGACATTTTCAGTATCGACATCAGCCTGCCCCCAACTCCGGAAAAAGACGAGGCTAGGACCAACGACTATTCCTAAGATCAATTATATCAAGCCAATAATCACTGTCAAGAGGCTGCCATTTTGAACCTACCTTATCACCCTCGGCTCACATATTCGTCCGACCAAAGCCATTGAGATCCTGATCATCATCCTTTAAGAACCCGTGACTCGGATTTCTAGTTTCCTCCAATTCCTTCCTTTCCCTACCTTGGAAAGAAACCATGCAAGTGCTCATCGTCTTGAGCTCTCTGTTTCTATCCCTATTCTTGTCTCTTGCCAAACTCTAGTACAAGTTATGGTGGAACCCGCTCAGGATACGGAGGATAATGAATAAGCAGAGAATCAGAGGTCCTCCTTACAAGTTCATCCATGGAAGCAACAAGGAATCATTCAAGATGTCTGTTGCGGAAAATGAGCGATCGAACAATAACATAGACAAAAGAAGAAAATAAATCAGACACTAAATTTATGTGGTTCGATCGTAAAACCCTATGTCAACGGAGAGAGCAGCGATGAATTTCACTATAGATCAAGCGATACAAGGAGATTACATACTCGAGTCACTCAAACACTCTCCCGGTGTTTCCTAAGCCCCAATTACACCTAATAACGCACGCAGTGTTTAGCTTCGAAATTCCTCACGAAATAATCTCTCAATCTCACGAAGGAATTACACGCAAATCTTATCACAAGATTTAATCGGCTACAAACACTAATCTTTCTTGGATGTAATTGCATGAACGAAAAACCCGCCAAGCACTTGCTAGAATAACGACACTTCAACAATCTTTGATGACGGCGAGCTCTTTTGTGACAGACGAACAACCCATATAAATATGTGCGTATATCTCAATTCTCAACAAAAGACACGCTCGTTGACTGACTCCAACATGGATAAGAATCCCATGCAATCCGAGGTAAATTTGGTCAACAAAGTCAACATATAACAACTATTTCTTCACCAACTACAATTGATAGAAGAAAATCCAAAGTCCAAATCTCCTTTTGAATCCTTCTGGCGATAATAATTAGGAAATCATTATCTATAATTTCCTTTTACACTTTCTTCCATCGCCAACTCTAATTCGCCAAAAGAAGTTAACTTTGTTTGATTTCGGACGTCCGCAAAATATCCAATTTGAAATATTCAGACTTTCGCATTGGGCTCAAACTCGAGACACATTTTAACAATCTCTACCTTGGCTCGACATTTGAGCCAAGTCGCAATCGCTTCGCAAAAATTCAAACTCGCCGCTACTCTCCCATTGCCCCTGATAGGCTCAACCGCCATAGATTTTATCTAAGTCCAAGCATTGCTTGAACTTTTCCATAATTGAGGACCTCATTAAAATACCAACTCCACATGCACCTTTAATTGCTCCACAAGGATTTTCCGACGCAAGCTCTTTAACCGCAGATAAAGCAAAACCATTGTTGCATCCATATCTGTCAGGAGATTGAATACATACCTTGTTAATTTCAACAATTACGGCAATTATTGACTCTATAGGCTCCACCTCACTATAAGCATCATCCATGTCAATTACTTTGCTAGTACTCATACTCGCTACCTCAAGAGTTTCTGGTGGCAACTCCACCTCAAGCTGAACACTGTTCAGATCGTTTGAATACTGCTATAATCACTCCTAGCCAGAAGTACTGGAGACTCATCAAATGTAACTTCTCTGCTGATAATAGGTGAATTTAACTTCAGGCACCACAATTGATAACCCTTCTTACCTCATGCATAGCCTAGAAATATGCACTTTCTTACCCTTCCATCGAGCTTACCATCACTTGCTCGTATATAACACGAGCAACTAAATATTATAAGAATAGAATAATCAGTAACGTTACATGATCACACTTCTTCGAAAGTCCCATATCCAATCGCAGTTGATGGGGATCTATTTATCAGGTAGCACGCTATACTTAGCGCATCCACTAGGAATCTCCTAGCTATACCAGCACTAGAGAGTATTTTATGGGCTGTCTCTAGCAATGTTTTGCTCATCAATTCCGCAAATATTGTGGTTCATCAATATTAGTGCGGTGTTTCACTATACATTCCTTTATGCAGAATTCGTTTAACAGTTTCGAGCAAAACTCCATGCTATTGTCAGTTTGCACATGCTTGATTGTCTTACCAGTCTCCTTTTCGATCAAAGCTATCAACTGCTTGATCCTGACAACAACATCAAACTTGTGCCTAAGCACAAATACCCACGTCTTCAACGAATAGTCATCAACAACTGTTAGCATATATCTAGCACTCTTCCTCGAATGAAACTGCGACAACCTGCAAACATTCAAGTGAATTAACTCTATAATTTCCATGGTTTCTTTGACAGTTGTACTGAATTACATTTTCCGCCATTGATCTAAATCACAAAGCACTCGCATACATTCGCCTCGTTAGAAACATAACCACATAGCATACTTCTTTCACTTGAAACCTTCAGGCTTCTTTTGCCAATGTGCCCCAAACGCATATGCCACAATTCAGACTCTCGAACAGGCGACGTCTCCGCAGCAAAATTTGTCACCGTCTCACCTTGAAGCTCATATAGGCCATTGTGCTTGATTCATTTCATTATTATCAAAGCACCTCGAACAATTTTCAGAATTCCACATTCTGAAAATATATCGATACCCAGCTGAATTTAGGGCACTCAAGGAAATTAAATTCTTCTTCAACTCTGGAATATTCCTTACTCCAGTCAATGTCCTCACAATACCGTCATGCATTCTGATTCTAACATTGCCAACACCGACGACCTTGCATTTAGCATTGTTCCCCAACTGCACTTCACTATTATCTATGCATTGATAAGTAGTAAACCAGTTTCTATTTGGTGTAGCATGAAAAGAACAATCAGAATCCATAATTCATCCATCAAACGATGAATAATCAGTGACAAACAAGACATAATCGGCATTATCTGCAGAATCAACTATAATTCCCTTACTCTTCCCATTCTTCAGTTTAAGGCAATTCCTTCTAAGATGCCCCCTCTTGCCATAGTTCCAACAGACAACATCACCGGTCCTAGACTTATTGAAGATATCACCGCCTATCTCTTGTGACTCTTCGTGTTTTGGTCGAAAGACTGTTCAGTTTCCGACAAAAGTCTTTTCGACACCCATATTAAAGTGTCTTTATTACTATTTATTTAGACATGTCTTTTCATATATCTAAGGAATGTCAAGAGTCGTGTTTTAAGCCTACATATAAACGAATCTTGTAATCATTTTAATGATGGAGAGTGAAAAGACTTTTCTACAAGTAAAGTAGTGTATTCAACTCCTTCCTTAAGAGCTTCTCTTGTGAGAGTGTTATTAGAGTTGTGCGACTCTGATATTCTACAATTGGTATCGGAGCAAGGTTCTTTAGGACCGAGAGCACGGTTGTCAGGGATCGTGAGTCAAGTCTTCCGGAGCGTAGTTCGTGAAGATGGTGGTTAAGGACCATTGTTCGTGCGCAGGCGGTTGAGGACCGGAATACGTCGAAGTTCTACCGGTGTACAGCCAGGGACTGTGATCGATTGGTCGAGGATCAAGGTTTCTTGGAGTAGTGTTGGGCATTATTTCAAGTCAGATGGCGGATATTTCAAATTCAACGAATGGCATTGAGAAGCTCAACAACTCCAATTACAATAACTGGAGTGTTTGGATGCAGTTTTATTTGATGGGTCAGGATTTGTGGGATATTGTTGGTGGCAGCAACACCACGGCACCCAGAGGCGATGATGAACAAAGGAGATGGAAGATCAAAGCGAGTAAGGCTCTTTACGCTCTTGCTGTAACTGTCGAAGATGATTTATTGCCGCACATTAGGAGCGCATAGACTCCCAGGGAGGCGTGGGATAACTTAGTAGCATTATTCGCAAGGTCGAATGATGCCAAGCTACAAAGGCTGGAGAACGAGCTGCTGTCGTTGTCACAACAAAATATGATGGTGAGTTAGTATTTCTCCAAAGTTAAATCTATTTGTGATGAAATTTCAAAGTTGGATCCCGCTAATGCCATTTCAGAAACAAGAATGAGAAGAATTATTATTCATGGGTTAAAGCCAGAGTATAACAGTATTATTACGGCTACTTGTGGATGGGCAACTCAACCTACGTTGACCGATCTGGAGAATACTCTGGCTAACCAAGAGACTTTAGATAGTCAAATGTCTTAGGTTACGATTAAGGAAGAAGAAAGTGCCCTCTTCAGTGATAAAAGAGGGTTCAAGGGCCAGAGGCGAATCGGTATTGAAAATAAACATGGCAAGTCCAAGAAAAGCCATGTCAAATGGCAAAAGCAACCAGCTCGTGAAGGATGGCAAAAGTGTCCAGGAGAGTCGAGCCTTCGACTAGCGGGAGCCAAGCGACGCGATGGCAAAAGACGTAGTGGACGATGTTACGTCTGCGGCAAGGAGGGCCACTTTGCCAGAGATTGTCGAGCGAAGAAAGTTGAAGGAAATGTCGCAAAGATCATTGAAGAGGAATGATTTCGATGAAGATAAGGAATGGGATTTCCAAACGTTTGTTGCAATAGTGGTGTCAGACGAGTTTGTTGCCTCTTCCGCAATCGAGTTAAACGATGTGATGGCATTAATCTCTATAAGTGAAAAGTCGATTAATTATGATTACGATTGGATCGTTGATTCAGGGTGTTTGAGTCATATGACTGGAGATCAAGACAAGTTGTCGAACATGCGTAATTATACTTGGAGGACGTGTCGTTATTACCGCAGATGGCTCGAGGTTGCCAATTACTCATATTGGCGAGACGATGATAACTCCTCGGTTCAATTCACAGCAAGTTGAATTGAAAAGTGTGTATCATGTGCCAGGAATGAAGAAGAATTTATTGTCTGTGTCCCAGCTCACAGACTCGGGTAATTATGTGGTGTTTAGTCCACAAGATGTTAAGGTGTACCGAAGTTTGAAGCCCACTGGTCGACCAATCATGGAGGGACGTCGGCTGGAGTCCATTTACGTGATGTTTGCTTAAATGACATATGTAAACAAAACCCGAAGGAATGATACACTTGATTTATGGCATGCACGGCTTGGGCATGTAAGTTATCACAAGTTGAAGGTGATGATGCAAAAGAACATGCTGAGGGGTCTTCCCTAGTTGGAAGTGTAAGAAAATGTGGTTTGTGCCGGGTGCCGGTACAGGAAGGCACATCAACTTCCGTATGAGGAATCGTCGTTCAAAGCTCGGATGCCTCTCGAGCTCGTTCACTCGGATGTGTTTGGTCCAGTGAAGCAGCAATCTGTTAGCGGATTCAAGTATATGATCACTTTCATCGACGACTTCTCTAGGTATGTCTAGGTTGATTTCATGAAGGAAAAATCTGAGGCGTTTATCAAATTTAAGGTGTTTAAGGAGAAGGTTGAAAGTGAAGTAGTAGAAAAATCCGTTGCCTACGCACCGATAACGGGGAGAGTACACTTTCTATTAGTTTATAGGGGTGATTGGGTCCAGGGTGGGTAGGGTCTAGACCTGGACTTTGTACCCGACCCTGTTATAACCGGTTCTATTTTTTTGGACCCTGTACCCAACCCTGTTTACATTTGACCCTGTTCCCGACCCACCCTGTTTTTCCGGTCCGGGAACAGGGTTAACCCCGTTTATATTGGAACCTGTTTTGCATAAAAATTGCTGTATCCTTATATTAACCTTAGAGAAGTAAGTCTAGATGAGTTGTTTGCTGAAACAAAAAGGCCGGACCAAGCACATCCTTCAACTGCTCAGACCAAACTCATTGGGAACATGTATAAAATTTGGACCCCCCTTGAAAAAACAACCAAGTATATAATTCGACCATCTCGCATCCCCAGATCCCACAAAAGAGAACCGGTTATAATAGGGCCAACCAGTTCAATTCCTAGTTGTGAATACTAAAACTACTTTGACAGGATGGATTTCCAGTTTCTAGTCTAAAACTATCTACCTTTAAACCAATCATCATAATGAACAACATTTTTGTGCATCCCCAACATGAGCCAGAGAACAGCCACATTAGCAACACAAGCACCGTAATACAAACATCAACTTCATCCTTCATCTTCAAGAATCCAAAACAAAAACACATGATCTTCACCACTCCCCGTAAACATGGCCTATGTCATTGGTATAAACATGAGGATCTGATGTCTGAAATCGCATTGACTCTTTCTTTCTCCAAATGCCCGACCAATATCTGCACATGATTTATTATACAAGCATGCAGCCCTCTGCTGTGTGCCCCTCGAACCCCGCTCAAAAGAAAGTGGATTTGAAAAAAGGAGAATGAGAAGTAAATGAAAGGTACCTCACCTACGATAAATTACAACAATATAAATGAAAAAGAATTGCCGGCATTGTGAGCCATTCCAGAATGATGATACATCTGGAATTTTTTTTTCTTTTTTCCCTTGTGGCTCCGCTTCCCATTACTCAACTTTGGTAACTCTAGCTGTCGAACCATAAAAATCCCATCTTCAAGAGGACAAAAGAATAACTATCTACCAAAAAAAAGGATTGACTCTGACTAGCGGATTGGATGGTACTGAGCCGATATCCTCTTGGGAGGCAACTTCCGTAGGATAAAGAGGACTAAAGCTGAAGGTAGGATCTCAACCAGCTGTTATTTGAGCAACAGACATTTGAAGGATATAAACAATCAGTTATGGAGCAAATTAACAAACCTAAGAATGAAGTGGGATAAGAAAGTTCCAAGTAATATATCAAATTTAGAATCGGGTGATTCAAAACGTCGAGGGATGCGTCTGAATCGAATGCAGATAAAAGGACCTGCATAGTGGAAGCAAATTCAGGACTCTTGAAACAAACTGCAACCCTGACTAGATCGATATAATGGTGATGAATGTACAGGATCTTATTTCTCCTCCCCTTAAAAGCATTTTCAGTTGCAGCTCAACACATGCACAATGAGTTTTGCTCAAATAGCAGGACCACATCTCTTCAACAAGAGGTATTAGCTAGAAGACACTAAATGCCTACGTTGACACCTAATCTTTTAGAAAATAAAAAGATAAAATAAAAATTCGGTTTTGAAAATCTTTCTTGATGAAAATATAGCCGCATTTCAAAATTAAAAAAAATTCAGTTTTTATTTGATTTTGGAGCCTTTTTATTGTTGAGTGGTTAAGTGAATATATGCAAATATATTGGAAAATCTTTAACAACTTTGAGTTTGTTTTTCTTTTCCACTATAAATGAAATGCGAGGCTTCGGAACCCATGGGGGTTTTTTCTTTTCTCTTCGTCGCCAAAAAAGGAGAAAAGTCAAAGGTGAAAAGAGAGGAAATGGGTTTCGGTCGAGAAAAATGAAAGCAAAAGGGAAAAGTCAGTAGGGGGAAGTTTCTCTTGCTTCAAGGAAGAAACAAAAAAGAGCAAAGAAAAGAAAAGTCAGAAGCTTTTGCTTCTGCAGAAAGTGAGAGAGACAAGTGAGAGAGAGTGTCAGGAGAGAAAAAGCAAAAAAAGGAAAAGAGGATGCACTGTTCATCTTCCTCATGGATTCCTCCTCCGTGAAGCCCCACGCCGATGTTGCTTCCACAACCGCGACCACCGCCGTCCGCGAAGCCCCACACCGCCGTCTGCGAAGCCCCCACACCGCTGCCGCTCCGATGCCCCAACATCGCTGTCGGTCCGAGATCCCCACTCCATCGCGCCGGCACCACCGTTCTCGTCACCATCCGGTTGCCACTCGTCCGCGACCGTGCCATGACTACCCGTGTCGACCACCGCACCATCAACTCCACTACTGCCCTTGTTGTGGCTGCGAAGACTCGACGCCTCCGCTCGTCCGTGAGCCTATCTCGCCCCTGCACCAGAGCTCGATGCGGGCCGCCCAGCAGTTCGCGACGCCCCGACGCCAGCCGAGCCCCGCTCCACCCCCGACGCTCGCGCCGGTAGCCCGCGCGTCAGCCGCCTCTCACTGGAGCCCTGCACCATCCGCGACTCACCACCATTCGAGATCCCGACTCCCTACACGCCCGAGCGACGCCCCCTGCTGCCTTGTGATTCTTCCTTGGAGCTGCTCTTTATTTTTCTTTGTGCAGGTGTTCTTTTAGCAACAAAAAGATGTGCCTTGACTAGGTAATTTCTTTATGTTAGATTCATATCAAATATTCTGTTCATAGTGTTTTATTTTAACTTGATTGTTGTGATTAATTTTTATTATTATTATCCGATTAGAAAATTTGTCATATTAAGTCAAAATAATCAAAAATATTGAGCCGCGAGACGTCGGGTTAGATTTTTGATTATTTAGGCTTTTTATGGCAAAATTCATGAATTGCTTTGCATCATTGATTCATATTAAAATAATATGCCATTGATTTCCATGTATGGATTTTTTTATTTGGCGTGTTATTGTTATTTGTTCATCACATGTCATACATCATATTAGGTATTTAGGTCTATGCATATTTCACATTTTAAGCAACACATTTTAGTTTTAAGATTCATATAGGATTAGATTAATTTTCCTTTAATAAACTAAAAAATGTCATTTAGGTCATATAGATTTTATAATATGCACACCACATGTTGCACTTTAGTTAGTGAATCATAGTTTAATGTTTTTTTAGTATTCCCATCACATTTTTAAATATAAATATAAAAAATGTAAAAAAAATGCCAAAAAATTAGCATTGCATCATTCCGTTACTTTTTTTTAAAAATAAAATTATTAGGTCATTTCAAAAATAAATATAAAAAAAGAAAACACAAATGTCATTTACTTGGTTAATTAATAGGTTAGTTCATAATTAATCCCATTTCATATCATCATTGTTTAGTGTAGGTTGCATACATTAAAAAAATCATTAAAAAAATCACAAAAAGAACATGCATATAGAATTGTTATGTCATGCATCCCATGTCATGTAGTATATGCACATTTAGAATTATATAAATTAGATTGCATACATATAGTGATAGTTTAAGTTATTCCATATAAATTGCATCTCACATATCATTAAAGTAAAAGTCATGCATATCAAAAATAAATTAAGATTGCATCTAATTAAATATCATGCATTTAATTAAATATCATGTCATTTAGAAAATCATGTTTAGGGCATGCATTTTTATTAACATTTTTGAGAAGTTTTTTTAGAGAATAGACTTCAATAAGATAGTAGTTTTATAATTTCTTAGCATTTTGATTTATTGAATGTTATTTAATTGATTGTGCACTTGCATGACCATCATTTGCATGTTAGTATCTTAAGTTAAAATTGATCAAGACTGCCTGCAAAATGTTTTTTTTTTAATTGAAAATAAAAGATACCGAAATGGCGTTAGATTAATCTAGAGTAACCATGTCCCCGAATCCATTAAATCTCTGGTTCGCAAAAAGTAAAGTATTCTCCCATACTTTACCTAGGTTTCTAATTAACCCTAATTGGTTAGTGGCGGCTTTAATTTGAAATATAATTGCATGTTTAAATGGGTTAATTTCTTTATATCAAGTCGCGATTGGTAGGGCTTGGGAGGGTCCGCGCCAATTCTTCGGACTTAGTAATCCATTAACCTAATTTTAGGTGATTCACCCACTCAAAAAAATCAGGTCGCGACAGCCTACCTGCTACTGAAAAAATGAAATCCTTGATACAAGCGAAGAACTCTCACTTGGTTTTCCAAAGACAGTAACAAATCATGTCAAAGTAAAGGAAGTCAATGGTCACCGGATTTGCATTTAGAAGCTACCATCCTTAAGCAGGGGGCTTGAGAGAAAACGATTCCATAACAGAGGCCAATCATTGAAGTAGGAACTTCACTAACCACCTCTAGATATTGGGTATCTCTTCACTCTCAACAACATTTGCAGACTACTCTATCTTGATTCTTCAAATTTTGTTTGAACAAGAGTGTCTTAGTTTTATTTCACCAATGAAGTCTAGAAAACAGCTTTGGCCTTCTTACTCCTCTTCATAGTCCTTTACTGATACTTCTTTTAAGCAAAGGCAGGGAGTAATTTAGGTGAGGAAGTGCTATCACAGACAAGCTACGTATGCCATAGACATAAATGGACAATGATTCACCAATACATTGTACCTAGTTAAGTCCCAAGTGTTAAATGATGTAGAAGAACAATGAGAACTAGGACCCAGAAAGAAGACGAGGACTCAAGCTTGAGGATCACATGCTTCAAACAAATTTCTCATGGCAACATATCTATAATAGGTGTTTCGAATAACAGCCTGAAGTTGATATAGTAAAAGCACAAAAAAATGAGGCTATCCTTTCTGGAAAGTTGTAGACTCATGTACAAACTTTGCATATCTAGAAGAGACTAAGAGGGAAAAGAGGGAAGTAGGTGCTTACCACGAAACTTCGATAAGGAAGCAGTGAAGCATATAGTCGTGACAGGTTCCAACCTACCAAAAGGTGCACACCCCATTTCAGGTAGTCAGGAAAATCAATCCAAAAGCTACATTTGGTTTGGCTTTTCGCATACACATCCAATACAATAGCATTTGGCAGGGTGGATGATCCTTGAAAACTTTCATAAGTCATATCATAAACACCCAATATAAAAGTACCAAGACTTGCTTGAAAGTTGGATAAATTGGATATGTATCTAGTCAAATGAAGAAACTTTCACTAGAACCAAGAAAAAGGGAAAAAGGAAAAAAAAGAAGATGTCCTAGTGCTTGTGAGAATTGATAGAACAGAGAACTTCACTTACAAACAACTACAGCCTGATCCCAAAAATATCCAGTTTCTAACAAAGATATTAGTGATAGCACCAAGCACCACCACCAGCAATACAGTTCATATTTTCACTTTAACTCCAAAGTAATCATTACAGATGTGTGGGTGTCGCGGGAGGAAGGTGACAGTGGGTGAGCGGAAGCAGGTCAGCGCTCAGATGGAACCAGGGAGAGGCGGAGTGGCGACGTTGGGATCTCACGGGCTGTGGGTGTCGCGGGAGGAAGGCGACGGTGGGCGAGCGGAAGCAGGTCAGTGCTCGGATGGAACTAGGGAGAGGCGGAGTGGCGACGTTGGGATCTCACGGGTTGTGGGTGTCGTAGAAGGAAGGCAACGGTGGGTGAGCGGAAGCAGGTCAGTGCTCGGATGGAACCAGGATCGGCGGAGGTCGCGAGCTCGGGGAAGTTTGCAGGTGTGAGAGCCTGAGAGTAAAGATAAAAACAAATTAAGGTTTTAGGCTGCCTTTAAAATCGGTTCCCGAACCGGTCCGGTCGATCCGGTTCGGGTGAGTAATCCTTCGGAACTAGTTCCCTGATCGGTTAAAATAGGGTTTGAATTTTGGGAACCGGTTCCCGGACCAGTTTCAACCGGAACCAATTCCCGACCCTGTTTTCCGGGTGGGCCGATCCGGGAACCGGGTTGAGCCGATTCGGTTGCACACCCCTATAAGTTTACGAAGTATTTGCAAGAGTACAAGATATATCGACACTATACTTGTCCGTATACGCCGCAGCAGAACAATGTTGCCAAAAGAAAGAATCGACATCTAGCTGAGACATGCAGGAGCATGTTGCACGCGAAGAATGTTCCACCGAGGTTTTGTGTGATATCCCAAATTTTCAACCCTGTTTTCTACTGAATAAATCGAGCATTTCATTGACGCGCCTATAGGGCTGTTCTTAGAGCTAATCACTCTCGAGATAACTAGACTATCTAAGGAAATCATTAAGAATTTTAAGACAAATAGACTTGAGAATTCGACCAGGAATCGGCTTCTCGATTGTGTCCATCTTTAGAGGCCATTACGGCATAGTATAAAATCGATTTGAAATCAGAGATAGGCTGGTTTGACCGAGATGTGTGGCTAATCGTGGGTGACTAAATTAGAAAATTCTCGTCAGCCGGCACTAGACTGATTTTCTTATTGTTTTGGTACCCTGTGTTCGTATTTGAATACTCGAGATTTTCACGATAACCGAGAGTCGCCAATGAGTCGAGTGGATTCATAGTGGCTTGAAGAAAATCGACCACGAGTCATTTGCATTAAAATTATCTAAAAGTTACTCGGTAGCCTAGGTCACACTAAAAACACGTCGAATAGAAATTAACCGCCAATTTAAGTCCGATTTCAGAAATTGAAGATTCTGTCATGTCACAATAAATTATAGGAACGTTGATTCAGTCTCAGAAGATCTTTTAGAGATTCTGAGATTTTTATGGAAAATCGTGTCGGGCAATTTGGAAAATGAACGGAAATTCGGATTGACCAATTTGAAGGGATTTTTTTAGCATTTGGTGTGAGTGAATTGATGAATAGAAGTTGTTTGAACTTTTTCTAAATTCAAATTGGACCTCAACCGAATTTGTTTGTTCAGAAAATCGGATTCCGAAGAAAAATGAATTAAAATTCGGAATTGAAGAAAGCGGCCGTTTTGTTGCTAGAGATTTATTGTTCGAAGGGAATTTTGTGCAAGAAAGCAAGTGGGGATCAAGTATCTTAGCGCAGGAATTTTCGGGGTTCAAATTGGGACAAAAAGATTTGAGGCCCAGAAATTTTGGTTATGAGGCTTTCTTTTTAATTTTTCCTTTCTCTCTCTATTTTCCCTCTTTTGGCCGACGTCCCCACGCCCACTACTCTCTCTCTCTCTCCTCATGTGAAATTTCCCCCACCGACGTCTCTCTCCCCCTGCCGTATCCCATTTCCCTCCTCTCTTGATTCTTTGATTTTAGTCAAAGCATATCTCTATTTTTCTGCTTTATTTGACTGATACTTTCATCCACACACTTCTCTCTCCCTCTGCACGTCTTGGAGCTTCGGTCTTTGCTTTGCTTTCGTTCTTTTCTTTTATTATTCCGCTCGAAGTTTGTAGCATCATAGAAGCGAAGCCATGATCCACCGAGCGTTCCTCATGCAGCCATCCACCGAATTTCAGTCAACATCCTTGCAAGTAGTGCTCATTTGTTGATCGTGTGAAGCCCCCACTCACCCAGCAATAGCTTTAGTGTCGTGTCTTCAAATTTACTGGGTCAATTCCACTGCAAGTGAAGCCCAGGTGTTGACCGTAGGCTAGCGAAGTCTTCA
The DNA here is from genome assembly GCA_014182565.1 of Eucalyptus marginata. Classification (NCBI taxonomy): domain Eukaryota; kingdom Viridiplantae; phylum Streptophyta; class Magnoliopsida; order Myrtales; family Myrtaceae; genus Eucalyptus; species Eucalyptus marginata. The sequence goes on along the minus strand of CM024586.1, from coordinate 42,349,625 downwards.
GCCGCGTGTCTTTGGCCCAGCTCGCTGCCACCGATTCAACTGAGGAAGCTTGCATCTTCGTCCGTGAGAAATCCCACCGAGTTTTGTCGGCTCAGTCAGCCTTGCAACGCCAGCGAAACCTCTTCCTTTGTCCACTTCTCCAACGCCTTGCTCGTCTGCGTGGTCTTCGCAGCATCACGGCCCAGCAAATTCCAGCGTCTTGGGCCGTATCTTCAGCCCAGCGAAGAAGTCAGGCCAGTCCATTGAAGCTTGCAATTCGGCCCACTTGAAATCAGCCCAACAGCCCACGAATCAGTGAAGTCTAGCAAGCCGCCCTAAAATCAGAAGCGTCAACAGCCAATGCGCAAAGATTGATCCATTTGGCCCAACTTCGGTGGCCCAAGTTTCAACCTAGTCTTGAGGCCCGCAAAGTAGCCCAAGAAGTAGGCGCAGCAGTTTGGCGGCCTGCCCGCCTTTTATCGTGGCTTGCGAAGCTGTGCAGCTGGCCCTGTGTCCGTTGACGCCACCGAAAGTTCGAATTTAAATTTGCCCATCGCATCCGTTATGGTGTCCCTGTCCCGCTTTAATCAAGTGAGTTTTGCTCACTAATGCTTTCTTAGTTTGCTAATTATTCTTAGGGGTTGGTTAGATTTAATTAAGTACAATTAGGTGGTTAGATTAGTTTAGATCAATTAAATTAGAGACTTAATGATGCATGTTAGGTGGTTAAACTTAGTCATTAGCGATTAGAGAGCCTCTAATATTTATTGAATGTATCTCGGGATTTTTCCCGACCCGTTTCAGGTTCCAATCAAGCAATACGGGCCTAAATTGGATTTTTAATATTTATTTATTTAATTTTCGAAATTAATTATTTTTCCGGAAATTCAACCTTAGGGATGGCCGGTGACCGGAATTTCGTACTGATGGTCGTGGTGCAGTATGTTTATTTAATTGAGCTTCAATATATATGGAATTGATTTAAATTGTGAAAGTTGAGGATTTGTCCTAAATTGTTTGTTATTGAGTAATTGATTGGTAGATGGCCGTGTATAGGTATATAGCGCCAGTTACGTTGATGGGCTATATAGTAGAGAGAATGGTGAGAGCTAACTGAGAATATTATTGGCTGAGACCAATCAGGTACGATGTTATTGGACATACGTGGTTCGGTGATTGGAAGTATCATTGGCTAAAACGGTGCCTTAAAGAACGCACGTGAATGACTTATAGACAAACGTGGTTCGGTAATTAAGGAAATGTCACTGGTGAAAACGACGCCTTAAAGAACCCATGATGTTGTCTATTGTTGATGTCACCTTGGCAAAAACGGCACCCTAGAAAGGACACGTGGTTCGATGATTGAGGATATCACTGGTGAAAACGGCGCCTTAAAGAACGCACGGTGTCGGCGATCGGTATGTCATTGGTGAAAACGACGCCCGAGAAACACATGTGATTTGGTGAATGAGTATACCATTAGGGAATCATGGTATGAGTAGGGATGACCTAGAGGTGGTGCGAATGACATGTAATCAACTATGTCGATTGATCAATGCTTGATCGGATGTCGTGAATTGTTTGAATATCTGTGTTTAACCTTGAATTGTAGGTTGGAAATGAGGCCAAGGTAAGTCCTTTGACTCGTGCTGTGCTTAGGCAACCGAGTAGCGTATTGATTCACTAATCAGGTCTTAGGGGGTAGAACTCGCTGAGACGTGGTCTCATTGGTTATTGAATAACCATTTCAGGTCCGTAGAGGGACCGGAGGAGGATTACCTATTGGATGACCCTGATGACGAGCCAGCAGAGGATGAAGAGCTTGAAGAAAACGAAGTCAGTGAAGAAGAGTTTGAGGAAGATCGGGATGATGATCCCGAGTACAACCCGGATGAGGATCGAGATCCTATCCCTTTTATGAACCTTGTCTTAGTGTAGATAAGTGTGATATTAGTATGATGTGAATAGTATTATAAATATACTATGAGTTGTACTGTTAATAAAAGTGTGGTTGTGAATTTCAATATGAAAAATATGGTCTGCTTTTCTATCCCATTGTTTTATTGTCTGGGGATTTTATAACTGTTTCCACATGTGTATAAAAAAAAATAAAAAATGAAAGGGTCGGCGATACATAGTCCTGGGATATCGCATTCTAAAATCGACCAAGTAGAAGGATGGGTGCGTCCCCGAGGATCGGGGCGTGACATTTTGGGCTGAATGTATGAAGACGGTGGCTCACGTGACTAACAAGCTGCCACAAGCAAGGCTTGGTTTTTTGTCACCATACGAGAAGCTATGGCATTGCAAGCCAGTGGTAAGTCACTTTAGAGTTTTCGGATGTGTATGTTATGCATTTGTGCCTGATCATCTTCATAGCAAATTCGACAAGAAGGCAATCCGCTACATATTCGTGGGATATGATGATCAACGAAAGGGGTGGAAGTGTTGCGACCCTACAATAGGGAGGTGCTATACTTTAAGGAATGTGGTGTTCGACGAAATGTCATCTTGGTGGTCATCTCAAGCTGTCGAATTGCCAAATTCACAGCATTTCGATGAAGAGGTCGAAGAAAGGCTGAAAGAATTCGATGAGAATCAGCCTGTTGAAAAAGATATCGAAGCACAATCACCAGGATCGACAAGTTCATCTAGTGAGCATCCAATGTCAACAGAAGAAGTTCAACCAAGTCAGGTTGAAGAACTTGAAAAGGAGGAGCCTCAACTTTGGAGATCGGCGAGGCAAAGGAAGCTGAATCCCAAGTATGCCTATGTAGCATTGACTGAAGATGTTGGCATGGTCGAGCCTTCGACATATGAAGAAGCCTCGAAGAGTACAGAATGGAGGAAGGCCATGGAAGAAGAAATCCTCGCACTAAAGAAGAATGAGACATAGGACTTGGTACTGAAACTTGAAGAGGTACGTCCTATTTCTTGCAAATGGGTTTATAAACTTAAAACTCGACCAGACGGGTCAATTGAGAGGTATAAAGCATGTCTAGTGGCTCGAGGATTTTCACAAAAATATGGGTTGATTATGAAGAGACCTTTAGCCCGGTGGCAAAGGTTACCACTGTTCGAGTTCTATTAGCACTTGCAGCAAGCAAGTTGTGGAATGTATGACAGATGGATGTGAAGAATGCTTTCCTACATGGAGAACTCGAGCGAGAGATATACATGGAGCAACCGGATGGCTTCAAGGGCAAAATTCATCTAGAATATGTCTGCAAGCTAAAGAAAGCATTGTTTGGCTTGAAGCAAGCCCCGAGAGTGTGGTATGGAAAGATTGCATAATTCTTGTTGAAGAACAATTATAATGTAGCTCCAGCAGACTCGAGCCTGTTCGTGAAAGCAAAAGATGGAAAGGTTGCAGCTATGTTGGTTTATGTGGATGATCTCATCATTACTGGAGATGATGAAGATGAGATATGTTGAATTAGAGCCAACCTCTCTGTGTGGTTCCAGATGAAGGAGCTTGGAGAACTAAAACACTTTCTGGGGCTCGAGATTGATAGGACAAATGAAGGATTATTCCTATGTCAACAAAAGTATGCACGAGATCTCTTGAAAAAATTCGGAATGCTTGATTGCAAACCTAAATCTACTCCATTGGATGGGAACACAAAGCTTTGTGCTGAAGAAGGTCGAGAGCTAGAAGATTCAACCATGTATAGGCAACTAGTAAGTAGTCTAATTTACCTTACCATAACTCAGCCTGACATCTCTTTTTCAGTGGGACTAGTGAGTCGATTCATGGAGAAGCCAAGGAAGCCTCACTTGGATGCAGCCAAGTGTATCCTAAGGTATGTAAAGAAGACTTTTTGATTTTGGGCTTTTGTATAAAAAGGGATCATCGAGTGAGTTGGTCGGTCATTGTGATGCCGACTGTGCTGGAGATCAACACACACGACGATTAACTACTGGATACTCATTTAATCTTGAATCAGCAGTAGTATCCTAGTGCAGATAAAGATAGCCGACTGTGTCTTTGTCTACAACAGAAGTTGAATACAGAGCAGTAGCAATGGCAGCTCAGGAGAGCACATGGCTAGTGTAGTTATTGGATGATCTTCATCAGTCAATAGATTATTCGACAATATTGTATTGTGATAATCTATCCACTATAAGCTTGGCAGAGAATCCAGTTTTCCATGCTAGGATTAAGCATGTGGAAGTCCACTATCACTTTTTGCGAGAGAAAGTGTTGGAGGGTGAGATCAAGATGAAGTACATCAAGACAAGTGATCAAGTTGCTGATATCTTCACCAAAGGTCTTGGAGTTGCAAAGTTTGAAGAGTTTCGAGCTTAGCTTGGTATGGTCGCGAGGACTATCCTTAGAGAGAGTAGTCGGTGAGGGGGAGTATTGAAGATATCACCGCCTATCTCTTGTGACTCTTCGTGTTTTCGTTGAAAGACTGTTCAGTTTCCGACAAAAGTCTTTTCGACACCCATATTAAAGTGTCTTTAATACTATTTATTTAGACATGTCTTTTCATATATCTAAGGAATGTCAAGAGTCATGTTTTAAGCCTACATATAAATGAATCTTGTAATTGTTTTAATGATGGAGAGTGAAAAGACTTTTCTGCAAGTAAAGTAGTGTATTCATCTCCTTCCTTAAGAGCTTCTCTTGCGAGAGTGTTATTAGAGCAGTGCGACTCTGATATTCTACAAGATTGACTAAAACTGTTTATATTAGTACTACTTTTACCCACACATGTTTTAGATCTTCCTCTATTTTCACCTACTAAAGCAATAGATACAGGTTCGCCAGATTCTCTTCTACATATATCTTTGCTCAAAATCAAATCTCGAACCTCATCAAACGTCAAACTTGTTGATCTAAAGGAATTACTAACGGTAGTAATAGTAGTATTTCAACTATCAGGCAATGAGGATAACAGAATCAATGCACATACCTCATCTTCAAAGTCAATCTCAACTGAACTCAATTGACTAACAATCATATTGAATTCATTGATATGATATGCAACTGACACACTTTCGCTCATCTTCAAATTAAACAAACGTCGCATCAAATAGACTTTGTTGATCGCAGAGGGCTTCTCTTTGTATATCTGATAGGGCTTGCATCAAATCAGCAGTGGTCTTCTCCTTCATGATGTTAAGCGCAACGTTACGAGCCAACGTCAGCCGAATAATACCCATAGCTCGTCTATCCAGCAAATCCCAATCAACTTACTTCATCGACTCTGGTTTCTCCCTAGATAAGGACAAGTGCAGCTTCATCTAGTAAAGATAATCTTTAATCTACATCTTCCAGAAACTAAAATCATTCCCATCAAATCTGTCGATTCTCACTTTTACTTCTTCTGTCGCCATCGATTCACTTCAACTTAGCAAAATCTGGCTCTGATACCAATTGTTGCGGAAAGCGAGCGATTGAACATTAATATAGATTGAAGAAGAAAATAAATTAGACACCGGATTTACGTGGTTCGATTGTAAATACCTATGTCAACGGGGAGAGCAGCAACGAATTTCACTATAGATCAAGTGATACAAGGAGATTACACACTTGAGTCATTCAAACACTCTCTTGGTGTTTCTCAAGCCCTAATTACACCCAATAATGCGCGCAGTGTTTAGCCCCGAAATTTCTCACGAAATAATCTCTCAATCTCATGAAGGAATTACATGCAAATCTTACCACACGATTTGATCGGCTACAAACACTAATCTTTCTTGGATGTAATTGCATGAACGAAAAACCTGCCAAGCACTCGCTAGAATAACAGCGCTTCAACAATCTTTGACAACGGCAAGCTCTTCTGTGACAAATGAACAGCCCATATAAATATGTGCGTGTATCTCAATTCTCAACAAAAGACACGCTCATTAACTGACTCCAACGTGGATAAGAATCCCATGCAATCCGAGGTAAATTTAGTCAACAAAGTCAATAGATGACAACTATCTTTTCACCAACTGCAATTATTAGAAGAAAATCCAAAGTCCAAATCTCCTTTTGAATCCTTCTTGGTGATAATAATTAGGAAATCATTATCTATAATTTCCTTTTACACTTTCTTCCATCGCCAACTCTAATTCGCCAAAAGAAGTTAACTTTGTTCGATTTCGAACGTCCGCAAAATATCCAATTTGAAATATTCAAACTTTCGCATTGGGCTCAAACTTGAGACATATTTTAACAATGACCATGGAGGTTAGGGACATACCCATTAACAATCTCTCTCATAACATATGTCCCAAGATTCTGTCACACCCCGATCCATAAGAATAAGGGCATGACACGACCGTCCTTTCATTAAAGAACGCGGCCTCAACATCACCAAAATTCGGCATGATATCAATATATATACATCCCCATATGTGTGTGTGTGTGTGTGTGTGACAAAAAGGGTAATTGGTTACAATAGCAGAGTATTTTTATAATCCACCAAATCAAATGCACACCTCCTCCAAAGACTAACTCACAAACTTATCAACTATGCACAAGTCATACCAAAAGTTTCCACCACAAAAGTCTCCCCCCCGAACAAACGCTCATGTCTACTTGCAACTCGCTAAAGAGCCTGAAAAACAAGTAGATGAGAGGAGTGAGCTACCACAGCTCAATGAGTAACACATTTCTTCTAAGTGAGAAGGGTATGACTAGCTAGTAGCGAGGGCGATGTCTCTGGGTGGTACTCCCCACTACTTGACGAGTGACGGTGAGAGGATGGCGAGTAGATGGAGGCCGGTGAGCAGTAGCAATGCCACATGGCGGACGGTGGGTGGGCGGCTGGCTAGTAGCGAGGGCGAGTGGTGAAAAGAGTTATTATTTCTCTCTCTCTCTCTCTCTTTTTTTTTTGTTTGAGCAGCTCAGCACGATCATAAATGAAACTCTGCGATTATACCCTCCTGTCATTGTGTTGACAGGGCAAGTTGAGATGCAACTCGGGTTGGGAAAACTTGTTCTTCCCGCCACCATCCTCATCTCGGTAGGAAATCTCAAGCTTCACCTTGACCTTAAAATATGGGGAGAAGACATGCTTCTCTTTAAACCGGGCCGGTTTGCAGAAGGCATTGCCAAAGCCACCAACAACAACCCGGCCGTGTTCATTCCCTTCAGCTTTGGGCCTCGAATCTGCACAAGAATGAACTTCATGACGCATGTGGTGAAGATCATTCTCCCAATGATACACCTTCAAATTGTCCACTGCGTATGTCCATTGTCCAGTTTAAATCCTCACGATTGGCTCAAAGCATTGTAGCTTGGTTCACTGGCATGAGAATAATGTCTTAATTTGTAAGATGATGTACATACATGCCTTCATATCTCAATGCCTTGTGTTGTGCTTCTAGGATTTGTCAAACATTAAAAGGAGGTTGGGGGATGCTGATGACCAGCGGATCCTCCTTAATCAGCATAAGACTGCTAGGGTCTAGTACGTTCTTTATTTACCATACAGTACACTATCTACGCAAGCAGATGTGTGCCAACGTATATTTGCTGTGATATAGAATTTATTGGGCTCCATTTCGACTTGTGAAATTGTCGGGAGACGAGGACAAGAAACTAGGGAAGTAGGTGCGCCATATGAAATTGACTGGTTGATTGTTCCATTGATCTTCGCTTGTTTCTAACGTGGTATGTGCCCAAATCCGTTGGGAAGAGATAATTTTTTTGTCGCGACAATTAAATTATTAGGCTGGTCACGAGGATCAAGATTATGGTAGGATTTGATTAATAAGATCATACATATGGGGGAATTGTTATATCCTATCTTTTGTTTGGCAAAACATAGGATATCATCTTAACTCAGAGACCGTCGCCAACCCTCCATTCGAGTCACCTTGAACTAACCCAAATTAAGATATGCATATCTCATTATTTGGATGTCAAATTTGGATAAATGGGATATTGCTGCAAGGGTCTCGACGAATATCATCCGTTTGCACCATTCAATTAGCCTTGGACGAAAATTTACTTTGAATCAAATTTGGTCCAATGTTGTTTAAAAAATTTAGTGTCTAAAATGATAAAGGAAATTCGGGAGAAGTACACTATCAGTACCATAAGTTGTGTACGGCGCTCACTTTGGTGCCAAAAGTTTTCGTCGGATCACTTAAGTGCCAAATCAGAGGAAAAACGATCACTTTGGTGCCATCGGCGAAAGATTTCGGCCACCAGTGAAAGATTCCGGCCAAAATGATTACGTGGCTTCTTTTTTTTTTTTTTAAATCGACAAGGCCTTAAATGACGTCGTTTTCGGTCCTCCTTAAGAAAATTACGTCGTTTTGCCGTCCTGCATGGATGGCCTCACAAAAACGATGCCGTTGAACTCATTTGGGGATTTTTTTTTTTTTGGATTGAAATTAGGGTTTTTTTGTCCGTCGTTGCTCGGCCACCATCACTTGGCCGCCGTCCCTCGACCTCCATCGTAGTTGCTTGCCACAGCAAGACAAAAGAAAAAAAAAACGAAAAGAAAATCCCAAGGGAGAGGGAGGTTTCAATGGCGAGGGCGGAGGAGGGGATGGTGGGGCCACGACCGCCGCCGTCGTCGCAGCTAGCTTCGCCAACGACCTCCATGGTGTTCCATATCTTCGCGGCTACCATTGGCCAGATCACTCGTGCTTCTGGAGATTCTTCGAGCTCGCGCTTCCTTTGCACCCGACAATATTATTTGGGAAAAGGCGGTGGTGGGGCTGAGATTCAGGGATTTGAAAGGTCGACAAGTTGATTGAAAATGGGGGAAAACTATTGGGGGAGGGCAAAGGCGAGTGCGTGATTTCTTTTCTGGAAAACTACTGGTGTTGTGTTGGTGCGCTGCTGGTGTTGCTAGTGTTGTTCTTCAGCATTGCTAGTGTTGTTCTTCGAGGAAGAACTAGTCTTCGGGGAAGAACTAGTCTTTGAGGAAGAAGACGACACAAAACGGCATCGTTTGGGGATTTAGGGTTTTGAATTTAGGGGAAAGACACAAAACGGCGTCGTTTTGTTGTTTAAATGCTGACTATACTCTCCAGCGTGCCACATCAGCTTAAAAAATTAATAAAAAAAGTGCCACGTCGGATTTCCGGACAACCAGATCGGAGTTGGCACCAAAGTGAGCGTTTTTCAAACTTTTTGGCACTTAAGTGATCCGACAGAAACTTTTGGCACTAAAGTGAGCGCCGTACACAAGTTATGGCACCGATAGTGTACTTCTCCCTAGGAAATTCTAAATAAAGTCTGAAGTGTCTTCATTTTTTTTCAAATAATGATATAAAGTGAACATTGTTTCAAATAAGAACTTGAAATGCCATTATTTTCTCAAATAAATGTCTAAAGTGGATCTTATTTCAAATTGGGGCTTAACTTTCCGACTAGTCAAGAGCATTTTAATCATTTACCTTTTTTTTCTTTCTTCTTAGCTAGTGGCCAATCGGTCTCCAACGATGCCTGGAAAAGGTTGGGTGAGGTTGCTCTTGCCCGATTTGATGAGGGTCACCCTCGCTAGCCACAGGCAAAGACGACCTTGCGACCATTGATGAGGTTGGCGCTTGCCAATGGTCGATGAGGTGACCCTTGGGGGAGGCTGCCCTCGAGGATATCGGTGAGGTCAGCCCTTGCTAGATTTGGGTGAGGGTCGCCTCGCTAGCAGCCGGCAATGGAAGGCCTCGCCGGCCTTAAGTGAGGCCAACTCTCACCAGATTTAGAAAGGGTGGCCTTGCTGGCCTTTACTAGTGCTCGTTGGAAAAAAAAATTAAAATTAAAATTGTATTTGGACAAAAATGCCCTTTAATTGGTTGGAATATTTAGCCGGCCAACAACCGATGAGGTTTGGCTTTTATTTGAAATAACCATGTTCACTTCAGGTTCTTACTTAATACGAGGTCCATTTTGAGTCATTATTTGAGAAAATGAGAACACTTTAGATCTTTATTTGGAATTTTCCCAAAATCATAATGTTGCAGCCTACCTTTTCCATCAAGAGGGAAAAAAATATAGGCTTAGGGATATTGTCTAAAAGGTAGGCCTACGACTCTCAATTAAGCTCAAGCTCACCTAAGTCTATACCACGCATGATGTTGATGAATTCAATTTTAGCTTCAAATTGACGCTATAAAGGTTTTTTTTAATAAAGAGTTGCCGCTAACCTATTGAAGCCAATTAAAAATCAAATGAGGCATTAGAGTATACTTTATTTTCTACACAACTAAAGTGTCTTGTGTCAAGGATTTAGTTACACTAATTAATCAACTAGCGTCCTTTGAACACCTAATCTTGGCAAGATGTTTGTCAGGCAGTCTGGATTGATTTTAAACCCATTCACTAGTATGTGAGGTGATAATGAGGATACGCAATTATTAAAAATTTCAATCAACAACCAAGAAAACATCGAATAAATTGCGAGAGAAAACTAGAATCTAATACTAAGAAATAAGAAATAATATCATTTCTAACTAAGCCAAAGGGAAAGCACAATTGACATATCATAAGTGCACGATCACATAATAGTCGAGATCAAAATGCGTAAACGATGACCAAACATTTGTCTCTAAGAATACTCAAATAACATATCAGCTTGTTTAGTTTTGAGCACAATTATTTCACATGGATTTTCGCACATTTTAAGAGAAAACTATTTGAAAACTAATTTTAAGAATTTCGCAAATTTTAGAAAAAAATTGAAATTTTTATATTTTTTTATATTTAATAAAAATATTTTTTTAGTTTTTTAATCCAAAAATGGGAGTCGGGATGGGCCCATGGACGAGCAGGGGCTGCCGCTACTCTGTCGAATGGGCCACGGATATCAAAGTCCTAAAGGAAGGAATGGTCTCAATAAAATAAAACCTAATCTGACCACTATGGGCGCATTTGGTAACAATTTTGTTCTCGGGAGTAGATTCTAATCAGAAATGATTTTTTTTTAATTCTATTTCCAGGAACAGATTCTAAGCATTTTAAGCCGTTTGGTAATTTTTCAAAATTTTTTATTTTGGAATAAAATTGTGTTTAGACCGTACTTCATTGATTACTTCCAAATCAATTTATTTTAATTTTTAAATAATTTATATACTTTTCTCCTTTTTTTTTTTCTTTTTTTCCTTTTTTTTTTTTTTTATTTTGTTTTCTTTCTTTTTCTCCTATTCTTCTTCTTCTTCGGGCCGGTCGCGGATTGGTGGCCCCGGCCGACGAGGGCCGGCAACCTCATTGAGTGTCGTTGGCCCCCTCGACGAGGTCGGCCTCATTGGTCGAGCCTCATCGATGGCCGAGCCGGCTTCGTCATGGCCGGGCGAGGCCGTGGCGAGCCTCGCCGGGCGGGGGCGGGTTGGGCGTCGTGAGGATTGCCCAGCCTTGGTGAGGCTCGCTTGGCCACCGACGAGGTTGGGTGAGCCTTGCCGGAGGCTCGCTTGGCCAGGGCGAGGTCCGATGAGTTCACCGGACTAGTTGCCGGCAACCGGCGGATGGTGGCGGACGGTGGCGGCGGACATCGGTCGATGAAGAAGAAGAAAAGAGAAGAAGAAGAAGAAGAAGAAGAAGAAGAGAAAATGGAAGAGGAAGAGTTGTTTTGATTCTTAGATTTGTTCCTAGAACAAGAATCAATTTTTTTTTTTTCTTGATTATGTTCCAAATTTACTTCTTGGAACAAAAAATAGAAATTTGTTCTAACAAAAATTTTACCAAACGCATTACGTTAAACTATTCTTAACAAAGAATTAGAATTTGGCCTTGTTTGGTTGGTTACCAAACAGGGCCTATGAGATCAAACCCAAAGCCCACTCAGCCAAAAATAAATCCAAACAAGCCCAATTAAGCCCAACACTCACTATCCTTGTAATAAAAATGAAACCCGAATTCGCCGAATTAACACTTCAAGCCCAAGACTCACTAAGTCTAAATGAACCCAAAGTGCGCTACCCTCCCTCACTAATTTTCCAATCCCACGACTCGTCTTCTTTGAGAAAGCCTAGAACCATTAATGTCCAATAAACCCAGAACAACAAAACGTCGATTATCCTATATCAAATCAAGAATCACCAGATCCTTGAACGACCACCCCATCGACTACCCGGAACATCTTCATGAGCAATCTACGCTCGACAGACCCGACTCAGACCAAACCGTGACAGACTTGAATCCACCATTGCTTGAAGTCGGTGCCATGGCGACGTCGGCCAACGTGACTGTGAACCAGCAGCACGGAGTTGTCCTCGGCCAAGCTGACTCCCAGCCCCCACAGATGTTACCCCTCCACAAAACTGTCATGGCACAAAACAAAGGATGCATGCGAAGCAAATTAGACACAAGAAAAAGTTTGCGGATCTAGTGGAGCCATTTTCACAAACAGGTGATGTGCAACCCTAATAGTGGAGTTTCCGACACAAACGGGGGTCAAACCGCATAGGGGTTCTCTAAGGATGACAAGCAGAGACTGATAACGACAAAGCATGGGACCGACGGGACCGGTGATAACGTGAACCAGATGGCCGCGAGCTCCGGCCCCCACGTGTCCAATGTAAGACATAAAAATCAAATGCGGAAACTAGGATCGATTATAGACAAACCTCCGGCCATTGTTCATATTCACGTTCTTCGGAAAATCCTGAAAAATTCAAAAAAATATCGGGCACACGCTACTAACCCAATTCCCTCACATATACTGATTGTGTATTCCAAAAGAGAGGGTTTGAGTTAGACTTTGTGATTAGAAATGAACGATTGTTCCTTTTATACACCGTCTCCCATCAAGACGGTTACCAAATGGACAGTTTTCATGAAAATGTACGAAATGTGGAAAAACTACATGTCGAATAACTGCCACTTTAAAGAGAAAATGTGGGTCCGAAAATGTGGGATCACAAAAATAAATAACATCCAAAATAGGACAAAACAGAGCAAAAATAAGGGGAATAACGAGGCACCGAAGCGTGTGGCCGTGGGGACCCTACCTGGCTTGGGCGATGACAGCTGGGAGGCGACCTCTAGTTGACCATCTCAGTGTTGCTAAGCCGGGATCCTCAGGACAATGGCGGATCGCATGCAAAGATCAACTTACAGAAAATCGAGTGCTGTGGAGGAGGAGGGCCGCATGGCCCCTACCACCGCTAGCTTGCCGTGCCGGCCTGCCTCCAACCCAAAGGTCGCGCTCCTCACTCCCAGTCCTACCTCTGCCCTCTGCTTCTGTCCTTCATCCTCGTCGTGCTAGCGTTGCTCCAGTCGCTTGGGGGAAGGACTGGAAGGAGGAAAGAAAGAATAGGGCCGGGTCAAAAAGGAATGCAAGAGGGAAGAACGGGCCGGGCGTAGGAGGAAAAGAAAAAAAAAAGAGGTGAAGAAAGAGCCTAGGCTAGGCCCAGGTGAAGAAAAAGGGGCTAGGCTGCCCCGGCCCCACCTGATCTTTTCTTTTAATTTTTTAAAAATTAATTAGTTAATTTTTGTCCTTTTTCTTTTTTCCGCATTTTTAATTTTTTTCTAATGAATTCTATATATATTAATGTAAATTCTCCTAGCATCTATATGCTATGTAATTAAACATTAAATAAAGAGTTAAAATTTAGATGATAACAATTTTCCATCACATTAACCCAACAAATGGTATTAGAGTTGATAATTAATTGATGACCCACTTTTAAAGTGTATTAATGTTTGGTGGACACCTTGAAGAAAGAACCTTTGATGTGACTTCTTGGTGGAGGTAGTGAATGGCGTGTCTTGGCTTCTTGCTGAGCTTGGCTAGGTCAAGATGAGTAAGGTTGAATATGAAGTTGAGTTATAATAATGTTAGTGTGGAAAGACTCTTGGATTAAGGAGGAGCTCGGCTTAACATAAGATATTCACATGTGAGGTGGAGATTTGCAGAGTTGATGATGTTAGAAGAAAGAAATCTCCCATCAAGATGTGGTTTATTATGAAGGAAATTAAATATATCTCAATTGATCCATAGTTGCTTCAAATTTTTTATAATGAATGTGAGCCTAACAAATATATTGATGGGCTTGCACCAGATTCTTTATTTGCGATGACTTCTATTACTAGTCTTAACAATTTTTGGGTATTTTCTTTGATTTGGCTTAATCTTTCATCCTACCAATCTCGGAAATAAATGGCCCATGTGGATATGATATCTACATGAACATTAGTACAATCAATGAATCATGTAGAAGAACAATCTTCTTCACAATTGATAATTTTTTCTATTCGGCATCTCGACTAAAAAGATGGTATGCACTTCCTCATGTTTCCTATCCAAAACTACATATATATAAGTATGTATGTATGTATGTATGTATGTGTGTATGTATGTATGTGTATAATTCTATGTTTTTGAAACAAAAAAAAAAAAAGGAAGATTATTTAATGTTTGATGGAATGAAAGTAATTTCCCTGAGCCATCATACGACTTCTTGAGCCATCATAAGACTTTCATGACACTAATCCATCGAATGAGTAACTTGTTTGCTTGATTTCGGCTTTTGCAATTGCTTTTTCCCGGACTACTACTAATCTATAAAGAGAAGTTGCGCATGCTGCATGACGGAAGAGCTTAACATTTTTCATGCAATCCCAATCAGCTGACACCGACGTCCATCAAATAATTGTTTTTCATGCTTCGTTTATCTTCAAGGGTTCGCTCCCTATTCCACGTCTCCCCCGAATCCTCAACGTTGAGAAGGTTGTCATTTTCCATCGCGTCTTGTCTCCATCGACAGGCATTGTCTTCTGTGACGGCCCGAGCGGCAGTGCGCGAGGAGGAGGGTCAGTGGGCGTCCGCGCCTCGGTCCCCGGATGTGCGCAAGGAAGGGGTCTTCTCTCTTGTCCCACATCGCCTAGGGAGGGAGTTCTGGGCCAACTTATAAGGCAATGGGCCCTCTAACTGTACATACGCGTTTTCTTGGGGTAGTATGGGCTATCTTGAGAAGAACAAAACCGTGAGGACTTAGTGTCCAAAGCAGACAAAATATGTACAGTTGAGACCTGGGGCGTTACAAGTGGTATCAAAGCCGACTCCCGACCGTGTGTGGGGCCACAACGAGGACGCTTCGCTAGTAATCGCCGGTCAGCCATACGGCGGTGAATTCGTTCCCGGGCCTTGTACACAACGCCCGTCACACTATGGGAGCTGGCCATGCCCGAAGTCGTTATCTTAACCGCAAGGAGGGGGATGCCGAAGGCAGGGCTAGTGACCGGAGTGAAGTCGTAACAAGGTAGCCGTACTGAAGGTGCGGCTGGATCACCTCCTTTTCGGGGAGAGCTAATGCTTGTTGGGTATTTTGGTTTGACATTGCTTTACACCCAAAAAGAGGCGAGCTACATCTGAGTTCAACTTGGAGATGGAAGTCCTCTTTCGTTTATGGACAGTGAAGTAAGACCAAGCTCATGAGCTTATTATCCTAGGTCGGAACCCAAGGGGGGGAGAGTGTGAAGGCCCGAGCGGCGGTTTGCGGGGAGGAGGGTCGACAGTGCAAGTGGTATCAGAGCCGACTCCCGACCGTGTGTGGGGCCACAGCGAGGACGCCGTGCTCCCAAGTGTGAAGACCCGAGCGGTGGTGCACGGGGAGGAGGGTCGGCAGTGCGTCCGCGCCTCGGTCCCTGGACGTACGCAAGGAAGGGGTCCTCTCTCTTGTCCCACATCGCCTAGGGAGGGAGTTCTGGGCCACCTTATAAGACAATGGGCCATCTAACTGTACATACGTGTTTTCTTGGGGTAGTATGGGCTGCCCCAAAAAGAATAAAGCCATAAGGACTTAGTGTCCAAAGCGGACAATATATGTACAGTTGAGACCCGGGGCGTTACATCTTCCATCTAGGACATCATGTTGTCATCCATCCACCCCGAAGGATCCTGGTTGAATTATTTAACTCCACGTGCCCTAGAGCTTTCTTTTGGTGTTTCTAATCAAAACTCTAGTACAAGTTATGGTGAAACCCGCTCAGAATACAATGGATAATGAATGAGCAGGGATCTGGAGGTCCTCCTTACAAGTTTGCCCATGGAAGCACCAATGAATCATTTAAGATGACTGTACAGACATACCCATGAACAATCTTTCTCATGGCATATTCCTCGAGATTTAGCCTCAAATCCACACAATAATTAAGTTCTAAGCTTTAGTCGTGATGTTGTGCTTTGATGGAACGAAAGTGACTTTCCTATGCCATCATAAGACTTCCACGATTTTGCTTGCTTGATCTTGCTTGCTTGATCTCGACTTTCACGATTGCTTTTTCCCAGGTTACTATTGGTCTATAGAGAGAAGTTCCACCTACTACATGACGTAAGAGCTTACCATTTTTCATGCAATCCCAATCAGTTGACACCGATGTCAATCAAATAATTGTTCTCATGGATTTTTTATTTTTTATTTATTTTCAAGGGTGTTGATCAAGGCTCGGCCTCTCCCTATTCGACGTTTCCTTCCAAATCGTCAACGTCGAGAAGGTGGTCATTTTCCACCGTGTCTATCTCCATCATCGGCAAGCGGTGTCTTCTATCTATGATGCAATGTTGCCATCCACCCCGTAGGATCATAGTTGAATTATTTAAGTGTGCACGCCCAAGAAAATCTATGTCAATCTTGGAAAATAATGGGGATCAGCACAGCGATCGTGTTGAGCTCTCTCTTTGTGTTTCTAATCTTATGGTCTCTCACCGAGCTGGCGCGCCAGCTATGGTGGAATCCGCTTAGAGTACAGAGGACGATGGCCCGACAAGGAATCAAAGGCCCTCCCTATAAGTTCCTCCATGGGAGCACGAGGGAAACAATGAAGATGACAATGGAAGCTAGAAGCACGCCCATGGACGATCTCTCTCATGACATACTCCCTAAGGTTCAGCCTCACATCGACTCTTGGATCAACACATACGGTAATTGAAAATATAAGCTTTTGTTATAAAATTGTGCTAACCACTCTTGGAACTTTGATCTGACTCTAGTTTGTTCATTATTGAGATTTTTGTGCAAACATTTTGCAGGGAGGAATTACATAAGTTGGTACGGGGCGCAAGCTCAATTGGTCATCACGGAGCCGGAGTTGATTAAGGAGGTGCTAATCAACAGAGACAAAACGTTTCCGAAAACAGGACCGAGGAGCTTCGTCAAGTATCTTTTGGGAGATGGGCTCGTGTCAACCATAGATGGGGTAAAGTGGGCGAAGAAGCGTAGACTCGCCAATCACACTTTCCACGGGGAAAGCCTCAAGGTAATTAGGTTTGGTGTATACTAAAATTCCTGTTATTTGTAACTATCAAATTTTAATTGCAAGTTTCTTGTGCTTATCAAATGGAAAGAGAATTTCATGCAATCTAGAGATTGGAGTTACGAATTGATGGGAACTAATTGAAGTGCAGAACATGGTTCCAGCGATGGTGGATAGTGCTCACGTGATGCTAGAGAAATGGAAGCAAAAAGAAGGGGAAGAGATCGAGGTGTTTGAAGAATTTAAGTTGCTGACCTCCGAAGTGATTTCGAGGACAGCTTTTGGGAGTAGCTACGTTGAAGGGAGAAACATCTTTGAGATGTTGACAAACTTGGGTTTGTTAGTGTCTAGGAATGCTTTGCGCATGAGGTTCCCGGGATTAAGGTATTCCTCTTCAACATTTTCCTTAGAAAGTTTTTCTTATCCAGGAATGCTTTGCGCATGAGGTTGCCGGGAATAAGGTATTCCTCTTCAACATTTTCCTAAGAAAGTTTTTCTTACTTTTAGGAAAAAAAGAAAAAGAAAAAAATAAGCCCGTTTTAGCTTAGTCAAATAGACTATGCCAATCACGTTTTGAAAAGCCGAGGAAAAAACTTGCACAGATAATTGTTTGTGGATCATAGACAATCAAAATCATTGATTTTTGTGAGATCCACGTATAAATCACGTGGACCTTCTATGATGACGAAATATGACTAACCCAATTCATGTCGATCCGGATCCAAGCAATTTTGACCTCAAGGAGTAGTGAGACCCACATGAGATCTCACTAAAAGATGTAAAGTTGGCAAAAGTATGATGAGTGGTCTCAAGCGGGAAGACAATAATCGTGTGATCAAGGTCACAATTTTCGATTCTTCCCAATATTTGAACAAGCTAAGAGAATCATAACAATGTTATATGTACTGGCACAAACTTTTCCATCACAAGAATAAAAACAGCTAGCTAGTTAGATGGAGATTTGAACACACATTTGTCAGAAAATAGATCTATACTTTAGATTCACGAACTAAGGCATTTGTTGTTGAATCCGGGCACAGTAAGATTTGGAAGACAGCGGATGAAATTGAAGCCGAGAAGCTCAACAAAGGCATACACGTTGCAATCTTGGAGATCGCCAAGAAAAGAGAGAAGAAGGTGATGGCTGGGGAAGCAGATGACTATGGGAATGATTTCCTTGGGCAGCTTGTGAAGGCTTATCATGATAATGATGAGAGCAAGAAAATCACAGTCGACGATCTAGTGAACGAGTGCAAGACATTCTACTTCGCTGCACAAGAAACCACCACCGCAATGCTGACGTGGGTCATATTCCTCCTAGCAGTTCATTCTGATTGGCAGGAGGAAGCAAGGAAGGAGGTTCTTGATGTATTTGGGAATGAAGACCCCGACTCCGATGGAATCGCAAAGTTAAGGATGGTATGAAAAATCCAACTGTTTTTTGTCTTGATTGCTTTGGTAGACAAGGAATGATCCTCCTAACAACATATTGGTATGCCTGATTGCTTGAGTCGAAAACTAAAACTCATTGATACTCTATATTATTAGAATTATACCAGTTGCAACTCTGTTTGAGGAACACCCTTAGACTTAAACTTGAAGCTTAATCATTAACAACTGAAAAAACCATTGATACAAGAAAAGAAAAGACAAGTGATTCTATATGTATAACTTGTCAACAATTTTTGTACTAACTTTCCAACTATTGGATTTGTCTGAATTGACTTTTATATTTTACTCTTTAATTAAATTATTTAAGTCTTGCGCCTCAACATTTTGCCTTATTTAAACTCAAAACTCTTGGAACTTTCATGACACCCGAATTCTGACATGTATAATCATACATAATTTTTCACAATTTTAAACTTTGAACAATGTTTTAAAATTTCAGGGGAAAAGTTTTAAAAAAAAATTGTGAACAAACAGGTCTTTGTTGCATAGTTTACCAACGCTTTGAATAGTTAACGTCTTATATAAAATTTCTAAAAGGATTTGGTAAGCAGTCCAATTATGGTTGGTAATTTCTAAAAAAGTTTGTGAATTTAATATGTTGGTAAGTAACACAAATAGAAATTCATAACTCAATAGATAAATTGGTGAACTTTAAAAGAATTAAATAAATGTCGATAAGTAACTTAAATGAGACTTGGTAAATTAAAAATAATTGGTAATCTAACAGGCAAAGACTGGTGAGTTGCAAAAATCTTTGTAAGAGAGAAAAAAAATGGTAAACTCCAACAAAAATTCATAGATTAAAAAAATAATTCAAATAAACATAGTACTCAAATGAAATTTGGTAACTTGAAACTATTTTGTTATACAATCAGAAAAAAATAAATAAATTGGTGAGTTGCTCAAATAAATATTGATGAATTCATATAGAAGTTTGATATTTTTAGCATTCCCAAGAAAGACAATATAAACTAGTTGAAGATAAGAAACATTGATGATTTGTTAAACCGTGAAAATAAAAGTGTGAATAGTTACCATTAAGTTATTGTAAATAACTTAACCAGTAACTTTCTGTACCAGTATTGTCTTTTCACGCTTAACAACTTTTTCATAAATTTACTGAGGACCGACAAGAATTTGTAGTTTTGGGGAAGAAACAATGAAATCGTCCTTCTTTTTAATTCTGAGTGGTACGTGTTGTCAACTAATGTCACCTTTTGCGTGCAGATCAGCATGATCATGAACGAAGCTCTACGATTATACCCTCCTGTGATAGGGCTCACTCGAAAAGTCGACCAGCAACTTAGGCTAAGGAAACTTGTACTTCCTCCTAATACTCAAGTCTTTATAGCAAATCTTAAGATTCATCACGACCCGGAAATTTGGGGAGAAGATGTGCACCTCTTCAGACCAGAGCGATTCTCAGAAGGCGTCTCTAAAGCCACCAACAACAACGCAGTGGTGTTCCTTCCCTTTGGCTTCGGGCCTCGAATGTGTGTGGGGATGAACTTTGCGATGAACGAGGCGAAAATTGTCCTTTCAATGATTCTGCAGCGCTACGCTTTCATATTGTCTCCAGGGTACATCCATAGTCCAGTACAAATCCTCACGATTCGCCCGCAACACGGACTTCAAGTTATCCTTCATCCATTGTAGCTTGTTTATTAGCATAGATGATCTAGTTGACGTTGGGGTTTCAGGAAAGAATTACGGAAGTTCATTTGATCTTAAAGATGTGTTTCAGGTTACGTCCAGGTGAAATAGGGTTGGTTTCATCCTTTTAATTTAATAAATTAGGCAAGTTGTGTTTTGATAACCTATATTGAATTTCCTAAAAGAATAATTGTTTAGCATATCATGTTCAATTGAGCTATCTAACCATGTACTTTCATGTCGACAAGACATGAATATGAAAGCCATGGAAATGTCAATCAAGATCTCAATAGCTAGAATCAAGAACACATAATTGAGTAAATATATTTGCATACTTGATTTGGAATTCATCGTTTTTTATGTGGAATAGCACATTCTATATCACGAGACTGCCTCTCATCCTTATGGTTCAATAAATGCATCTTATGTGAGCACATTAGGGTTAAAGGAGAAATTTGAACACTATTTATAGGTTTTAAGCCACAGACCCTAGTCAGGCTTTACTCGGTCTATACTACCCAGCTCCATAATAGATTAATTAAAAAACATTATATTTCACTTTATTAGGCTTATCTTATAAAATGGCAAATTACAGTATCAATTAATGTAATCCACATAAGAAAAAATCTTACATAATATGTATGTGGACATGAATAGCCGCCCCAAGTTGTGGATGGAGGTGAAAGCAGGGGAAAATGAATAATAGGTATAGAAGATGACCAACGAAATTTCAAATTAGGATAACAAATACATTGATGGAGGAGTGATGGAATGCAATAGAACCATGAAGGAAAAGTATTAGAGATATATTTTCTTTGATTCCATATGTATTTCGAGATTTTTTGTATTATCTTATTTGATTGATTATGATTTATAGTAATTGATATTGTAATTTTATTTACTTAAGATAGTTATCCTCTAAATTTTATAATCAAGTTCATGTACTTGTTATTATCGAACACATAGAAATACAGAAATTTCACAAGGTGGTGGTCGTACAGAAATTTTAAAATGAAGTTCATGTACACTATTCATTACTTGGTATTAGATCTCTTGTTAGCTTGAAGCTCTTGTTATCTGAGCAAGCATTCATTGGGTCTTTTACAAGGTGGTGGTCATAGTAACCTTAAGTTAGTTAGGCCGGTGTCTGTTTTTGAATATAACTGCTACTCTTGAGTGTTGTTCCGACATTTCCTTTGCTTGTTTCAAGAAACCAATACCACCATTGGACTCACCGCCCTCAAATGACCCAGATGCTTAATTTTTTCGTAGTGATTTGTCGACCAGGAGCTCAGGCTAGGGAAACTCGTTTTTCCTCCTAACATTCAAGTTTACGTAGCTAACCTCATGCTTCACCACGATCCCAAAATCTGGGGAGAAGATGTGCACCTCTTCAGACCGGACCGATTCTCGGAAGGCATCCTTAAAGCTACCAACAACAACCCAGTTGTGTTCCTTCCTTTTGGTTTCGGGCCTCGAATGTCCGTGGAAATGATCTTCGCGATGAACCAGGTGAAAATTGTCCTTTCGATGATTCTGCAGCGCTACGATTTCAAACTGTCTCCTGGGTAAATCCACAGTCCAGCTGAAATCGTCACGACTCACCCCCTACACAGACTTCAAGTTGTATTTCATCCCCTATAGCTTGTTAATCAGCATATATGGCCCAGTTAATGCTGAGATAAAAACGTACAGCGACTACTTTTAATGCTTTCGTGAGCTTGTGGGTTCGAGTTTCATGAAAAACCTATTGAAGTTTTATTTTAATTCAAAGATGTGTTCTGGGTCACAATTGGGTCGGATTGACCTATGTTTAACTTAACAAATTAGACGAGCCGTGTTTTGGATCAGGTATGTATTTATCAGATGTCCGTTCCAAGCTTCTTGAAATATAATTATCTAACGGACCGCGTACAGTTGACCAATTTATGTTTTGATCCTAATGGACCTAACAAGCAGTCGAGTCATTCATCAAGTCCTATCAGATTCGGGGTTTGATCCCCCCTGAGGTACCCTCTTGATTTGACTGACTATGTGGCGGCTAGGCTACCTTTATACGGGCCTGTTGATGAAGCAACGGAAACAGAAGGCCAAATTTGTTTTTGGATCTGCCATTAAAGATTGTGCGGGATAGGACTTTTCGAACTAAGCAAGAAAAAGATGAAAGCGAGTGATAGATGGTCTTGGTGTTTCCTCGTCACGTCCGTGTCATCCCCGTGCTCCCGATTGCGTCCTTTATACGTTGGCCCTTGAATTTTTCATCGATCTATGTCGCTTCTTGTAAGCGAGATTATTTGCTAAGAAACAGTTCCGGTGTCGAGAAGACGACCAAGACAGCTTGTGTCATGTGTCAAATGAGAAAACGAATCGAGACCCGTGCCTCTAATTGAAAAGTTTGACGAATTCTCTATTCATCGAATTCTGAGTAAGGTTTGACTTTGGAAAGGGCTTTTCGACAGAAGGCGCACGTTCGAGACGCCAACCCGTCGTGGGCTTGGAGGAGAACCGGGCGCATGCACAACTTGTTCATCACGATTACCGCTGGTTGTTGGTTTCCTTGGGAATCACGCGATTCATATGGCTTTAGTGAATTGGATACGCAGGCATCCGGATCACCCAAGAGTGAGCTCGTCAAGTGCTCTTCCTTTTCTGGGTTGATTTTAATAATTCCGGATCGGCAAGGAAGTCACGGATGACGTAAATCAGTTCGTCCCTATCAAACGTTTCCCCTGAAATGGAGCCAAAATGTCAAACGTGGACCGAAAGACCTTTCCCGACATCTTCCCAACAAAGGTCGTTTAATTTTGACCCTGGCACCGTCCGGCTCATAGAATCCTCCGAAATACACAATAAATACCCAAATCAATCGAACTTTTTCATTTCATAAGAGAAACCCAGTATAATAATTTTCACTGTTTTCATTTCCTTTATCGTTTGATCTCCTAATTGAACCATGCAATTGGTCATCTTCCTGAGCTCTCTGTTTTTGTTTCTTCTCTGGTCTCTTGCCAAGCTCTTGCACAAGCTATGGTGGAACCCGCTCAGGATAGGGGTGAGTACGGTTCCTGAGTAGAACCGGGAATCGGAGAACCGAACCGGAGGGTCCGGCTCGATTCCCGGTTCTAAGAGACCGGTTCCGGTTCCCGGTTCCCATAGGAACCGGAACCGAAACCGAACCGAACCGGAACCGGCCAAATTCAAAAATAAAATCCCTCGCACCGTTGCACATCACTTCTTCCCCTTCCCCTTTATTTTTCTCTCTCTCTTTCTTTTCTCCCCTTTTTCCTCACGTCACTTCCTGCCCCCTCAACTTTTTTTTTTTCTTCTCTCTCTTCTTTCCCCCTCTCTCGGCCGAAAACCCCCTCCTCCTTCTTCTCCTCCTTCTTCTTCTTCCCTCTTGCTAGCTGTTGCTTCACCCACCACCACACCGCCGCCCCACGCCCTACTCACCACCACCTCTTGGCCACCGAACCACCACCACCCACCGCTCGTCCGACGAGCCGTCTCACCATTGAGCCCGACGAGCTGTTGCGCTGCCACTCGCCGCCAAGAGCCACAGCCGCCATCCCCAAGCCACCGTCACCACCTCTTGCCACCGCTCGCTCGGCCGTTCGGGCCGTCGTTGCTCCGAACCATCACCGCCTCCACCCGAATTGAGCTCTTCCCCCTTGGCCGTGGGTTGAGCCGCGACTGCCGCCGTCTTCGCCGTGCCGCCGTTGGTGCTGTGAGACTCGTGTCTTCGTCTCCGTCGCGCCGTCGTCGCCGCATGCTCACCGTCGCCGGACCTCCCTCGGCACCGCTGCTGGACGCCGTCACCCCTCGCTCGCCTCTCTGCTCAGCGGCTTGCTGTCGATGCCTGCCTTGAATTAGTTATATACTTTTGTGAGAGCTTGGTTGGTCAGGGATGCCTGGTTGCCCCAACCCTTTCGATTGGGTCCATTCTCCTCCAGCAGGCAGCAATTTCTGCTTCTTTCCACTACAACAATGTAGAGATTGTCGAATCAAGGGCCAATGCAAGGGTGAGTCTAAAATGTCTCTGGTAAACTGTAGGAGAACCAATATGGCAGTCTATTGATTAGCCAATAAATGCTACTTTGATTTCACGACGCCTTTTAGAACAGTATATTTGATGACAGAGTAAACGCAGCTAGCTAGTTGGGTTTGCATTGATATATCTAGGTGCAATTTCGTGACTTGTCGGGGTATTATGAGGGTAACAGAGATTCTAGAATAGGAGAGGAAAGATGGAAATTGCATTAAACGTCGCTCGTCCCCTCGGTTGAGGCTGTTGAGTTTCTTTGAATGGGATGAACTGAAAGATCTTCTATCCACGTGTAGTGTGTGTCAATGCCTTCTCAATGAAGAGTACTTAGATTCTTATGTTTTACTACTCTTGCATGTGCAGAATGGGTCATTTGATCATACCGTCCAGAATGATAATCTCGTTCCATCAGAAGCAGGTTCGTATATCGGTGCTGCCATAGCTGCCTCTTTGGTAGTTCCTCCGGGATCTTTTCGTACAGTTACATTTTCATTGGCACGGGATTGCCCAGAGATGAGATTTGGCGACAATGTGTATTACAGGTGAGAGTATTCCTACACTTTTAAGTTGTGCAAGTAAAGTATTCCTATTTGTCTATTAAAACCAATTTGCAATAGCAGGCGTTATACAAAATTTTATGGGACTAATGGGGATGTAGCAGCAAAGATTGCATGTGATGCTATTCTAGGTAATGATTTCACGGGTCTGTTGTATCTACTATTTATGATTGTCCTGCAACTTCGCCATGCCATTGGTATACTTTGAATATTTTGTTTCCCAGAGAATAATTTTGACATTACAAGGCTCATTTTTGCCATCTTGTCATTTCTTGTATAATGTTTCTTTAACTTTTTAACAAACCAAGCTGATGTGTTCATGAATAGGTCAAGAATATAGCAGTCGAGATATTGGATTTCTATGAGAACCATACATCGATCACAGAAGAGAGTAAATGCTGCTTTGAACAAGTTGGCTATGAAACCATAAACATTAGGTGAGTCTTATGCTCGCCATGAGAGATCTTGTTGCATATGATACGATTGAAATTTGGTTATTGTTGATATAAGACACTCGGAATAGTTTGGTGATGGCTCTCTTGTATGAAGTGAGACATTTGACACCATTGAATGTTCCCTTCTCTTTTCTAATTATTAAAGATTGGTTATATAGGATGATAAGAAAGTGGCTCTCTTGTAAATGCTCACCATTGAATGTTCCCTTCGCTTTGGTTTGTCTCTTTCCTTCTTCATTATAGTTCAAATCTAAAAATGAAAAAAAAAAAAAAAAAAAAAAAAGAACTTGTTGGAACCCGGAACCGATCCCAAGGAACCGACCCTGGAACCTGTGACAGGGTAGGTTCCAAGTTCTTGGTTCCAATGGGTAGGTTTCAGGTTCCAAAAAATGAGGAATCTGTACCCAAGGGTAGGTTCCAGGTTCCGAACGGAACCGAACTGGAACCTGGAACCGCTCACCCCTAGCTCAGGATACAGAGGATGATGGCCCAACAAGGGATCTCTAGCCCTCCTTACAGGTTCCTCCATGGAAGCACCAAGGAAACAATCAAGATGAAGATGGAAGTCAGGAACACGCCCATGAACAATCTCTCTCACGACATATTCCCTAAGATTCACCCTCAAGTCAACACATGGATAGACACATACGGTAATTACCAAAATACTAAACTTAAGTTTCATTAGTGTCGTGACGCTCTGATATTGAACTTTTGTGCAACTTTGTAGGGAGGAATTACCTGAGTTGGCACGGACCTCAAGCTCAACTGGTCATCAAAAGCCAGAGCTTATTAAGGAGGTCCTGCTTGACAGAGAGAAAACATACCCAAAAACAGGAACTAAGGACTTTGCCAAGAAGCTTCTAGGAGATGGGCTCGTGAGTACAGTCGATGCCAAGAAATGGGCGAACCAGCGTAAACTCACCAATCACGCTTTCCATGGGGAAAGTTTGAAGGTAGTTGAACTCAATCGAAAAAGAGAATTATCTAATTTGAGGTTTTACTAATTATTTTGGGGGGATTGAAATTGCAGAATATGGCACCGGCAATGGTGGAGAGTGTTCACACAATGCTAGGAAAATGGAAGAATCAAGAAAGGAAAGAGATCGAGGTGTTTGAAGAGTTTAAGTTATTGAAATTCGAAGTGATTTCAAGAACTGCGTTTGGGAGCAGCTATGTTGAGGGGAGGAACATTTTTCAGATGTTGACAGGATTGGCTACGTTAACATCCAAAAATGCTTTTAATGTTAGAGCGCGTTTGGTAACGTTTCTATTCCGAAAAACAATTTTTGAACAGAATTAGTTTTTCTTGTTTTTGTTCCAAGGAACAATTTCTGAGTATAAGAATGCGCTTGGTAACTGCAAAAAAATTTCTACTTCAGGAATAAAAATGCATTTGGCAAACTTATATAATTTAGTTATTTCTTTTAGCTTTTAAATATTTATTATTATTTTTCTTTTCTTTTTTTCCTTCTTTCTCTTTGTGGCCGGTCGCCGGCCATGGCGGCGGTTGGCGACCGATTGGGCGAGCTCTGGTGAGCTCGTTGGAGCCTCGCTAGGCCACCACGAGGCTCGGCCTTGCCAGATCTGGGCGAGGTGGGTGAGGCCAAGCCTCGCCGGTGGCCTTAGTGGCCTAGTGAGCCTCACGCCGGTCGGGAGGCTCGCCTAGCCACCGAGGCCATCGACGAGGCTCGACCTCGCCCAAGCGGCCCGAGGTTGGCCTCGCCTGGACCTCACCCAGCCCAGGTGAGGCCGAGCCTCGCCGTGGCTTGGCGTCTCCGGGGGCTCGTGACACTCTAGCGAGGTTGTCGGCCCTCATCTGCTGGTCGCCGGTGCTGGGGTGCCGGCCATGGCCAAGGCCGGTGATCGGCAAAAGGAAGAAGAAGAAAAGAAGAAGAAAAGAAAGAGAAGAAAAAAAAAAGGAGAGAGAAAAATTATTTCTCGGAATTGTTCTGGGAACAAGAAATAATTTTTTTCTACTTCTTGTTTTTGTTCCAAATCTGTTCTCGAAACAAAAAATAGATTTTTTATTTCCGGGAACAAAAGTTTTACCAAACGTGTTTCTATTCTTTTTTCGTTCCCCGGAACAAAAGAACATAAATTTTTGTTCTGGGGAACAGAAATAAAAATAAACAAACAGGCCCTTAGATTACTAGAAATAAGGTATCGCACATTTTTTCTAGGAAAATTTTGTTTTGACCAATTTTATGATGAAGAAGCTAGAACGTACAGTGATTATCACTTTTAATACGAACTTTTGACATATGAACTTGATTATTCTGACAAGTTTTCCAGGTGAGTAAATGCATTTGAAGGGGGTACACTGTTTTTTGATAACCATTCTTATCACTAAAATTACTGATGTGAGATCACACTTAGCAAGCTGCAAATTTCTGATGATGGTCAGGCAACAGTTTTGTTCATTGTGCAAATGCAAACTTCAAGCCTCAAAAGACTTAGGACATTTCAATCTCAGAATCAGAGTTTTAATTAGGCTTAACTAATTATTATTTTTTTCTGAATCCTGCTGGCAGTAAGCTTTGGAAGACAGCGGATGAAATCGAAGCAGAGAAACTTGAGAAAGGTATGCGCGACGCAATTCCATCTTAGAGATGATCAAGAGAAGAGAGAAGAAGGTGATGGCCGGTGAAGAAGATGGCTTTGGGGATGATTTCGTAGGACAACTTGTGAAGGCTTTGCACGATACGGACAAGAGCAAAAAATTCACGGTAGATAATCTGGTGGATGAGTGCAAGACATTCTACATCGCCGGACAAGAAACTGCCAACTAAATGATGGCACGGATGTTATTCCTCCTAGCGATTAATCCAGAATGGCGAGAGGAAGCAAGAAGGGAGGTTCTCAATGTTTTTGGGAATAAAGACCCCGATTCCGATGGACTAGGAAAGCTTAAGAAGGCATAGAAAACAACTCAAGTCTTGGTCCCGGTCAACCTTTTTCGATTCACTCGAATTGTAGGTTAGACATGATGACTAACTAAACATTTTTCCTTTTTCATGTGCAGATTAGCATGTGATGGGTTTTTATGTTTACTGGGCCTACTTAGGCCCGTCCACCCATGTTGGGCCCAAAAACCCGACCCTTAAATGAAGGGCCCATAGAAGAAGAGGCTGTTACTGTAGATAAAAGAAAATGGGGATTTTTGAATAAATGAGAAAATCTGAACGGTTGCTACGTAATTTGAAAACAAGAGAAAACACGTTCTCTCGGTTATCTACGCTCTCTCAGTTTCTCCCCAAAAACAGTACGCTCCTCGGAAGAACAATATCATAATTCATCATCAAACTGCGACAATGGTGTTTAATCTATGAAAAACAATGTATGTTTGACTCTGTAATGTACCTTATGATCGGTGTAACATGTTTTTTGGACTTGTTTTTCGCGTTCGTTTTTTCGGTGTTCGATTGAGTATTGAATTATTTTGGGAATCCGTTTCCCAACAGCATGATCATGAACGAAACACTGCGTTTGTACCCCCCTGGTGTCGGCTTGACTCGAAAAGTTGGCAAGAAACTGAGGTTAGGGAAGCTCGTTCTTCCTGCTAATAGTCAGATCTTTATACCGACCCTCAAGCTTCACCATGACCCTGAAATCTGGGGGGAAGATGCTCATGAATTCAAGACGGAGCGAGTCTCAGAGGGCATAGCTAAGGCTACCAACAACAATGCGGTCGTGTTCATCCCCTTTGGCTTCGGACCTCGATCTTGCGTCGGGATGGGCTTCGTGGCGGCAGAAGCGAAAATTACTTTTTCGATGATCCTCCAGCGCTACACCTTCGAGCTGTCCCCGACGTATATCCACTGCCCAGGTCAGCTCCTGACAACCCGCCCACAACATGGACTTCAAATCAGGTTTCATCCTCTACAGCAGTAGTTCATCACCGCATGATATTCAGTCGCCAATGTGCATGGATGCCTCCATGGATCCATGCAACAATGGCCTGTGAATTCTTGGTTCCAGAGGGGTGTAATATTTATAGGTATCAAGTTGTCTTTCTTTTAATTTCAGAAGCACTATTCTTATTGTGCAGTGTATTTGATTTGCCAAGATTCTTCATGGTGTACAATCTTGCGTTCTGGTTCTCATAACCAGTTAATTTATTTTTTAGGCACGTACCCCATATGTGTGCATGGTCATGTCTAGTGGAACTTAATAATGATTTACCATATTTCTTACCGAATAAATGCAACATTTTGGAAGTGCAGCTAATACGTATATTGGACTAAGGCAAAGAATGAATGTCTAATGACCGATGTTTGGATGACAAGAATTATCAAATTCAGTCGACTTATTTGACCTAATCTACAAATCATATAAACCAAGTTCATTTCGAATTTCAACTGTTGATCACTTTGGGCTCGATGATGAAACCGCATAATTAATGGTTAAGATGAGATCGATATACCTGGTCTATAGACTATGACAGCGTTTGCAGCTAGTCCCTCGGTCACCTCCGTCTCTGGTCCCGAGCTCCATCCATTCGCTGCACGACCATTCATTGAAATGCTTGGAGGTTTCTACTCTTTCTGGGCTAAACGAGCATCCATTCACTGTACCCACCATCGACCTCAGGTTTCCTAGTATTTGAAACTTGTTTCCGGTTGGGGCTCTGTCCTGTCTGACACCTCTCAATGGTTGAATTTCTACCGGCAGCACTGCGGTCGGAGGTGCATCCGGTCGAATCATCCTCCCTCGCTTGAGGCTCCGGCCAATGATCCTTCCTACGTCCTACAACCCCGCAATTGAACGGGGACTCAACACCTTCACAAGGCTGCTGAAAACTCTGCACAGGACATCTTTACTTCGAAAACGAACCTCAAAAGGAATCCCCAAAATCGATGCGCACTCCATTCATCGACAGCAGCTTCTGGGTTTGTGAAGTCTTTTCTAATGAATTGCCATTCGATCCTTCGTGTCAAGCATTTCCACGGCTTCTCCTGGCGGCGGATCCTTTAAATAAGGAAAATCGCTAATTGTTTGAGATACTTTGTGTTATATCTCTTTCTCCAAAAGCACAGAAAATTCGAACTTTTTATGAACCCACATTGCAATTTTCAAGAAATGTTGAATAATAAACATCCTAAGATTATATCTATATTAAACCATTCACTGCCGTGTTGTCACGAACGAATTCTAGGTTGAACTCACTGATTAAAGCTAGGTGTGTTTGGGAACACTTCCCCAATGTCCCTTGGGCCTCCAAAGCCAGTTGGGTAAATGTAAGAGTATATAATTGTATTTCCAAAGGCCTCAGCTTAAGGCAGGTCCGAGTGTACTATGGAATTTTGGCATTCTCGAAATATATATGTTGAATTTATTCTGCTTTTGGACAGTTTATTTTCCCCACGGTTTGCACATAGGGGTTAGATGGAGGTGGGTAAACTCAGTATTTAAATATGTTTCGAATTTAAATTCGAAACAAAAAGTTGAATTCCAGAAATAATAATATTAATAATGAAAAAGGACTTCTTGCTAACAAGAAAAGCCGAAAATGGAGATATGCATAAATCTAAGTTTCCTGTTCAGCGTTGAAGTCAAACATGATAATAGACTTTGATCGTGAAAAAAGAGGACGAATAAGTTAATATTGGAGTCGGAGTCGCAGAAGGAAACAATATTCTTTTCTGATCCACGTGGGAGGCAATTTCAAGATTTGGAAAGTCCACTGTGGACTTGAAGACCATATATTCGACCATACGTGGAGAAGAAGGCACGCTGTTGTTAGAGATTTCTTGAACACCGCTGCTTTTGTGTCAGTGCTTGTTGTGGTTATTGATGTACGGAGGACTTCATCGTGGGGTTTTAAAATTCAGATAATTATATCCAGAAGAAATTATGAGGCTAAATACTACTTGAGTTATTGTGTGTAATTAGAGCTTGGGAATACTAATATTTGAGTTACTTGAGTATGATTGTAATCTCTATTGTATCACTCGATCTATAATGAAATTCATTGCTGCTCTCCTCATAGACATATGAATCATGTATCTAATCTATTTTTTTATTTTATCTATTTTATTATTCGATCGATTGCTTTTGCAACAATTGGAATCAGAGTAAGGTTTCTTTGAGTTAAAGCGAATCGATGATGACGGAAGAAGGAAAAGTGAGAATCCACAAATTTAATGGGAAGGATTTTGATTTCTAGAAGATACAAATTGAGGATTATCTCTACCAAATAAAATTGCACATGTCCCCTATGTGTGTCCACTGTCCGGTTCAAGTCCTCATAATTTGCCCGAAACATGGACTTCAAGTTATATTTCAACCATTGTAGCTCGGTTCACTGGGCATATGAACAATGTCTAAGTTGTGAAATTATGTCCATCGATGCCTGCATATTTGAAAGCCTTGTGTTGTACGTTTAGGACTTGTCGAACATTAAAAGGGAGCTCGGAGATGCTGACGATCAGCATATCATCCTCCTAATCGGAGATGCCTTGTGGTGTACTTGTAGGATTTTTCAAGGAATTTTCTAGTAATGACTAAAAGACTCCAGCTTATAGGTGGTAGGTAAAGTGTGTGGCTTTGAATAAATAAAAAAGCAACAAAAGAGTTTGCAATTGTGAAGCGAAGAGAGAACACATTGCCAATTGTTTTCACTATTCTTACATTCCCAAAGTGTACGATGTTGTGTAGTGAGGATTACATGTGAGTGGGCTCTAGGGAGAGGGGTTGTTATGTACTTGCCATTGTAATGATATAATTTGTTTAGTGTATTTTGTAAGTGCTAGTATAAACACCTAGAGGGGGGTGAATAGGCGTGAAAACAATTTTCACAAAGAATAATAAAAATATTTTGCTTTTGAAACTAAGTCTGAAGAACAACAGACTTTGAGTGAGTTCAGACTTTAACTATAAATAGAACTACGAACAAAGTAAAGGAGTTTAGGGAAGAGAATAAGAACACATAATTTATAGTGGTTCAGCTTAGATTAAGCCTATGTCCACTTTCCCACGCTGATAGCCTCCTAGCCAATTTCCACTAAGAATCAAAAGAGAATTTACAATCTGTGATCTCAACTTCACAATGAAGAATCTCTATTGCTCTCTCATGAAGTCACACTATAAGTTTCTCTCTTTTGAGTACAACTTTGAGCTCAATATAAGAAGTTACAAGAGAATGGGAAGCTTCAGACTTTGGAATTTCTTTTTCACACACTCTTTCGAACAACTGGAAAGTCCTCCTTAAATGCTTCTTCATGCTTTCTCGACCGTTGACACTTTCCAAAGGAATTCTTCCAATCAACCCGTTGGACAAAATCAATCAAGGAGATCTCGAGCCATTTGAAGATTGTGATGAAAGCCCGTCAATCCTGTTCGCTCATACAATCAGGATCTTGGTTTCCATAAGTAGATTATTTCCAAATTTACTTGCCTTCCAAAAAGATTTGATGTATCTAAATTGATTCCAATAAAGATAACCAATCTCGTAGGCGATATTTCCAACTAGAAGACCATATATAATCCATACGAACCGAACCCTTGAAGAAAGAAAGATAATCATGCATTTGGATAAGTCTTCATTCTTCTCTTTTGTTCAGTCTGGAATCTATCAGAGTGGGTAGACTTATGATGTAAAACAGACTTTGACACAAAAGTTTGGCAGTCTTCAGACTTTTACACAGAAGTCTGGAAATCTTCAGAATAAACTTTGGATAAGTTTTGTCAACTTCAAAATAATAAAAGGAGTTTTCTCCAATAATCTCCCCATTTTTTATGGTGACAAAACTTCCCTGCAGATTTAAAGATTTATACCTTGCAAAATAATTCTTAACGGTACATGATATCTTATAAAAATAATTTGTTAAGGATCTAGATAGCATTGATTCTACAACCACAGAAAACATGTTAATATTGAAAAATTAGACACATATCAAAATTTAAACATCCACATCCATAATCATTACCACAAAAGTTGCCACAGATCATAAGTGTTCAAAACAATCAAACAAAATCAAATTTGCAAAAGTTCAAAAGTAGTTCAAATCTACACATTCTCCCCCTTTTTGTCAATAGCAAAAATGGAGAAAGTCAAAATATAAAAGAGATAAATGGAATTAAGGTTGTCGAGGAACTCGAACTAGTTGGAAATCCCCCATGGACTGCACTGCCTCCTCAACCTTCTAGCACTAGCGATGAACATTCTCAACTTGGGTCTAAACAATCTTGAGAATCTGAATAGTCTGATCATTCTTGGCCACAATCTAAGAGACTTGTTGATTCAAAGTCTATACCTAAGTGTCTAAAGACTATATCTTTCTAGTGTGAAAATCAGAAGAGGATCTCAAAGCAGTATGAATTTTTTGAATCTCAATCTCCATGGTGTATTGCTAAGCTTTAACTTCCAAAAGGAGCTCTATCATCCTTGGATAGTCAGCATTCGGTTCAGTCTGTGCACTAGCTTTAGCGAATTGAATTCATGGAGAGTTCAAAGACGAGGGAACATCAACTTGTCTAGCCCCATGACTCGGAATAGATTCTTCAATGATAGCTTCAGGGAATTGAGAAGCATAAACATCTTCTGGGTCTGCAGGAGATCGACTTATGCCATCACTCGCAAAATAAGGAGAAGAAGTCCCTATTTTCTCAACAGCTCCCCTTATTTCTATGCCTATAGGTGGAGAAGGAATTCATTCTTCTTGAGTCTTCTCGTTTTCAAAACAAGAGTGATGTTCTTTCTCTGTTCATACTCCTACTGGTCCACTCCTAGTTGCTTTTGAATCTTCAGACAATGTGATTGCAACTGTCTCTGTGTAAGAGTCATCCTCACCCTTCTTTCCAGAATGACCTTCTTCTGCTTCCTCTGCAGCCCTTGTTCCTTCTTCTATTTTCACTTCTTCCTTTTCTATTTCTTCTTCTTCTTCTTGCTCTGTTTCTTCTCTATTTCCTCCTTCCTTTTCCTTTGGTTGCTCAAAACCAACAAAACCTTGAAGATTCTTTAAAGTAATGGCAGAAATTGTAAGATCATCTTCATCCTCTTCGTCCTGCGGGATAAGTAATATTCTCTTCTTTACAGGTTCTTTCACAACTTCCTTGCTTTTCCTCTTTCTTCCAACAGAATCTTCCTTGGTTTTGCTTGAGGACTCCTTTTTCAAAAGCTCAATAGCCTTGTTCAGATCCTTCAACCTCATCTTCGAAATCATCTTCAGTCCTATTACCATAGGAGCAACAGTTCGAGAACAAAGTGAGGCGGGAAACTTGATCTAAAAATGTCTAAACAATTTTGTAACCAGCGCAGAATAAGGCAACTATCCTTTATCCTTCATAATTGTCATGTACATGTGCATCAGGAAAGTATGAGGGAGTGAAAATTTTATCCCATTGCAAATAGCAAACATGAGTCTTGCTTCGAATATGGAAATATCTGTTTTTGATGCAATCTTTGGTCCGATGCAGTTAATGACAACTTTGTGTAACAGAACATTTGAGGCTGACAGTCTAGAATATGTGATGCTTCCTTATGGTAATCTGTCATTTACAAGAAACCTGGTGGCTTGTCCTATGGAGACACTGATTGGTTGAAAACCACTCATTTCTACCTCAAGAATGTCTGCCAGTGTGTCAACATCCACCACATAATCTTTATTACTCACAGTAAATTGGATTTGATTCTGGTCAAGAAAAGATAGATTCGAATAGAAAAATGCTATCAATTTTGGATATGCAATAGCCATCTCAAAACAGAAATTCTCGAGTTGAAGGAAGGCTAACTTCTCTCTCAAGTTAACCTTGATCGAGTCTAAGAAGTCAAAATCGACAGTTCGAGGGTTTATCACCCCTCTCTTCAGCATTTGGGAGTAAACCCTTTTGTGCTCCTTAGAACGAAACAATCTCGTTCTCTCTCCAGGAACATCAGCAACAACACCCATTATGGGTTTGAAATTTGAATAAAACCGCTCATCATCATCCTTGTTTTCAGGATGATCAGAACTGAACCTAGGGTTTGAAGGAAAATAAAGAAAGGCTTTGTCTGTCGACTCTTTCGGCGCTATACCCAACCATTCCATTGTTCTTAAGAACACAGTCTCATTTCTATGCCCGTGTCTTCTTAGAAAATCATTGATAAAAGTCATAGGAGTACCACCCTGCTTCAAATGAGTGTAAAGCATATAAAGAACCCGGGGTGTTTGAGTTCGGAGAGGAACTGCATCTTGCTCACTTCCTCTTCCAGAGGTTGGCGCGGAGGATTCTACGGATAGTGCTACAAGAGTTCTGTGGAGAATTATGTGGAGAGCCTTCTTCAGTGAGATCGAAATGCGCTAATCCTTCTAGCATGCTTCTCGGACCTTGACTAGAAATCCGAGAGGATTTCCTTTAGTAAGACATGTTTGCAAGCTTGGAGGATTTCACATACAGGTTTGAGTGAAAAAGATGGAAACTTGCATAACAAACTTGAGAGTAAAAGACGAGAAAATGAATCGGTATTCTAGGGCTTGAAAAGAGATGATCGAAAGAAATACTAAAAAGTATTTAAAGAAAATGAAAGGTAACAATGAAAAGAGGTATTCGAACCGTCATAAGGAAAAAGAAAAATGCCTTTTCGGAATAACT
This sequence comes from Eucalyptus marginata, assembly GCA_014182565.1. Classification (NCBI taxonomy): domain Eukaryota; kingdom Viridiplantae; phylum Streptophyta; class Magnoliopsida; order Myrtales; family Myrtaceae; genus Eucalyptus; species Eucalyptus marginata. Next base: position 42,313,766 of record CM024586.1, on the reverse strand, counting down.
AAAAATGAAAACTGCCAAAAATTCAAAATTCGAATTTTAGCAAGAAAAGATAATTGCTAAAAATAAAATAGGCAAGCAATGATTCGAATAAGAACGTGCATTTTCAGAATTTTCATACCAAAATAAAAATACCTAGATTTGAGACATTCTCTTACTGAAGTAGCTTCTAGACATTCTGAGTCTAACTAATTTCATAATTTACTCTAGACAAGAAATAATATTCAGCTTTTGGCGAATAGGCTTAAATAAATTTTTCTCTAGAGGCTTTGTGAAGATGTTTGCTAGTTGATTCTTCGAATCAATGAACTAAATCAAAATCTCCCCATTCTAGACATGATCCCTTATGAAATGATGTCGAATCTCTATATGCTTCGCCCTTGAATGAAGAATTGGATTCTTTGAGAGATTAATAGCATTGGTGTTGTCGCATCTAATCTCGGTGCATGATTCTTCAATCCCAAAGTCTCTTAGTTGTTGTCTTATCCATAGGATTTGAGAAAAACAACTCCCAAGAGTAACATACTCTACTTCTGCTATTGATAAAGTTACAATACTTTGCTTCCTTGAGAACCAAGATACCAACATATTTCCCAGCAATTGACAAGTGCCAGATGTGCTCTTTCTATCGACTTTACAATCTGCTAAATCAACGTCTAAGTATCCAAGTAGAGTAAAGTCTCATTCTTTTGGATACCATAGACCCAGCTTTGGACAAGTTGCAACATATTTAATGATGCGTTTTACAACACTTAAATGAGATTCCCTTGGATCAGACTGAAATCTTGCACAGATGCATACATTGAATAGAATATCAAGTCTAGAAGTAGTAAGGTAGAGAAGTGAACCGATCATGCTTTTGTATAGCTTCTGATCTACTTTATTCCCTTCTTCATCCTTGTCCAGTTTCGAAGAACTTGACATTGGTGTCTCTGTCTTCTTGCAATTCTCCAACCCAAATTTCTTGATGAGATCTTTGGCATATTTTTCTTAGTGAATGAATATACATTTCTTCGATTGTTTGACTTGCAATCCCAGAAAGAAAGTTAACTCACCCATCATGCTTATCTCGAATTCATCCTGCATAGATCTTGAAAATTTCTTGCAAAGACTTTCGTTAGGAGAACCAAAAATAATATCATATACATAAATTTGTACTAATAGAAAGTCTTTTCCTTCTCTCTTTATAAACAAAGTAGTATCAACTTTTCACTTTTCAAAACCATTATGAATTAGAAACTTATTCAACCTTTCATCCCAGGCTCGAGGTGCTTGCTTCAGTCCATACAAGGCCTTTTTCAATCTGTAGAATGAGTCTGGCTTTCTTGAATCTTCAAATCCTAGTGGTTGTTCCACATAGACTTCTTCTTGTATGAACCCATTCAAGAATGCACTTTTGACATTCATATGGAATAACCTAAAACTTTTATAATAAGCAAAAGCAAGTAATAATCTAATTTCTTCTAACCTCGCTACTGGTGCATAGGTCTCGTCATAGTCTATCCCTTCTTCTTGTGTATATCATTTTGTCACGAGTCTTGCTTTGCTTCTGACCACTTTTCCGTTTCATTCATTTTATTCCTGAAAACCCATTTCATTCCAATAATATATTTGCCTTTGGATTTTGGAATTAGCTCCCATACATCATTGATATTGAATTGTCTGAGTTCTTCTTGCATAGCTTCTATCCAGCTTTCATCTGGTTCTGTCTTAGAAACAAGTGCTAGAACACTGAACTCTTTTCTTCCTTTGGATCTAGTGCGAACTCCTTCATCAATGTTGTCAATGATGAGTTCTTTGGGATGACTTGACTTGTGCTTCCAATTGCTGATTGGTCTGAGAGTCTATTAATCCTCTGCTTTGTTTGAATCTACTTGTTGCTGTTCTTCAGAAGTCTGAACCTCTTCGGGGAAAGTAGACTTTGTAAAGTCTGGAACGGGTTTAGACTCTTCAAGTTGAGTCTGATCTGGTAGATTCTCCACATTATCTTGAAACTTGACGTTCATAGATTCTTCCACGGATTGAGTCTTCTTGTTAAAGACTCTGTAAGCTTTGCTTGAAGTCAAATAGCCAAGGAAGATTCCTTTATCTGATTTCTCCTCGAACTTTCCAAATTGATCATTCGCATTTTTCAGAATAAAACATTTACACCCAAAAACATGAAAATAAGAAACATTAGGCTTCTTTTCTTTATATACTTCATAAGGAGTTTTATCTAAGATATGCCTAAAAAATACTCTGTTGATAATATAGCAAACTATAGAAACTGCTTCTACCTAAAATCGAGAAGATATCTTGCTCTCTATCAAGAGAGTTCTGGCCATCTCCTGTAGGGATTTGTTCTTTCTTTCCACAACCTCATTTTGTTCTGGAGTGTATGGAGAAGAGAAAACATGCTAAAAATCAGATTCATCACAGAACTTCGCAAAGTTCTGATTTTCAAACTCACCTCCATGGTTAGTTCGTAAGCTTGAAATAACATGACCCTTTTCATTCTGAACCTTCTTGGCAAACTTCGATAAATAAGAGAAGGTTTCAAACTTACTTGCCAGAAAGTAAACCCAAGTGAAGTGAGAGTAATTATCCATGATTACTAGATAATATGTCTTTCCACTAATACTTTGAGTTCTGGTTGGACCAAAAAGGTCCATATGAAGAAGCTGTAGAGCTCGATTGGTAGAGACTTGATTCATAGGTTTAAAAGAGCTTTTGACTTGTTTTCCCAAGACATAGGGAGTGCACAACTCATTCTTCTAGTAAGCCAGATTAGGAAGGCATCGAACAAGCTTCTTAGAAGAAATCTTGGCAATTTGCTTCATGTTAACATGACCAAGCTTCTGATGCCAAAGACTTGCTTCATCTTGAATAGAAATAAGGCACTAAGAACTTTCTGGGTTTACATTCGAAAGGTATATGTTGCCATGCCTTCGACCAGTAAAAGATTGAGAGAAGTCTTGATTTGTTTCAAAGCAAATGCCTTCTTGGAAGTTTATTCAGAAACCAGTATCGCAAAGCTGACTTATGCTCAATAAATTATAGTTCAAACCTTCCATCAAGGAAATATTGTTGATAGTCAAGCTTCCAATCTTCACAATTCCATATCCTACAATTTTTCCTTTGCTATTTCCTCCAAAATATACTTTTCCACCATTAAGTCTAACAAGCTTTATAAAGCGGCTTGAGTCTCTTATCATATGCCTCGAACAACCACTATCTAAATACCATTTGATCTTTCTTTTAATAGTGACCTGTAATCAAAAGAAAAACTCAAACTTTTTTTGGTACCCAGATTTTCTTGGGTCCAAGAGAGTTAGGGCGCGCATGATAAAATTTATGTTTCTCGATTTCTCTATTTCTCTCGAAGCTGGTAACGCAATCTTTCTATTTTTGAAACAGATTTCTATTCCGAAATAGAGAAATCGAAGAAATCAGAAGCTGAAATTTTTAACTTCTCAGTTTTTGAAATAGAAATAGAAATTTTTTTTTCTCAACTTTTCAATTTTTAGTCCAAAATATTATAATGATTTTTTAATATAATCATTTCAATCAATATTGATTGAAAATCTTAACCATTGGGCCAGATGGTGGGAATTAAATGAACAAGACTTCATTTGTTGCATGCAAGAGATTTCTCGCATGGTAATAGTCAACTTGCCATATTCATATCTAACGAGTCTTTCTTCACTTACTCTTATGTAATACGTCGGACAACGGCTCTATCTGGCTAACTATTTTTTTAATCATAAACTTCATATTGAGGCGGTAAAAAGGAGTCAAATCATTAGGGTTTCATCTAATTTTTCTTTTATATAGTGTCATCACTTATCAAGACGCGGGTAAAAAGAGATCTAATAAGGAATCTGTTGTTCTTGTAAGAGTGTTGATGAAAATAAAGATTTTGATAATAAATTTTTAAATAATCCTAGTGTTGATAATTTTGAAAAAAACTAGTGATGATTTTTGAACATGGTGAGGATTTTTTTAACAAAATTTGGAATGAAATTGGAATTAGACTTGAAGTTAAGATTTTTTTTTTAGGAGATTAGATTATTATAATCATGGCTACCATTGACTTATTTGATTAATGTGAAATCAATTTCGGCAAAAACATAACGACATATTCACTACAATTGAATTTCAATTGATTTTTTTTTTTTTGCCACGTTGTTTATTTTTCGAAAGAAAATATTACGTAATAGGAAACGTAAGCACATGTAATAGAAAATTCCATGAAATTGTATTTTCAACTTTTGTAATGTATTAATATTATTTCTATTATTTTGTATTTGAGGATTTCCTATGTTGTTTAGTATTATTTCGACTATTATTTTGTATATGAGGATTTCCTACATTGTTTTAGTATTATTTCGACTATTATTTTGTATTTGAGGATTTCCTATGTTGTTATCTAATCAATTTCTATTCCCAGAAATAGAAATTTTATTCTGTTATCAAACGGATTTCTTTTCCAAAAATAGAAATTTTGAGTCGTTATCAAAGGGTTTTTTTTTCGAAACTTGTCCAGGGAATAGAAATTGAGAAATCAATTTCTGGAACATAAATTTTGTCATGCGCGCCCTTAGTATTAAAAACAATCTTAGCCCGTCTTTCTTAATTGGTCTCCAAACATTGGGACATTCTTTCTCGAAATGTTCTAAGCTGTTACACTTTGAACATTTGAGTGCACTTCGGCTAACAGGTTTTACAAAAAAAATTTGAAAATGAATTTTGTAAAATGCCTTTACAGGTCTTTGTTTTATTTGTTCTTTTACTTTGGGAAAATCGATTAATGGAATAGCTTCTGAAGTCATACACAAACTAGATTTGTTAAAGTAGGTATTTGAGCTAAAAGAATTTTCTCCAGTTTCTCGGATCCTTTTGAAAATCTTTTTGTTATATTTGAAATATCACTTTTCAAAAAAGTATTTTCCTTTGAAAGAGAATCAGAATTTTCTTTCAAATTATCAAAACTTGTTTTCAGACTTTCAAATTTTTCTTTCCAAAAAACTTCATGTTGCCTGAGCTTAGAATTCTCACTTTTTAGTTCAGAAATCCTTTTAAAAGAGGATTTGAGACTGAAACATAGTTCATCTATGTATTTAGAGACTTTGACAGGAATTTTTAAATCACTTGCCTCAAATTCTTTATCAGAGTCTGAATCAGAATCTGTTTCTGATTCTGAGTCTGATTCGGAATGAGCCATCAGACATATGTTGGCATATTCTTCTTCACTTTCCTCACACTCGGTGTCACTCTAAGTTTCAGCTTTGAGTGCCTTTTTGTACTTCTCAGTTTTTCTTTTCTTTTTCTTCAATAGAGGACAGTTAGGTCTAATATGCCCATTTTCTCATTCGAAGCATATCACATCTTTGCTTGGTTTCATCTTCTCTCTTGAAATTTTGCGAGCTTTGCTTCTTCCAGTTGAATCTTCTTCTCTTTCTATTCAGCTTTATGAATTTCTTAATCATCAGCACTAGCTCCTCATCGTCCATATCATCATCTGAATATGTATCATCAAAATCAATGTTAGACTTTAAAACAATTGACTTCTTACCTTTAGAATATTGTTCATCATTTATCTGCTCCACTTTGTATGACTAAAGTGTGCCTATCAGTTCGTCAACTAATAAGGCATGATCCTTTGTGTTTCTCTAATTGAAGTCTTCACATGATTCCAATCTTTTGAAAGCCCTCGCGGCAGTTTGTTGACTTTCATTGGTCCTGAGATTGGCTGACCTTGATAAGCCAGGCTATTTACAATCTCTGTGAAGTGACTAAACATATCAGTAATAGATTCTCCAGGCTTCATTCTGAAGGCTTCATACTGTCCAAGCGTAATGTTTATTTTGGTTTCCTTCACACGGTCAGTCCCTTCTTAGGTAACATGTAATTTGTCCTAAACTTCTTTTGATGTTTCACAAGAAGAAATTCGGTTATATTTAGTGAGAGATAAGACACGGTATAAAGAGTAGATTGCTTTCGCGTCAAGAGCTTGTCTTTTGGTAAATTCAACTTGTGTTGCTTCGTCAACATCAATAACTTCTTTCCCTTGATCTGAAGTTGATGTTGCTTTAGGGTTGATCCATTTTTCTACAACATCCCATTCTAGAGGATCTCTGGATTTGAGAAATGCCTTCATCTTGTTCTTTCACACATTGTACTCCTTTCCATAGAGGATCTTTAGCTTAGAAGTAAAACACATCAATAATTAAGCACACATGCTCTGATACCAATTGTAAGTACTAGTATGAACACATAGAGGGGGTGAATAGGTGTGAAGACAATTTTCGCAAAGAGTAATAAAAATATTTTGCTTTTGAAAGTAAGTCTAAAGAATAACAAACTTTGAGCGAGTTCAGACTTTAACTATAAATAGAACTACAATTTTTGTAGAGTTGCAGCCACTACGTCACGTAAGAGCTTACCGACATTTAATAGATGATAACTATCAATATCTCACTTATAATATGGTTATTTTAGGAAAGAAAAGACATATATAACTAATTTTCAATTCGAATATGTTAGGGTGGGCTAAGTAATTATGCAAGTCGACACAATCCTTTTCATTAAATAGACTAGACGATTGAGTTTAGCATATAAAAGTTGAAGAGTGAAACACTATCTATTTTGCATTCATTATGTCAAATAGGTTGACATGATTATAACATGAAAAAGAATTAATATGCACACAATGGAAGCTTATCATATCATATTATAGATACAAATGATAATTATTTTGTTTCTGGAATCAATTTCTGGCAAGAAATAAATTTTTCTACTTTTATTCCTTGAATAAGTTTTTGAGCAAAAAATACGTGTTTGATAATGATAGAAATTTTCCATTCTTGGATCAAAAATTCATTTGATGATGACACAAAAGTTTTCTATCCCAGGTGGTTGATGGTTGGTAGTGGATGGCGGAGAACAATGGTGCGTCGATGGTGAGAGGCAGCTGGTGGCAGCAAGTAGCAGAGGACGACAAACAACAATGGAGGACAGTGGACGGTGGCGGAGGACAGTAAACAGCAGGAGGAGGTGGCCATCGGTGGCGATTGGTGGTTGACGATGAGAGGATGGCGAGTAGATGGAGGCCAGTGAGCAACGGCAATGGCACATGGCAGACGGTGGGTGGGCGGCTGGTTAGTATCGAGGGTGAGCGATGAAAAGAGTTATTATTTCTCATTTTTTTTGTTTGAGCAGCTCAGCATGATCATAAATCAAACTCTGCGAATTTACCCTCCTGTCATTGTGTTGACAAGGCAAGTTGAGCAACAATTCAGGTTAGGAAAACTTGTTCTTCCCGCCACTATCCAGACCTTGGTAGGAAATCTCAAGGTTCACCTTGACCCTGAAATCTGGGGAGAAGACATGCTTCTCTCTAAATTGGGCTGGTTTGCGGAAGGCATTGCCAAAGCCACCAACAACAACCCAGCCATGTCCATTCCCTTCAGCTTTGGGCCCCGAATCTGCATAGGAATGAACTTCGTGACGCATGAGGTGAAGATCGTTCTCTCAATTATTCTGTAGCTCTACACTTTCAAAATGTCCACTGCGTATGTCCACTATCCAATTCAAATCCTCACGATTGGCTCGAAGCATTGTAGCTTGGTTCACCAGCATGAGAATAATGTCTTAATTTGTAAGATGATGCACATATATGCCTTCATATCTCAATGCCCTGTGTTGTGCTTCTAGGATTCGTCGAACATTAAAAGGGGGCAGGGGGATGCTAATAACCAGCGGATCCTCCTTAATCAGCATAAGAATGTTGGGGTCTAATACATTCTTTATTTACTATACAGTACAATATCTATGCATACAGATGTGTGCCAACGTATATTTTCTGTTATGTGGAATTTGTCGGGCTCCATCCTGACCTGTGAAATTGTCAGGAGACGAGGACAAGAAACTGGGGAAGCAGGTGCACCATATGAAATTGATTGGTCGATTGGCCCATTGATCTTTGCTTGTTTCTAATATGATATGTGCCCCAATCCATTGGGAAGAGATAAATTTTTTGTCGCCATAATTAAATTATTAGGCTGTAAGTGGTTGGTCATGAGGATCAAGATTATGATAGGATTGATTAATAAGATCATACATACGGGAGAATTGTTATATCCTATCTTTTATTTGGCAAAACATGGCATATCATCTTAACTTAGAGACCATCATTAATCTTCCATTCGGGTCACCTTGAACTAGCCCAAATTAAGATATGCATATCTCAATATTTGGATGTCAAATTTGGATGAATGGGATATTGTTGAATGGATCTCAACGAATATCATCCATTTGTACTATTCAATTAGGCTTGGACGAAATTTGACTTTGAATCAAAATTAGTCCAATGTTGTTTAAAAAATTTAGTGTCTAAAATGATAAGGGAAATTCTAAATAAAGCCTAAAGTGTCTTCATTGTTTTAAATAAGGGCATGAAATGTTATCATTTTCTCAAATAAATGCCTAAAGTGGATCTTATTTCAAATTAAAGCTTGACTTTCCGACTAGTCAAGGGCATTTTAGTCATTTACCCTTCTTCTTCTTCTTCTTTTTTAAAAAAAAAAATTCCTCTTTTCTCTTTCTTCTTAGCTAGTGGCCAATCGACCACTAGCGATGCCTAGAAAGGGTTGGTGAGGTTGCTCTCGCTTGATCTGATGAGGGCCACCCTCACTAGCCATAGGCAAAGACGACCTTGCAACCATTGACAAGGTTGGTGCTTGCCAATGGCTGGTGAGGCAACCCTCGCCTTGGGGGACGTCACCCTCAAGGCCATCGGTGAGCTCGGCCCTTGCTAAATTTGGGTGAGGATCACTCGCTAGTGGCCGACGATGGAAGGCCTCGTCGGCCCTAAGTGAGGCCAACTCTCGCTAGATTTAGAAAGGGTGGCCTCGCTAGCCCTTACCAGCACTAGTCGAAAAAAAAGAAGAATAAAATAATAGAAATAATTTAAAATTAAAATTATATTTGAACAAAAATGCCCTTTGATTGGTCGAAATATTTAGCCAGCTAGCAACTGATGAGGTTTGGCTCTTATTTGAAATAATCATATTCACTTTAGGTTCTTATTTAATACAAGGTTTATTTTGAGCCATTATTTGAGAAAATAAGAACACTTTAAGTATTTATTTGGAATTTTCCCAAAATCATAATGTCGTGGCCTACTTTTTCCATCATAAAGGAAAAAAAAAATATAGGTTTAGGGTATCGTCTAAAAGGCAGGCCCACGACCCTCGATTAAGCTCTAGCTCTTCCAATCTTATACCCCACACGATGTTGATATATTTAATTTTAGTTTCAAATTGATGCTATAAATGTCTTTTTAATAGGGTTAATACCTAGAAAAACCTCAAATTCGTACACTTGTGATAAATTTACAAAAAACTATTTTTGAACTATAAAAAATCCCAAACTAGTATACCTATGACAAATTTATATCAACTAACCATAAAAAGCTCCAAATTTGTACACTTGTAACAAATTTACCCCAAACTAATTTATATGATCGCCAAAAACCCAAAATTGATACATTTATGACAAATATATCATCTATTAAATTGAATTAATACCACCGAAAATCACAAAAATTATATAAATGTAACAAATTGATACACCAGCCAATTGTCATGTATCATTCAATTTAATAATTTGATAGTAAAATTTAACGAAAACTAACAGAAAGTAAATTTGTCACAAGTGTACAAGTTTTGTGTAAATTTGTCAAAAATTTACCAATTTAGGGTTTTTAGTGGTAAAAAAATTAGTGTGGGATAAATTTGTCACAGGTGTACTAGTTTGAAATTTTTCAAGATATTAACCATTTTTAATAAGTAGTTACCACTAGTCTATTAAAGACGGTTAGAAACCAAATGAGGCATGTGAATATACTTTATTTCCTATGCAACTAAAGAGTCTAGTGTTAGGGATTTAGTTACACTAATCAATTAGTGTCCTTTTAACACCTAATCTTGGTAAGATGTCTGTCAAGCAATCTGAATTGATTTTAAACTCATTCACTAATATGTGAGGTGATTATGAGGATACGTAATTATTAAAATTTCAACCAACAACCAAGAAAACATCGAATAAATTGCTAGAAAAACTAGAATCTAATGCTAAGAAATAAGAAATAATATCATTTCTAACTAAGCCAAAGGGAAAGCACAATTAACATATCAGAAGTGTGCAATCACATAATAGTCGAAACAGAAATGCGTAAACGACGACCAAACATTTATCTCTAAGAATACTCAAACAACATATTAGCTTGTTCAATTTTGAGCACAATTTTTTTCTCATGGATTTTCACACATTTTAAGAAAAAACTACTCAAAACCTATTTTTTAAGATTTCCGTAACTTTTAGAAAAAAAGTTCGAATTTTTTTAATAAAAATATATTTTTAGTTTTTTAATCTGAAAATGGGAGTCGGGCTGGGCCCATGGACGAGCTGGGGCTGCCGCTGCTCTGTTGACTGGGCCACGGTGTCAAAGTCCTAAAGAAAGGAATGGGCTCAATGAAATAAAACCCAATCTGGCCACTATGAGATCAAACCCAAAGCCCACTCAATCAAAAATAAATCCAAACAATCCCAATTAAGCCCAACAGCCGCTATCCTTGTACTAAAAATGAAGCCCGAATTAACTGAATTAACACTTCAAGCCCAAGACTCATTAAGTCTAAATGAGCCCAAAGTGCCCTACCCTCCCTCACCAATTTTCCAATTCCCCGACTTGTCTTCTTCGAGCAAGCCCAGAACCATTGACGTCCGATAAACCCAGAATCAAGAATCACAAGATCCTCCAACGACCACCCCATCGGCTACCCAGAACATCTTCGTGAGCGATCTACACTCGACAGACTCGACTCAGACCAAACCGTGATAGACCCGACTCCACCATTGGTTGAAGTCGGTGCCAGCACGACGTCGGCCAACGTGACCGTGAACCAGCAGGACGGAATTGTCCTCGGGCAAGCCGACTCCTAGCTCCCACAGACGTTACCCCTCCACAAAATTGTCACGGCACAAAACGAAGGATGCACGCGAAGCAAATTAGATATAAGAAAAAGTTTGTGGATCTAGTGGAGGCATTTTCACAAACAGGTGACGTGCAACCCTGATAATGGAGTTTCCGACACAAACGGGAGTCAAACTCGCACAGGGGTTCTCGAAGGACGACAAGCAGAGACTGATAACGGCAGAGCATGGGACCGACGGGACCGGTGATGGCGTGAACCGGACGGCCGCGAGCTCCGGCCCCCACGTGTCCAAAACAGGACAAAACAGAGCAAAAATAAGGGAATAACGGGGCACCGGAGCGCGCGGCCGCGGGGACCCTACCTGGCTTGGGCGACGACGGCCGGGAGGCGACCTCTAGTCGGCCATCTCAGTGTCGCCAAGCCGGGATCCTCGGGACAATGGCGGATTGCATGCAAAGATCAACTTACCGAAAATCGAGCGCCGTGGAAGAGGGGGGCCACATGGCCCCTGCCACCGCTAGCTTGACCGTGCCGGCCTGCCTCCGACCCAAAGGTCGCGCTCCTCACTCCCCGTCCTGCCTCTGCCCTCTGCTTCTGTCCTTCGTCCTCGTCGTGCCCGCGTCGCTCCAGTCGCGAGGGGGAAGGACTGGAAGGAGGAAAGAAAGAATAGGGCTGGGCCGAAAAGGAATGCAAGAGGGAAGGACGGGCCGGGCCCAGGCGGAAAGATTAAAAAAAAAAAAAAAAAAAGAAAGAGCCTAGGCTGGGCCCAGGTGAAGAAAAAAGGGGCCGGGCTGCCCCGGCCCCGCTTGATCTTTTCTTTTAATTTTTTTAAAATTAATTAGTTAATTTTTTCCTTTTTTTTTTTTCCCCATTTTTTAAAAAATTTTCTAATGAAATCTATAAATATTAATGTAAATTCTCCTAGCATCTATATGCTATGCAATTTAGTGAAAATGATTTTTAGAGTTAAAAATTAATCCATAATTTTCTAAGTAATTAAATCTTAAATAAAGAGTTAAAATTTAGATGATAACAATTTTCCATCACATTAACCCAACAAATGGTATTAGAGCTGATAATTAATCGATGGCCCACTTTCAAAGTGTATTAATGTTTGGTGGATATCTTGAAGAAAGAACCTTTGATGTGACTTCTTGGTGGAGGTAGTGAATGGCGTGTCTTGGCTTCTTGCTGAACTTGGCTAGGTCAAGATGAGTAGGGTTGAATCTGAAGTTTGAGTTATAATAATGTTAGTGTGGAAAGACTCTTGGATTAAGGAGGAGCTCGGCTTAACATAAGATATTCACATGTGAGGTGGAGAATTGCAAAGTTGATGATGTTAGAAGAAAGAAATCTCCCATCAAGATGCGGTTTATTATGAAGGCAATTAAATATATCTCAATTGATCCATAGTTGCTTCAAATTTTTTAATGAATGTGAGTCTAACAAATATATTGATGGGCTTGTACCAGATTCTTTATTTGCGATGACTTCTATTACTAGTCTTAACAATTTTTGGGTATTTTCTTTGATTTGGCTTAATCTTTCATCCTACCAATCTCGGAAATAAATGGCCCACGTGGATATGATATCTACATGAACATTAGTACAATCAATGAATCATCTAGAAGAACAATCTTCTTCACAATTGATAATTTTTTCTATTCAGCATCTCTACTAAAAAGATGGTATGCACTTCCTCATGTTTCCTATCCAAAACTATGTATGTATGTATGTATGTATGTATGTATGTATGTATGTATATGTATAATTCTATGTTTTTGGAACAAAAAAGAAAGAAAGATTATTTAATGTTTGATGGAATGAAAGTAATTTCCCTGAGCCATCATAAGACTTTCATGACACTAATCCATTGAATGAGTAACTTGTCTGCTTGATTTCGACTTTTGCAATTGCTTTTTCCCGGGCTACTACTAATCTATAAAGAGAAGTTGCGCCTGCTGCATGACGGAAGAGCTTAACATTTTTCATGCAATCCCAATCAGCTGACACCGACGTCCATCAAATAATTGTTTTTCATGGATAATCCTTCGTTTATCTTCAAGGGTCCGCTCCCTATTCCACGTCTCCCCCGAATCGTCAACGTCGAGAAGGTTGTCATTTTCCATCGCGTCTTGTCTCCATCGGCAGGCGTTGTCTTCCATCTAGGACGTCATGTTGCCGTCCATCCACCCCGAAGGATCCTGGTTGAATTATTTAACTCCACGCGCCCTAGAAATTTCTGTCGGTCTTGGAAAATAATGGGCATCAGCATGGCCATTGTGTTGAGCTCTCTTTTGGTGTTTCTAATCAAAACTCTAGTACAAGTTATGGTGAAACCCACTCAGGATACAGTGGATAATGAATGAGCAGGGATCCAGAGGTCCTCCTTACAAGTTTGCCCATGGAAGCACCAACAAATCATTTAAGATGACTATACGGACATACCCATAAATAATCTTTCTCATGGCATATTCCTCGAGATTCAGCCTCAAATCCACATAATAATTAAGTTCTAAGCTTTAGTCCTGATTTTGTGCTTTGATGGAACGAAAGTGACTTTCCTATGCCATCATAAGACTTCCACGATTTTGCTTGGTTGATCTCGAGTTTCACGATTGCTTTTTCCCAGGCTACTATTGGTCTATAGTGTTGCGGAAAGGCGAGCGATCGAACAATAATATAGACAGAAGAAAAAAATAAATCGGACACTGGATTTACGTGATTCGGTCGTAAAGACCTACGTCCATGGAGAGAGTAACGATGAATTTTACTATAAATCAAACGATATAAGGAGATTATACACTCGAGTCACTCAAACGCTTTCTTGGTGTTTCCCAAGCCCCAATTACACCCAATAACGCACGCAGTATTTAATCCCGAAATTCCTCAAGAAATAATTTCTCAATCTCACGAAGAAACTATACGCAAATCTTACCACAAGATTTAATTTGCTTAAACACTAAATCTTCTTGGATGTAATTCACGAACAAGAATGACAAAAAAAATCCCTCCCAAGCACTTGACGACGAGACCGTGCTTCAAGACCAATTCTTCATGATCAACCCTCTACCACCCACAGCCACAAGTATATATATATATATAAGTGAGATCCTTATTCTTTTGCCAACTTCTCATAGGATTTTGTTTCCTATCTTACCTAACACGCACGTTAATCCCAATTAAGGTTTAGATCAAAGTCAACACAAAACTTTCTTATTTTGTTGTTATCTTGAACGATTTTAACTAAAACATATCTCTATATATTTTAAACAAAATTCAAGTCCAAGTTAAAGTTGAACTTTCCTATTTCAGCAGCCAAATTCTCCAACGCATATTCAAATTTTGGGAAGTTGATCTTTAGATTTTTTAAAGTTGAAATAAATGGCCCACGTGGATATGATATCTACATGAACATTAGTACAATCAATGAATCATCTAGAAGAACAATCTTATTCACAATTGATAATTTTTTCTATTCAGCATCTCTACTAAAAAGATGGTATTCACTTCCCCATGTTTCCTATCCAAAACTATATATATGTGTGTGTGTATAATTCTATGTTTTTGGGGAAAAAAAACAAAGAGGAAGATTATTTAATGTTTGATGGAATGAAAGTAATTTCCCTAGCCATCATAAGACTTTCACGACATTAATCCATTGAATGAGTAACTTGTTTGCTTGATTTTGACTTTTGCAATTGCTTTTTCCCGGGCTACTACTAATCTATAAAGAGAAGTTGCGCCTGCTGCATGACGGAAGAGCTTACCATTTTTCATACAATCTCAATCAGCTGGCACCGACATCCATCAAATAATTGTTTATGTGGAAAGGCGAGCGATCGAACAATAATATAGACAAAAGAAAAAATAAATCGGATATTGGATTTATGTGGTTCGATCGTAAAACTTACGTCCACGGGGAAAGTAATGACGAATTTCACTATAGATCAAACGATATAAGGAGATTACACACTCGAGTCACTCAAATATTCTCTCGGTATTTCCCAAGCCTCAATTACACCCAATAACGCACACAGTATTTGGCCTTGGAATTCCTCAAGAAATAATTTCTCAATCTCACGAAAGAACTACACGCAAATCTTACCACAAGATTTAATTTGCTTGAACACTAAATTTTCTTGGATATAATTCACAAACAAGAATGACAAAGAAAATCCCTCCCAAGCACTCGACGACGAGACGGCGCTTCGAGACCAATTTTTCATTATCAACCCTTTACCACCCACGACCACAGGTCTATATATATATATAAGTGAGACCCTTATTATTTTGCCGACTTCTCATAGGATTTTATTTCCTATCTTACCTGACATGCACGTTAATCCCAATTAAGGTGCAGATCAAAGTCAACACCAAAATTTCTTATTTTGTTGTTATTTTGAACGATTTTAACTAAAACATATCTCTATATATTTTAAACAAAATCTAAGTCCAAGTCAAAGTTGAACTTTCCTATTTCAGTGGCCAAATTATCCAATGCAGATTCAAATTTTGGGAAGTTGATCTTCGGATATTTTTTGCTCGATTTCGAACGTCCGCAACATATCCAATTCGAAATATTCGAAATTTCGCATTGAGCTCAAACTTGAGGGACATATTTTAACATATAGAGAGAAGTTCCACCTACCACGTGACGGAAGAGCTTACCATTTTTCATGCAATCCCAATCAGCTGACACCGATGTCAATCAAATAATTGTTCTCATGGATTTTCTTTTTTTATTTTCAAGGGTGTTGATCAAGGCTCGGCCTCTCCCTATTCGAAGTCTCCTTCCAAATCGTCAA
This sequence comes from Eucalyptus marginata, assembly GCA_014182565.1. NCBI lineage: Eukaryota > Viridiplantae > Streptophyta > Magnoliopsida > Myrtales > Myrtaceae > Eucalyptus > Eucalyptus marginata. The sequence continues at coordinate 42,297,982 of CM024586.1, read as the reverse complement.
CGTCGAGAAGGTGGTCATTTTCCACCGTGTCTATCTCCATCATCGGCAGGCGGTGTCTTCTATCTATGATGCAATGTTGCCATCCACCCCATAGGATCATAGTTGAATTATTTAAGTGTTCACGCCCAAGAAAATCTATGTCAATCTTGGAAAATAATGGGGATCAGCACTGCGATCGTGTTGAGCTCACTCTTTGTGTTTCTAATCTTATGGTCTCTCACCGAGCTGGCGCGCCAGCTATGGTGGAATCCGCTCAGAATACAGAGGACGATGGCCCGACAGGGAATCAAAGGCCCTCCCTATAGGTTCCTCCATGGGAGCACGAGGGAAACAATGAAGATGAGAATGGAAGCTAGAAGCACGCCCATGGACGATCTCTCTCATGACATACTCCCTAAGGTTCAGCCTCACATCGACTCTTGGATCAACACATACGGTAATCGAAAATATAAGCTTTTGTTATAAAATTGTGCTAACCACTCTTGGAACTTTGATCTGACTTTAGTTTGTTCATTATTGTGATTTTTGTGCGAACATTTTGCAGGGAGGAATTACATAAGTTGGTACGGGGCGCAAGCTCATTTGGTCATCACCGAGCCGGAGCTGATTAAGGAGGTGCTCATCAACAGAGACAAAACGTTTCCGAAAGCAAGACCGAGGAGCTTCAGCAAGTATCTTTTCGGAGATGGGCTCGCGTCAACCATAGATGGGGTAAAGTGGGCGAAGAAGCGTAGACTTGCCAATCACACTTTCCACGGGGAAAGCCTCATGGTAATTAGGTTTGGTGTATACTAAAATTCCTGTTATTTGTAACTATCAAATTTTAATTGTAAGTTTCTTGTGCTTATCAAATGGAAAGAGAATTTCATGCAATCTTTAGATTGGAGTTACGAATTGACGGGAACTAATTGAAGTGCAGAACATGGTTCCAGCGATGGTGGATAGTGCTCACGTGATGCTAGAGAAATGGAAGCAACAAGAAGGGGAAGAGATTGAGGTGTTTGAAGAATTTAAGTTGCTGACCTCCGAAGTGATTTCAAGGACAGCTTTTGGGAGTAGCTACGTTGAAGGGAGAAACATCTTTGAGATGATGACAAACTTGGGTTTGTTAGTGTCCAGGAATGCTTTGCGCATGAGGTTCCCAGGAATAAGGTATTCTTCTTCAACATTTTCCTAAGAAAGTTTTTCTTACTTTTAGGAAAAAAAGAAAAAGAAAAAAATAAGCCCATTTTAACTTAGTCAAATAGACTATGCCAATCATGCTGTGAAAAGCCGCGGAAAAAAACTTGCACGGATAATTGTTTGTGGATCATAGACAATCAAAATCATTGATTTTTGTGGGATCCACATATAAATCACGTGGACCTTCTATGATGACAAAATATGACTAACCCAATTCAAGTCGATCCGGATCCAAGCAATTCCGATCTCAAGGAGTAGTGAGACCATATGAGATCTCACTAAAAGATGTAAAGTTAGCAAAAGTATGATGAGTGGTTTCAAGCGGGAAGACAATAATCGTGTGATCAAGCTTACAATTTGCGATTCTTCCCAATATTTGAACAAGCTAAGAGAATCATAACGATGTTATATGTACTGGCACAAACTTTTCCATCACAAGAGTAAATACAGCTAGCTAGTAAGGTGGAAATTTGAACACACATTTGTCAGAAAATCGATCTATACTGTAGATTCACAGACTAAGGCATTCGTTGTTGAATTTGGGCGCAGTAAGATTTGGAAGACAGCAGATGAAATTGAAGCCGAGAAGCTCAAGAAAGGCATACATGTTGCAATCTTGGAGATCGCCAAGAAAAGAGAGAAGAAGGTGATGGCTGGGGAAGCAGATGACTATGGGAATGATTTCCTTGGGCAGCTTGTGAAGGCTTATCATGATAATGATGAGAGCAAGAAAATCACAGTCGACGATCTGGTGGACGAGTGCAAGACATTCTACTTCGCTGGACAAGAAACCACCACCGCAATGCTGACGTGGGTCATATTCCTCCTAGCAGTTCATTCTGATTGGCAGGAGGAAGCAAGGAAGGAGGTTCTTGATGTATTTGGGAATGAAGACCCCGACTCCGATGGAATCGCAAAGTTAAGGATGGTATGAAAAATCCAACTGTTTTTTGTCTTGATTGATTTGGTAGACAAGGAATGATCCTCCTAACAACATATTGGTATGCCTGATTGCTTGAGTCCAAAACTGAAACTCATTGATACTCTATATTATTAGAATTATACCATTTGCAACTCTGTTTGAGGAACACCCTTATGCTTAAACTTGAAGCTCAATCATTGATAACTGAAAAAACCGTTGATACAAGAAAAGAAAAGACAAGTTAGTCTATATGTGTAACTTGTCAACAATTTTTGTGCTAACTTTCTAACCGTTGGATCTGTCTGAATTGACTTTTATTTTTTACTCTTTATTTAAATAATTTAAATCTTGTGCCTCAACATTTTGCCTTATTTAAATTCAAAACTCTTGGAACTTTCATGACACCCAAATTCTAACATATATAATCATACATAATTTTTCACAATTTTAAACTTTGAACAATGTTTTAAAATTTGAAGGGAAAAGTTTTAAAAAAAAAATGTGAACAAACATGCGCTTGTTGCATAGCTTACCAACGCTTTGAATAATTAACGTCTTATATAAAAATTCTGAAAGGATTTGGTAAGCAGTCCAATTATGGTTGGTAATTTCTAAAAAAGTTTGTAAATTTAATATGTTGGTAAGTAAGACAAATAAAAATTCATAACTCAATAGATAAATTGGTGAACTTTAAAAGAATTAAATAAATGTTGGTAAGCAACTTAAATGAGACTTGGTAAATTAAAACTAATTGGTAATCTAACAGGCAAAGGCTGGTCAATTGCAAAAATGTTTGTAAGAGAGATAAAAAATATGGTAAACTCCAACAAAAATTCATAGATTAAAAAAAAATCAAATAAACACAGTACTCAAATGAAATTTGGTAACTTGAAACTATTTTGTTATTCAATCAGAAAAAAATTGGTGAATTACTCAAATAAATATTGATGAATTCATATAGAAGTTTGATATTTTTAGCATTCCCAAGAAAGACAAATATAAGCTAGTTGAAGATAAGAAACATTGATGATTTGCTAAACCGTGAAAAAAATTTAGTAATTCCATAAAAGTGTCAATAGTTACCAGTAGGTTATTGTAAATAACTTAACCAGTAACTTTCTGTTCCAGTATTTTCTTTTCACGCTTAACAACTCTTTCATAAATTTACTGAGGACCGACAAGAATGTGTAGTTTTGGGAAAGAAACAATGAAATCGTCCTTCTTTTAAATTCTGAGTGGTACGTGTTGTCAACTAATGTCACCTTTTGCGTGCAGATCAGCATGATCATGAACGAAGCTCTACGATTATACCCTCCTGTGATATCGTTCACTCGAAAAGTCGACCAGCAACTTAGGCTAGGGAAACTTGTACTTCCTCCTAATATTCAAGTCTTTATAGCAAATCTTAAGATTCACCACGACCCCGAAATTTGGGGAGAAGATGTGCACCTCTTCAGACCAGAGCGATTCTCAGAAGGCGTCTCTAAAGCCACCAACAACAACGCAGTGGTGTTCCTTCCCTTTGGCTTCGGGCCTCGAATGTGTGTGGGAATGAACTTTGCGATGAACGAGGCGAAAATTGTCCTTTCAATGATTCTGCAGCGCTACACTTTCAAATTGTCTCCAGGGTACATCCATAGTCCAGTACAAATCCTCACGATTCGCCCGCAACACGGACTTCAAGTTATCCTTCATCCATTGTAGCATGTTTATCAGCATATATGATCTAGTTAACATTGGGGTTTCAGGAAAGAATCACGGAAGTTCATTTGATCTTAAAGATGTGTTTCAGGTTACGTCCAGGTGAAATAGGGTTGGTTTCATCCTTTTAATTTAATGGATTAGGCAAGTCGTGTTTTGACAACCTATATCGAGTTTCCTAAAAGAATAATTGTTTAGCATATCATGTTCGATTGAGCTATCTAACCATGTACTTTCATGTCAACAAGACATGAATATGAAAGCCATGGAAATGTCAATCAATAACTCAATAGCTCATATTGCACCATTATTAGGCTTTCGAAGAAGTTGACTTCTGGTCAAAGTTGGTAATACCTCAGTAAATATTTAGGTGTCTAGATTCTCCTCAGATGAAGTTGTTGGATATTTGTTGCTTTGACTCAACAAGTGACATTTGAGTAGATAATAGATTAGTAGATATCTCAACGAAGGAATCTTACACATGACTTCCTAATTGAGGTGGTGGATGGTGTGCTCTGATTTTGCGCTGAACTTGGCTAGGTCAAAATGATTAAGGTAGAATCCAAAGTCCAAGTTAGGAAAATGTTGGTGCGGAAGGATGCTTGGATTAAAAGGAGTGAACCTAACATAGGAGGCTCACACGTGAGGTGGGGATTTGTTTGTGGTTCACGTGTAAAGATGTTAGGCACAAATAGTCCTACATAGGTGATGTGTTGCATTGAGGAGTAAATAATATATCATGATTGACACTTAACTCATTAGTTTAAGTTTTTGAATAAATAAGAGTCTAATTAGATAAGTTAATGGGCTCAGACTTGGCTCACCCCTATTGGCGATCTTCTTATGCGAAGTTATTGGACTTGCAAGTCCCAATAAATTTTGTATAGGTACTTTGATTTCGTTTAATCTTCTCCTCCAACGGATCTCCAAAATAAATGCTATACATAGATTAAGGTGTTTGCATTAACCTTAATGATCATCCATCATGCACCCACCGTCCCAATATATGCTTCGACAAGAATCACACAGTTCTATGCTAAGGAGCAAACTATAGGAGGGGGCGATGCCTCTGGGTTGTACTCCCCACTACTTGTGGCTACACAATAGCAAAAATGGAGAATGTCTTGATCAGATACAGAGTACGAGCGCACTCCTTGATCTTTAGTATAGGCGAGTTCTTGTAGAATGGAATCATGCAATACTTTGGAAGTAAGTGCGTTTCTAAAATCAAGTCGAATCAAGAAAGCAATCGTCAAAATATCTCACTTATAATATCGTTATTTTAGGAAAGAAAAGACATATATAACTCATTTTCAATTCGAATATGTTAGGGTGGGCTAAGTAATTATGCAAGTCGACACGATCCTTTTCATTAAATAGACTAGACGATTGAGTTTAGCATATAAAAGTTGAAGAGTGAAACACTATCTATTTTGCATTCATTATGTCAAATAGGTTGACACAATTATAACACGAAAAAGAATTAATATGCACACAATGGAAGCTTGTCATATCACATTATAGATACAAATGATAATTATTTTGTTTCTGGAATCAATTTCCGGCAAGAAATAAATTTTTCTACTTTTATTCCTCGAATAGGTTTTTGAGCAAAGAATACGTGTTTGATAAAGATACAAATTTTCCATTCTTGGATCAGAAATTCATTTGATAATGATACAAAAGTTTTCTATCCCATGTGGTTGATGGTTGGTAGTGAATGGCGGAGGACGATGGAAGGTCGATGGCAAGAGGCAATTGATGGCAGCAAGTAGTAGAGGACGATGAATGACAATGGAGAACAGTGGACGGTGGTGGAGGACAGTGGACAGCGGCGGGAGGTGGCATCGATGGTGATTGGTGGTTGACGATGAGAGGATGGCGAGTAGATGGAGGCCAGTGAGCAGCGGTAATGGCACATGGCGGATGGTGGGTGGGCAGCTGGCTAGTAGTAAGAGCGAGTGATGAAAAGAGTTATTATTTCTCATTTTTTTGTTTGAGCAGCTCAGCATGATCATAAATGAAACTCTGCGATTTTACCCTCCTGTCATTGTGTTGACAAGGCAAGTTGAGCAGCAATTCAGGTTGGGAAAACTTGTTCTTCCCGCCACTATCTAGATCTCGGTAGGAAGTCTCAAGCTTCACCTTGACCCTAAAATCTGGGGAGAAGATGTGCTTCTCTCTAAACTGGGCCGGTTTGCAGAAGGCATTGCCAAAGCCACCAACAACAACCCAGCCGTGTTCATTCCCTTCAGCTTTGGGCCCCAAATCTACACATGAATGAACTTCGTGACGTGTGAAGTGAAGATCATTCTCTCAATGATTCTGCAGCTCTACACTTTCAAATTGTCCACTGCGTATGTCCACTGTCCAGTTCAAATCCTCACGATTGGCTCGAAGCATTGTAGCTTGGTTCACCGGCATGAGAATAATGTCTTAATTTGTAAGATGATGCACATATATGCCTTCATATATCAATGCCCTGTGTTGTGCTTCTAGGATTTGTTGAACATTAAAAGGGGCTGGGGGATGCTGATAACCGGCGGATCCTCCTTAATCAGCATAAGAATGTCGGGGTCTAGTACGTTCTTTATTTACAATATCTATGTATATAGATGTGTGCCAACGTATATTTTCTGTTATGAAGAATTTGTCGGGCTCCATCCCGACCTGTGAAATTGTCGGGAGACGAGGACAAGAAACTGGGGAAGCAGGTGCGCCATATGAAATTGACTAGTCAATTGGTCCATTGATCTTCGCCTGTTTCTAATATGATATGTGCCCCAATCCATTGGGAAGAGATAAATTTTTAGTCGCCACAATTAAATTATTAGGCTGTAAGTGGTCGGTCACGAGGATCAAGATTATGATAGGATTTGATTAATAAGAATGGGAGAATTGTTATATCCTATCTTTTATTTGGCAAAACATGGCATATCATCTTAACTTAGAGACCATCACTAATCCTCCATTCGGGTCACTTTGAACTAGCCCAAATTAAGATATGCATATCTCAATATTTGGATGTCAAATTTGGATGAATGGGATATTGTTGCTGTTAAAATATGTCTCGAGTTTAAGCCCGAAGCGAAAAACTGAATTTTGAAATAATTAAAAAAGAAAAAAAATAAAGGAGGAAAGTTCTTTGCTGCGAAGCCCGCGGATTCCGAACTGAAGAAAAGACGCGTGAAGTCCTGCACGTGAAGCCCAAACGGAGGAGGTGGGGCCCAAGGTCAAAAGTTTGACCTTGGGGGCGCAAACCCACGTATAAAATAGATTTTATCTTTTGCAGGTCTTCTTTAGTCCAGTGAGAAGCCGCCTATTCGGATGCACGTGATTTGTGCCGAATTTCTTTTATGCACACACGCACATAAGGAGCAGAAACATATTCCTTTTTGTTTACTGGCGTGAGCGGCAGAAAGAAACCCTACGTAGAAGAAGTGAGCGTGAAGCCGCACGTCCGTCGAGCCAGATTCCGCGCGAAGCTTTGAAGAAATATAGAGTGTATTGTTTTGAGCTTGAACGCGGTAATTTTGTCTTATGAGTTTATCTCCAGTGAGTTGTTTATTTATAAACACTTGGGTTTGGGGTTAAATTGGGGTTTGGGAAATACCGAGAGAGTGTTTGAGTGACTTGAGTGTGTAATATCCTCAGTATCGCTTATCTATAGTGAAATTCGATGTTCTCTCCCCGTGGACGTAGGTGCCTTTACGATCGAACCACGTAAATCCGGTGTCCGATTTATTTTCTTTTTCTATCTATATTATTGTTCGATCGCTCGCCCTATCACAACAATTGGTATCGAGAGCCGGCTTGGGCGAGTTGAAGCGAATCGATGGCGACAAAAGAAGTAAAAGTGAGAATCGATGATTTGATGGGAAGGATTTTAGTTTATGGAATATGCGATTGAAGATTATCTTTATCGATGAAACCGCACTTGCCCTTATCTGGGGAGAGACCGAGGCGATGAAGCAAGGCGATGGGATTTGCTTTGGATAGACGAGCTATGGGTGTTATTCGATTGACGTTGGCTCGTAATGTCGCGTTTAACATCCTGAATGAGAAGACCATTGCTGACCTGATGCAAACCCTATCGGATATGTATGAAAAGCCCTCTGCAATCAACAAGGTCTGTTTGATGCGACGTCTGTTTAATTTGAAGATGAGCGAAGGTGCGTCAGTTGCAGATCATATCAATGAATTCAATGTGATTGTTAGTCAATTGAGTTCGGTTGAGATTGATTTTGAAGATGAGGTACGTACTTTGATTCTGCTATCCTCATTGCCTAATAGTTGGAATACTACTGTTACTACTGTTAGTAATTCCTCTGGGTCAACAAGTTTGACGTTTGATGGGGTTCGAGATTTAATTCTGAGCGAGGACATTCGTAGAAGAGAATTTGGCGAACCTATATCTCGCGCTTTAGTAGGTGAAAATAGAGGAAGATCTATAACACGTGTGGGTAATAGTAGTACTAATATAAACAGCGTAGTCGGGCTAGGACTGCTAATGTTGTCTGTTGGAGCTGTGTGGCAAGAGGGGGCATCTTAGAAGGGATTGCCTTAAGTTGAAGAATGAGAAAGGTAAGGGAATTATGGTTGATTCTGCAAATAATGTTGCAGCTGTAGCAAGATAATGCCGATTATGTCTTGTCTCACGATTATTCATCGTTTGATGGATGGATTATGGATTCTGGTTGTTCTTTTCATGTCACACCAAATAGAAATTGTTTTATCACTTATCAGTGCACGGGTAATGGTAAAGTCCAATTAGGGAACAACGCTGAGTGCGATGTTGTGGGTGTTGGTGATATTAAAATCAGAATGCATGATGGTATTGTGAGGACATTGACTGGAGTAAGGCATGTTCTAGAGTTGAAAAAGAACTTAATTTCCTTGGATACCCTAGATTCAGCTGGTTGCAGGTATTCTTCAAAAGGTGCGCTTCAAAGGTTGTACGAGGTGCCTTGGTGATAATGAAAGGAATCAAGCACGGAGGCCTATATAAACTTCAAGGTAAGATGGTGACAAATTTCGCCGCGAGACGTCGGATGCATCTGTTCGAGAGTCTTTTGACTGCTCGAGGAAGACACTGGTGTTTGTGCCAAGGCACAAGTTTGATGTCGGTGTCGGATCACGCTCAAGAGCTTTGATCGAGATGGAGACGGTAAGTCGATCAAACATGTGCGACCGACAATAGCATAGAGTTCTCGCTCGAGTTGGCAAATAAATTATGCATGAAAGAGAGCATAGTGAAACACCGCACTAGTGCCAATAAATCACAACAATTTGCAGAATTGACGAGAAGAATATTACTAGAGACGGCCCGTAAAATTATCTCTATTGCTGGTATTGCTAGGAGAATTCTAGCTAATGTGCTAAATATGTTAAGCTACCTGGTGAATAGATCCCCATCAACTGCTATTGAATGGCAGACTCCTGAAAAAGTGTGGTCAGGTAACGTTGCTGATTATTCTATTCTTAGAATGTTTGGTTGCCCGTGTTATTTTCAAGTGAGTGATGGTAAGCTTGATTGGAGGGTAAGGTGCATATTCCATGGCTATGCACAAGGTGAGTGGGGCAATCGCCAGGTGCCCGAATATAAATTCACCGCCGACGCAGAAAGTTACCCTTGATGAGTCTCCAGTATTTTTGGTTAGAGTGATTATAGCAGTATTCAAATGGATCTGAACGGTGTTCAACTTGAGGTGGAGTTGCGACCAGAAACTCTTGAGGTAGCGAGTATGAGTACTAGCAAAGTAATTGACACAGATGGTGCTCATAGCGAGGTGGAGCCTATAGAGTCAATGGTTGCTGTAACTGCTGAAATTAACAAGGTACATATTCAATCTCCTGATAGATATGGATACAACAATGGTTTTGCTTTATCTGCGGTTAAGGAGGTTGCGTTGGAAAATCTTTGCGGAGCAGTTAAAGGTGCATGTGGAGTTGGTATTCTGATGAGGTCATCTACATGGCGAAGTTGAAGCGCGCCGATTTGATAATATCTACCATGGCGGTTGGCCCATCGCGCATGAGATAAGAGAATAGCGGCGAGTTTGAATTTTTGCAAAGAATTGCGACTTGACTCAAACGTCGAGCCGGTGGAGATTGTTAAAATACGCCTCGAGTTTAGCGAGCGAAAAGCTGAATTTTGAAATAATTAAAAAAGAAAAAAATAATAAAGGAGGAAAGTTCTTTGCTGCGAAGCCCGCGGATTCCGAACTGAAGAAAAGACGCGTGAAGTCCTGCACGTGAAGCCCAAACGGAGGAGGTGGGGCCCAAGGTCAAAAGTTTGACCTTGGGGGCGCAAACCCATGTATAAAATAGATTTTATCTTTTGTAGGTCTTCTTTAGTCTAGTGAGAAGCCGTCTATTCGGATGCACGTGATTTGTGCCGAATTTCTTTTATTCACGGTGGGGCCCAAGCTTGGGCACACACGCACATAAGGAGCATAAACGTATTCCTTTTTGGTTACTGTCGTGAGCGGCAGAAAGAAACCCTACGTAGAAGAAGTGAGCGTGAAGCCGCACGTCCGTCGAGCCAGATTCCGCGCGAAGCTTTGAAGAAATATAGAGTGTATTGTTTTGAGCTTGAACGCGCTAAATTTTGTGGCCAGTGAGTTTATCTCCAGTGAGTTGTTTATTTATAAACACTTGGGTTTTGGGTTAAATTGGGGTTTGGGAAACACCGGTAGAAGTGTTTGAGTGATTTGAGTGTGTAATCTCCTCAGATCGCTGATCTATAATAAAATTCGTTGCCGCTTTCCCCGCACGTAGTGCCTTTACGATCGAACCACGTAAATCTTGTGTCCGATTTATTTTCTTTTTCTATCTATATTATTGTTCAATCGCTCGCCCTATCACAACAGTTGCAAGGGTCTCAACAAATATCATCCGTTTGTACTATTCAATTAGGGTTTGGACGAAATTTGACTTTGAATCAAAATTAGTCCAATGTTGTTTAAAAAAATTAGTGTCTAAAATGATAAGGGAAACTCTAAATAAAGCTTGAAGTGTCTTCATTTTTTTTTTTCAAATAAAAACCTAAAGTGAATATTGTTTTAAATAAGAGCATGAAATATTATCATTTTCTCAAAATAAACGCCTAAAGTGGACCTTATTTCAAATTAAAGCTTGACTTTCCAACTAGTCAAAGGCATTTTAGTCATTTACCCTTTTTTTTTTAAAAAAAAATTCATTTTTCTCTTTCTTGTTAGCTAGTGGCCAATCGGCCACTAGCGATGCTTGGAAATGGTTGGGTGAGGTTGGTCTCGCTCGATCTAATGAGGGCCACCCTCTCTAGCAATAGGCAACGACGACCTTGCAGCCATTGACTAGGTTGGCGCTCACCAATGGCTAGTGAGGCGACCCTCGCCTTGGGGGATGCCGCCCTTGAGGCCATCGGTGAGATCGGCCCTTGCTAAATTTGGGGGAGGATCGCCTCGCCAGTGGCCGGCGATAGAAAGCCTCACTGGCCCTAAGTGACGCCAACTCTCGCTAGATTTAGAAAGGGTGACCTCGCTGGCCAGTTAGAAAAAAAAATAGAAATAATTTAAAATTAAAATTGTATTTGGACAAAAATGCCCTTTGATTAGTCAAAATATTTAGCCGGCCAGCAACTGATGAGGTTTGGCTCTTATTTGAAATAATCATGTTCACTTTAGGTTCTTATTTAATACAAGATTCATTTTGATCCATTATTTGAGAAAATAAGAACACTTTAAGCATTTATTTGGAATTTTCCCAAAATCATAATGTTGCGGCCAACCTTTTCCATCATAAGGGGAAAAAAGGTTTAGGGGTATCGTCTAAAAGGTAGGACCACGACCCTCAATTAGGCTCGAGCTCTCCCAAGTTTATACCCCACGCGATGTTGATATATTTAATTTTAGCTTCAAATTGACGCTATAAATGTCTTTTTAATAGGGTTAATACTCTGAAAAACCCAAATTGGTACACTTGTGATAAATTTACCAAAAAATATTTTTTTAACCATAAAAAACCTTAAACTGGTACACCTATGACAAATTTATCTCAACTGACCATAAAAAGCCCCAAATTTGTACACTTGTGACAAATTTACCCCCAAATTAATTTATACGATCCCCAAAAACCCCAAATTGATACATTTGTGACAAATATACCCTCCATTAAATTGGATTAGTACCACAAAAAATCACAAAAACTATAAAATTGTAATCAACATAGAGTAAAATTTCAAACTAGTACACTAGCCAACTATCACGTATCATTCAAATTAATAATTTGATAGTAAAATTTAACAAAAACTAACATAGGGTAAATTGGTCAAAGGTGTACTAGTTTGGGGTTTTTGGTGGTAAAAAATTTAATGTGGGGTAAATTTATCACAAGTGTACTAGTTTTGGGTTTTTAAGGATATTAACCATTTTTAATAAGGAGTTACCACTAGTCTATTAAAGCCGGTTAGAAACCAAATGAGGCATGTGAATATACTTTATTTCCTATGTAACTAAAGAGTCTAGTGTTAGGGATTTAGTTACACTAATTAATCAATTAGTGTCCTTTTAACACCTAATCTTGGCAAGATGTTTGTCAAGCAATCTAAATTGATTTTAAACTCATTCACTAATATGTGAGGTGATTATGAGGATACGTAATTATTAAAATTTCAACCAACAACCAAGAAAACATCGAATAAATTGCGAGAAAAAACTAGAATCTAATGCTAAGAAATAAGAAATAATATCATTTCTAACTAAGCCAAAGGGAAAGCACAATTAACATATCAAAAGTGTGCAATCACATAATAGTCGAAATAGAAATGCGTAAATGACGACCAAACATTTATCTCTAAGAATACTCAAACAACATATCAACTTGTTTAATTTTGAGCACAATTTTTTTCACATGGATTTTCGCGCATTTTAAGAAAAAAAACTACTCGAAAACTATTTTTTAAGATTTCCGTAACTTTTAGAAAAAGTTTGAAATTTTTTAATTTTTTAATAAAAATATTCTTTTAGTTTTTTAATCCGAAAATGGGAGTTGGGCTGGGCCCATGGACGAGCTGGGGCTACCGCTGCCCTGTTGACTGGGCCACGGTATCAAAGTCCTAAAGAAAGGAATGGGCTCAATGAAATAAAACCCAATCTGGCCACTATGAGATCAAAACCCAAAGCCCACTCAATCAAAAATAAATCCAAACAAGCCCAATTAAGCCCAACAGTCGCTATCCTTGTAATAAAAATGAAGCCCGAATTCACCGAATTAACACTTCAAGCCCAAGACTCATTAAGTCTAAATGAGCCCAAAGTGCCCTACCCTCCCTCACCATTGACGTCCGATTAACCCAGAATCAAGAATCACAAGATCCTCCAACGACCACCCCATCAGCTACCCAGAACATCTTCGTGAGCGATCTACACTCGACAGACTCGACTCAGACCAAACCGTGATAGACCCGACTCCACCATTGGTTGAAGTCGGTGCCAGCGCGACGTCGGCCAACGCAACCGCGAACCAGCAGGACGGAATTGTCCTCGGGCAAGCCGACTCCCAGTTCCCACAGACGTTACCCCTCCACAAAACTGTCACGGCACAAAACGAAGGATGCACGCGAAGCAAATTAGACACAAGAAAAAGTTTGCGGATCTAGTGGAGGCATTTTCACAAACAGGTGACGTTGAACCCTGATAGTGGAGTTTCTGACACAAACGGGAGTCCAACTCGCACAGGGGTTCTTGAAGGACGACAAGCAGCGACTGATAACGACAGAGCATGGGACCCACGGGACCGGTGATCGCGTGAACCGGACGGCCGCGAGCTCCGGCCACACGTGTCCAAAACAGGACAAAACAGAGCAAAAATAAGGGGAATAACGGGGCACCGGAGCGCGCGGCCACGGGGACCCTACCTGGCTTGGGCGACGACGGCCGGGAGGCGACCTCTAGTCGGCCATCTCAGTGTCGCCAAGCCGGGATCCTCGGGACAACGGCGGATCGCATGCAAAGATCAACAGCCCCTGCCACCGCTAGCTTGCCGTGCCGGCCTGCCTCCGACCCAAAGGTCGCGCTCCTCACTCCCCGTCCTGCCTCTACCCTCTGCTTCTGTCCTTCATCCTCGTCGTGCCAGCGTCGCTCCAGTCGCTTGGGGGAAGGACTGGAAGGAGGAAAGAAAGAATAGGGCCGGGCCGAAAAGGAATGCAAGAGGGAAGGACGGGCCGGGCCCAGGCGAAAAAGATAAAAAAAAAAAAAAAAAGGCTGAAGAAAGAGCCTAGGCTGGGCCCAGGTGAAGAAAAAAAGGGGCCGAGCTGCCCCGGCCCCGCCTGATCTTTTATTTTATTTTATGCTTTAAAATTGATTAGTTAAATTTTTTCATTTTTCATTTTTTCCCCATTTTTAAAATTTTTTTCTAATGAATTCTATAAATATTAATGTAAATTCTCCTAGCATCTATATGTTATGCAATTTAATGAAAATTATTTTTTAGGAGTTAAAAATTAATCCATAATTTTCTAAGTAATTAAATTTAAATAAAGAGTTAAAATTTAGATGATAACAATTTTCCATCACATTAACCCAACAAATGGTATTAGAGCTGATAATTAATCGATGACCCACTTTCAAAGCGTATTAATGTTTTGGTGGACATCTTGAAGAAAGAACCTTTGATGTGACTTCTTGGTGGAGGTAGTGAATGGCGTGTCTTGGCTTCTTGCTGAACTTGGCTAGGTCAAGATGAGTAAGGTTGAATCTGAAGTTTGAGTTATACTAATGTTAGTGTGGAAAGACTCTTGGATTAAGGAGGAGCTCGGCTTAACATAATCTATTCACATGTGAGGTGGAGATTTGCAGAGTTTATGATGTTCGAAGAAAGAAATCTCCCATCAAGATGTGGTTTATTATGGTAAAACCCACTCAGGATACAGTGGATAATGAATGAGCAGGGATCCGGAGGTCCTCCTTACAAGTTTGCCCATGGAAGCACCAATGAATCATTTAAGATGACTGTATGGACATACCCATGAATAATCTTTCTCATGGCATATTCCTCGAGATTCAGCCTCAAATCCACACAATAATTATGTTCTAAGCTTTTGTCCTGATTTTGTGCTGTGATGGAACGAAAGTGACTTTCTTATGCCATCATAATACTTCCACAATTTTGCTTGCTTGATCTCGACTTTCACGATTGCTTTTTCCCTGGCTATAGAGAGAAGTTCCACCTACTACATGACGTAAGAGCTTACCACTTTGTATGCAATCCCAATCAGCTGACACCGATGTCAATCAAATAATTGTTCTCATGGATTTTCCTTTTTTATTTTCAAGGGTGTTGATCAAGGCTCGGCCTCCTATTCGACGTCCCCTTCCAAATCGTCAACGTCGAGAAGGTGGTCATTTTCCACCGTGTCTGTCTCCATCATCGGCAAGCGGTGTCTTCCATCTAGGATCATAGTTGAGTTATTTAAGTGTCCACGCCCAAGAAAATCTATGTCAATCTTGGAAAATAATGGGGATCAGCACAGCGATCGTGTTGAGCTCTCTCTTTGTGTTTCTAATCTTATGGTCTCTCGCTAAGCTTGCGCGCCAGCTATGGTGGAATCCGCTCAGAATACAGAGGACGATGGCCCGACAGGGAATCAAAGGCCCTCCCTATAGGTTCCTCCATGGGAGCACGAGGGAAACAATGAAGATGAGAATGGAAGCTAGAAGCACGCCCATGGACGATCTCTCTCATGACATACTCCCTAAGGTTCAGCCTCACATCGACTCTTGGATCAACACATACGGTAATTGAAAATATAAGCTTTTGTTATAAAATTGTGCTAACCACTCTTGGAACTTTGATCTGACTTTAGTTTGTTCATTATTGTGATTTTTGTGCAAACATTTTGCAGGGAGGAATTTCATAAGTTGGTACGGGGCGGAAGCTCAATTGGTCATCACGGAGCCGGAGCTGATTAAGGAGGTGCTAATCAACAGAGACAAAACGTTTCCGAAAACAGGACCGAGGAGCTTGGGCAAGTATCTTTTCGGAGATGGGCTCTTCTCAACCAGAGATGGGGTAAAGTGGGCGAAGAAGCGTAGACTCGCCAATCACACTTTCCACGGGGAAAGCCTCAAGGTAATTAGGTTTGGTGTATACTAAAATTCCTGTTATTTGTAACTATCAAATTTTAATTGCAAGTTTCTTGTGTTTATCAAATGGAAAGAGAATTTCATGCAATCTAGAGATTGGAGTTACGAATTGATGGGAACTAATTGAAGTGCAGAACATGGTTCCAGCGATGGTGCAGAGTGCTCACGTGATGCTAGAGAAATGGAAGCAACAAGAAGGGGAAGAGATTGAGGTGTTTGAAGAATTTAAGTTGCTGACCTCCGAAGTGATTTCGAGGACAGCTTTTGGGAGTAGCTACGTTGAAGGGAGAAACATCTTTGAGATGTTGACAAACTTGAGTTTGTTAGTGTTTAGTAATGCTTTGCGCATGAGGTTCCCGGGAATAAGGTATTCCTCTTCATCATTTTCCTAAGAAAGTTTTTCTTACTTTTAGAAAAAAAAGAAAAAGAAAAAAAATAAGCCCGTTTTAGCTTAGTCAAATAGACTATGCCAATCATGTTTTGAAAAGCCGAGGAAAAAAACTTGCAGGGATAATTCTTTGTCGATCATAGACAATCAAAATGATTGATTTTTGTGGGATCCACGTATAAATCACGTGGACTTTCTATGATGATGAAATATGACTAACCTAATTCATGTTGATCCGGATCCAAGCAATTCCGACCTCAAGGAGTAGTGAGACCCACATGAGATCTCACTAAAAGATGTAAAGTTAGCAAAAGTATGATGAGTGGTTTCAAGTGGGAAGACAATAATCGTGTGATCAAGCTTACAATTTGCGATTCTTTCCAATATTTGAACAAGCTAAGAGAATCATAACGATATTATATGTACTGACACAAACTTTTCCATCACAAGAGTAAATACAGCTAGCTAGTAAGGCGGAGATTTGAACGTCAGAAAATCGATCTATACTTTAGATTCACGAACTGAGGCATTTGTTGTTGAATCTGGGCATAGTAAGATTTGGAAGACAGCGGATGAAATTGAAGCCGAGAAGCTCAACAAAGGCATACACGTTGCAATCTTGGAGATCGCCAAGAAAAGAGAGAAGAAGGTGATGGATGGGGAAGCAGATGACTATGGGAATGATTTCCTTGGGCAGCTTGTGAAGGCTTATCATGATAATGATGAGAGCAAGAAAATCACAGTTGATGATCTGGTGAACGAGTGCAAGACATTCTACTTCGCTGCACAAGAAACCACCACCGCAATGCTGACGTGGGTCATATTCCTCCTAGCAGTTCATTCTGATTGGCAGGAGGAAGCAAGGAAGGAGGTTCTTGATGTATTTGGGAATGAAGACCCCGACTCCGATGGAATCGGAAAGTTAAGGATGGTATGAAAAATCCAACTGTTTTTTTTGTCTTGATTGATTTGGTAGACAAGGAATGATCCTCCTAACAACATATTGGTATGCCTGATTGCTTGAGTCCAAAACTGAAACTCATTGATACTCTATATTATTAGAATTATACCATTTGCAACTCTGTTTGAGGAACACCCTTATGCTTAAACTTGAAGCTCAATCATTGATAACTGAAAAAACCGTTGATACAAGAAAAGAAAAGACAAGTGATTCTATTTGTATAACTTGTCAACAAATTTTGTACTAACTTTCCAACCATTGGATCTGTCTGAATTGACTTTTATTTTTTACTCTTTATTTAAAAAATTTAAATCTTGCGCCTCAACATTTTGCCTTATTTAAACTCAAAACTCTTAACCACTGGGATTCGCCCTAGTGGCCACCCTTCCAACATGGAAGGGGCGGAACTTTCATGACACCCAAATTCTGACATATATAATCACCAAAAAAAAAAAAAAAAAAAAAAAAAAAAACTCAAAACTCTTGGAACTTTCATGACACCCAAATTTTATATAATCATACATAATTTTTCACAATTTTAAACTTTGAACAATGTTTTAAAATTTGAAGGGAAAAGTTTTAAAAAAAAAAAAAAATGCGAACAAACAGGTCCTTGTTGCATAGCTTACCAACGCTTTGAATATTTAACGTCTTATATAAAATTTCTAAAAGGATTTGGTAAGCAGTCCAATTATGGTTGGTAATTTCTAAAAAAAGTTTGTAAATTTAATATGATGGTAAGTAAGACAAATAAAATTCATAACTCACTAGATAAATTAGTGAACTTTAAAAGAATTAAATAAATGTCAGTAAGCAACTTAAATAAGACTTGGTAAATTAAAACTAATTGGTAATCTAACCGGCAAAGACTGGTAAGTTGCAAAAATGTTTGTAAGAGAGACAAAAAAGGGTAAACTCCAACAAAAATTCATAGATTAAAAAAAAATCAAATAAACATTGTACTCAAATGAAGTTTGGTAACTTGAAACTATTTTGTTATTCAATCAGAAAAAAATGGCGAGTTACTCAAATAAATATTGATGAATTCATATAGAAGTTTGATATTTTTAGCATTCCCAAGAAAGACAAATATAAGCCAGTTGAAGATAAGAAACATTGATGATTTGCTAAACCGTGAAAAAGATTTAGTAATTCCATAAAAGTGTCAATAATTACCAGTAAGTTATTGTAAATAACTTAACCAGTAACTTTCTGTACCAGTATTTTCTTTTCACCCTTAACAACTCTCTCATAAATTTACTGAGGAACGGCAAGAATTTGTATTTTTGGGAAAGAAACAACGAAATCGTCCTTCTTTTAAATTCTGAGTGGTACGTGTTGTCAACTAATGTCACCTTTTGCGTGCAGATCAGCATGATCATGAACGAAGCTCTCCGATTATACCCTCCTGTGATAGGGTTCACTCGAAAAGTCGACCAGCAACTTAGGCTAAGGAAACTTGTACTTCCTCCTAATACTCAAGTCTTTATATCAAATGTTAAGGTTCACCACGACCCCGAAATTTGGGGAGAAGACGTGCACCTCTTCAGACCAGAGCGATTCTCAGAAGGCGTCTCTAAAGCCACCAACAACAACGCAGTGGTGTTCCTTCCCTTTGGCTTCGGGCCTCGAATGTGCGTGGGAATGAACTTTGCGATGAACGAGGCGAAAATTGTCCTTTCAATGATTCTGCAGCGCTACACTTTCAAATTGTCTCCAGGGTACATCCATAGTCCAGTACAAATCCTCACGATTCGCCCGCAACACGGACTTCAAGTTATCCTTCATCCATTGTAGCTTGTTTATCAGCATATATTATCTAGTTAACGTTGGGGTTTCAGGAAAGAGCCACGGAAGTTCATTTGATCTTAAAGATGTGTTTCAGGTTACGTCCAGGTGAAATAGGGTTGGTTTCATCCTTTTAATTTAATGGATTAGACAAGTCGTGTTTTGAGAACCTATATCGAGTTTCCTAAAAGAATAATTGTTTAGCATATCATGTTCGATTGAGCTATCTAACCATGTACTTTCATGTTGAGAAGACATGAATATGAAAGCCATGGAAATGTCAATCAAGATCTCAATAGCTAGAATCAAGAATATATATAATTGAGTAAAGATATTTGCATACTTGATTCGGAATTCATCATTTTTGATGTGGAATAGCACCTTCTATATCACAAGACTGCCTCTCACCCTTAAAGTTCAATAAATGCATCTTATGTGAGTACATTAAGGTTAGAGGAGAAACTTGAGTACTATTTATAAAATTTTAAGCCACAAACCCTGGTCAGGCTTTAATAGGTGTATACTACACAGCTCCATAATAGACTAATTAAAAAAACTTTATATTTCACTCTATTAGGTTTATCTCATAAAATTGTAAATTACAGTATCACTTAATGTAATCCACATAAGAAAAAATCTTACATAATATATATGTGGACATGAATAGCCGCCCCAAGTTGCAAACGGAAGAGGTGAAAACAGGGGAAAATGAGTAATAGGTATAGAAGATGATCAGCGAAATTTCAAATTAGGATAACAAATACATTGATGGAGGAGTGATGGAATGTAATAGAACCATTAAGGAAAAGTGCTAGAGATATATTTTCTTTGATTCCATATGTATTTCGAGATTTTTTGTATCATCTTCTTTGATTGATTATAATTGATAGTAATTGATATTGTAATTTTACTTTCTTAAGATAGTTATCCTCTAAATTTTATAATCAAGTTCATGTACTTTTTTATTATTGAACACATAGAAATACAGAAATTTCACAAGGTGGTGGTCGTACATAAATTTTATAATCAAATTCATGTACACTATTCATTGCTTGGTATTAGATCTTTTGTTAGCTTGAAGCTCAGATGAGCAAGCATTCTTTGAGTCTTTTACAAGGTGGTGGTCATAATAACCTTAAGTTAGTTAGACCGGTATCTGTTTTTCACTATAACTATTACTCTTGAGTGTTGTTCCGACATTTCCTTTACTTGTTTCAAGAAATCAACATCACCGTTAGACTCACCACCCTCAAATGAGCCAGATGCTGAATTTTCGTAGTGATTTGTCACCACATTCGCCCTCGTGTGCCACCACGCGCCACTGCAAGTGAGATTTACGCAGCTCATGCACCCTCACACGCCTCTATCGAGCCGATGCCTTTTGAGCGCAATTCCGATGCATTTGATGGCGAAAATCAACACCATCATCAGTCTCACCATGCTGCCGAGTCATATACCATACGCCTCGCTGCCAATCGTCACCACATGCACCTGCACGCGCTACCACGTGCCACATAACTAAGGCCTACATGCCGTCATGCTTCGCGCGCTAAAAGCCTCTACACTATGAAGCACGAACACGTTGTCCAAGCTTCCATGTCGTGTCCGACATGTGTCGATGTATCCGACACGCTCGGACACGTTCGGACATGCTCGGACACGCGGTCAACGCGTGTTGAATTTTCCGACATATGGTCAACTTTTCTCGACACGTAGAGAGATTGTTGAAGAAGACGATGATGGGTGGAGGTGAGGCCGAGGAAGCGGAGGTGAGGCTACGACGGCGAGGGAGGGCCGGCGGCGAGGCTTGCAACTGCAAAGGAGGAAGGGCCGGAGGCGAGCGACTACGATGAGGCAACTGAAAGAGCTGAGAAGATAGCGTGATGAGGAGGAAGAAGAGGCGGTCGTTAGGAATTTACCAAGAAGAGAGGGAGGGTGGTGGGGGACGACGGAAAGAAAAAGGGGGTAGAGAAGGGGTGGATGGGGTGGGGGAGAGCTCTTGGGGGTGGGGAAGAAACAGAGGGGGCAGGGGAGCTGGTTGTGGCGTGGGGGAAGGGGAGGGGGAGAGAGAGCAGGGGAAGAACAGGGATGGAGGGGATTGATGGGGGTGCAGGGGAGCAGGTGGTGGCGTGGGGGAAAGGGAGAGGGAGAGGGAGAGGGAGGGGGAGAGGAGAGAAGGGGAAGAAACCGAGGGGGTTTTGAAGGGAATAATTTTTGTTAAAATTAAAAATATGTTCTTAAATATGAGCTCATGTTAATTATGAATATGATTTTTAAATTTTCTATGAATAGATTTAGCGTAAATTTATTGTAAGTTCTTTTTTATTATTTATTTATTTGTGAATTTGAATCAAATTAATTAAAAATAAAAAAAAAATATTTATTTAATAACGTGTCGAAACGTGTCGGAATTTTTTATTTTTTAGAAATGACATGTCGGCGTGTCGTGTCGTGTCGTGTCGTGCTACTTAGCCTCTACATCATCGCTCACGTCATACCTCACGTGCCAGCCGTACGAACACTCCAGCCGAGTCGCTGGCACCATCACCACGTCCACTGGCGAGTGAGATCTTGAACTTTCGTAGTGATCGGCCACTGTGTGCGCCCTCACGTGCCTCCATGAGAAACTATCATTGGAAGTTTGTTGCATGCACTGGGGTGGAGATACGATATGATATCTCCCTATCTAATGAGAATAATTGACTACAAAAAGATGTAATGAATTGCGGTTTCTGACTGAAACTGCAATCCATAAGAAAAAATTTAAAATAAATAATATTGGGCCTAAGGAGGCAGGCCCATTGCTTGGCTAGGCCTGCTAAATATGCCTTCATCCTAGCAGACCTAACGAGCCGTCAAACTAATGATAACGTCTATTTTAATCAAATTGATTATTACCGATATTTCATTTATGATATAGTTCTCATAGTATTCGAAAAGAAATGGATATAACTAATTTAACCCAAACATGTTAGTGTGGGCTAAGTAAGCAACCAAATCGACATGATCCTTTTTATTTAATAGACCAAATGGTTGAGTTTAACTTATACAAGTTGAAGAGTCGAATAGAATATATTTTACGTTCATTAATCATGTCAAATAGGTTGACACGACTATGACACAAAAAGGATTAATACACCCCCATAACCTAAGGTGCTAGAAGGTCTCAACCTTAAGGTTATAAGGGTGCATTTGGTTTAGCATCTTGAAAAACCATTAGAAAAATGTAAAACAGTTTAGCTTAAAGGGCTTTGGACAAATGCAAAAGCCATTAGGTAAACAACGCTTTGAGAAGCAATTTGAAAGAAATGTCGTTTAGTAGAAAACACATTTGAAAAGCTCTTTGGGTGATTAATATTAATTTATTAATTTTTATTTGTTTAAAATTGAAAAAAATAATGTATATAACTTTTTAAATATAAATTTTGATAATAATGCTAAAAAAATCAAATATATATGATTTTTTTTTTTTTAACAAAAAAGACCAAACCTTTGCCAGATCAATGAAGGGTTTGGTCCTTTTTTATTTAAAAAAAAAAAACGACAATGGACAAATTCGAAAATTTGAAGAATTGGGTAATTTTGGAAGAAAAAAAAAATGAGTTTTAGCATTTAGCCAAATGCTAAAAACTTAATGTTAGTCCCTATTAGTATTGGATTTTTAGCCTTTCTAATGCTGACTTTCACTTGAAGGCTCCTTCAAAATAGTTGTTAAATGATCTAGTATTTTCCTAAGAGGCTTTGGAGGCCAAAAACTCCTTAAGAATGTTGAACCAAATGCATCATGAAACTCAATGAATTACAATAAACTCATGATTTAGATTTGGAACACATATGATTGATAAGAAATTATATTTAGATCGCAATAGTCAATTTCTCCGATGGCACAAGAACAATGCCTCGGGCAAACTTATCACCTATCTAATTTTAGTTACTTGACACTAAGGTGAGTCAATCGATCCTTTTGCACACATAAACTAATAAATACAATGCATGAATATAAAAATTAAGTGAGCAAGGATGTTTCCAAATTATGGCGTCCAACCCTGAATGAAGCACCTATACTTTTAAGCACACAATGGAAGCTTTATCATATCACATTAATTGTCTTGAGAGATGATTACTTGAAAAATCCTAGAGCCGCATTTGCGGCTTTTTCAGCGTCAGTATCAGCTTGTCTCCAACTCCGACAATAGACAGAGCTCGGACCATTCATTTTTTCTAGGATCATCCTATCATCCCAACAATCAATGCCAAAAGGCTGTCATTTTGAGCCTGTCCGTATCACTGGGCACACAGATCCCTCCGACCAAAGCCATTAAAGTCTTGATCATTATCACTTCTCAACCCGTGATTTGAATTTCTAGTTTCCTCCACTTCCTTCCCTTCCTACCTCGGAAAGAAATCATGCAAGTGCTCATCCTCTTGAGCTCTCTGTTCCTGTTTCTCTTCTGGTCCCTTGTCGAACTCTGGTACCAGTTATGTCAAAACCCGCTCAGGATACAGTGGATAATGAACGAGCAAGGAATGAGAGGTCCTGCTCACAAGTTCGTTCATGGAAACACCAAGGAGTCATATAAGATGACCATATGAACATACCCTTGAATAATCTCTGTCCTGCCATATTCCCTGAGATTTAACCTCAGATCCACACATAATTAAGTTCTAAGTTTTAATCTTGATTTTGTGCTTCGATGGAACAAAAGTGACTTTCCTCTGCCATCATAGGCTTTCACGATTTTGCTTGCTTGATCTCGACTTTCCCGATTGCTTTTTCCTGGGCTACTACTAGTTTGTAATAAAATGATATCATATTCCTCTGAATGCTTGAGTATCACCCCCTTATTTGAATTTTCATTTCAGGTTACCACGTTCTTTGTAGAGTAATTGCGTATGATCTTTATACCCTAACATTGCTCTCAGTTCTGACTAAAAGTTAAAAAAAAAAACATTGCTCTCAGCGGCCGGAGAAGATGCATTTTTAGGGAGTTTGTCCCTGTGCCTGTGTTACAACCTAATATGTGCTGGTCGGTGATACGAAGGTCCACTTGTATACAAAAATGCTCGATCACCCATAACTGTAGTTTCATCGTTCGCACAAAACAAGCAAGAACAATAAAGAGAGCTAGCTCCACGAAAGTACATATGCTTCCCAAGGGAAGATCGCTTTGGCCGATTCGGTCGTTCGAGAGGCGTGCAAAGCAAAATAAGCTACCGTTTCAACAAAGGAAGGAGAATATGGGGAGCTGATGAGTTAGTATTTGGCCAGCCACATGACATCCAGGATGACCGAGGTTGCGAGCAAGATGCAGCTGAAGAAAGTAAAGGTGATCGAGATGGTGACGTGGTCCAGAAGCTGTGGAGAGGCTTGCAGAAGTTCGAAAGCGCCGTGTGAAGTATCCCCGTGCGGTTCAGATTGGTGACCCCGGGAGCGGCTGATCCGGCGTCATCAACGCGTAAGCAAGCACATTTGGAACTGGACCATATCTGTATTGAGCGTAAAAGTTCTGTAGATGGATTGGTCGATGATTAAAGAAAAGACAAACTAAAGTTCATGATTAAAAAAATAAAATAAAACTGGGCCTATGAAGGCAGGTCCCTTGCTTGGTTAGGCCGGCTGGATATGCTTTCATCCTATCAGATATAACAAGTCGTCAAACCAATTATCATGTCTATTTAGATCATATTGACAACCAAAAAATATGAATTTTTTTTTTTTTTTTTGTAACTGAGGACTCCACCACGGGCCTCCCGTGCCTGGACGGTAGCAAAGGGCCAGGCCCCTATACCTCGGGAGAGACTAGCACAGAACTCTAACATCATGGCCCCTAACATAATCAAGATTGAATTTCCAACCTTAGAGATTCCAAGTTCTTGCACCGGTAAACCCTTGGGCAGTCAAATTCAACAAAATCTAATTGCACTCAAGACACAAAGTATTGGACAAATAAACCTGTAATCCGAGGAAGCGAAAGAACTAGAGACTTTGGTATTAAACGAAAAGAGTCAATCAATCACGAGATGGTCGAGTGTTCCTAAAAATGAGGTAATCTCTGATTGATCTGTTTCAGAAGTAATGAAGATTTAAAATATTTGATAGAGGTCTTGATGACCTAAATTCAGCAGGTCGTGTTTTTTAAGTCCTTTAATTCTCAAGAAACTCTTGATAGAAACTCCCCAGAATTAATAATCCCTACCTATCCGTAGGATAGAACGAGCTTTTGATCCTTGTGATTGCTCCTGATTAGTCAAATTATAATTACATATTGATAATTGGCATTAGGTCACCAACTTCCTTGACCTTTTGGCACAAGGCAGGTATCAGCCCAATTTTTATTCATAACTTTATCTTTGGCTCAAAGTTTTTGCTGTTTACAAGTACAGTGAAGAAAGTAAATTGAAAAGAAGCCATATTAGTGAAGAATATAATTTAAAATAAATTCTCTAATTTGTCCTTTTTTTCGTTTAAGGTTGCTCAAAAGTTCTTGATATACTTTCTCTTTATCCATTTTCTAATATTTAAACTCAATATAAACTAAATATCGGAATTGAGAGATAATAGAGTATAATAGAAAATGCTTTCTCTAATTTATTATTCACTTTCCAATTTAAAGTCAATAAGAGAAAAAATCTTCAGAATTTTCATTTATTTATTGTATGAAATTTAAATCCAACAAGCAATAAAAACGGGCATATGACCAATCATTAAGCTAAAATTTTATTGATCGAATGTGTGCCATGTGGCAAAACTATGCTATACGTCGTGTCACTTGGCATACATGAAGACAAAAGTGAAGTTTCATGTGGTGAGCACCAGAGCAAATATGACATAGACATTATTAATATGCCTCCTGCAATCTGAGGCGCTATAAAGTCTCAACCTTAAGTCTTTGAAAATTGATGAACTACAAGAAGCTCATGGTTTTAGATTTAGAACACATCTGATTGACAAGAAATCATTCTTTAATTGCGATAGTGCATTTCATCCGACATCACACAAACAATGCCTCGGGCGAGCTTACCACCTGTCTAATTTTAGTTAGTTGACACTAAGGTTGGTCCAATTGATCCTTGTCAATACATATTCTGATAAATGCAATGCTTGAATATAATAACTAATTTAACAAAGATATTTTTAAATTAAAGCATCGAAATCTATGTTAAATTATGTCTTGAGTTTGAACATATATATATATATAAAACCTGACCCATTTGAAGAATTTTCATTTGTTCAAAATCCAATTAAATGTGGATTTCTTGAGTGGTGGAACTTGACAATTGAAGGTTCGTAAGATTCAGTCAGCGCGATAAGTTTCTTCTGTTTATTCAATTTTGATCAATTGGCATTTGTTCCTCCTTCAGTAGAAATAAATGATTTGGAACACATTTACTTAGAAAAAAAGGGAGTGACTGGATTGGTGATTTTGCCATGTAGGAATATATTCATTGATATAAGCAAAACTTTGGTCTTTGTGGTTGGAACTCTATTTCTCAAAACAACTTGGATTTTATAATATCATCATTAAGATTGACTGTAAAGCCATCACGGATCTTCTTAGTTCAAAGTTTATGATGGATAATGCTAGCCCTACTTTGCTTAAAGATATCCACTCTCACTTTGACTTTTAAGTGTAATATAACTTTTAGGAAAGAAATCACTCTGTTGACTAACTTGCTAATATTAAAGTTGAAGAGCACCTGGGTACTAGTTTCTTTTTATTCCCTCTTATAAGTTTACTGCATGTTTTATTAGATGATAAAATAGGGATAGTAGATTTACAATGTTAAATTTTTGTATTCGGCTTTAGCCCTTTTTCATACCAAAACATAATTAGTCAATTAAAAAAAATTCAGTAGTAATTTATATCTAAAATTTTTTGTTTATTTATTTTCATAAGTCATACAAGGGATCGTTTTTAAGAAAATACTTTCTAAATTATTCTTTTTTGCAAAACATACCAATCTACAAGTCACACGATAAAGCCAAAATAGGGCCGCTCTTGTTTAAGCCGTAAAAGGACGAAGAGAAATGGGACTCAACTTCTGCCTGTGTAAAGGACAACTTCACACGCGAAAACATTCTAGCCCACAAGGAAGCTTTATCATGTCGCTTTAATTGTCTTGAGGGATGATTTCTTGGAATGTCCTAGAGCCAGCAGATTTGACTTTTTTAATGTTAGTATAAGCCGTCCCTATCAATCAATGCCGAAAGGCTGTCATTTTGAGTCTTACCTTATCACCCGGCTACCGAATTTCTCCGGCCGAAGCCACTAAAAGCTTGATCATCATCACTTCACAATCCGAGATTTGGATTTCTAGTTTCCTCCACTTCCTTCCCTTTCTAGCTTGGAAAGAAACCATGCAAGTGCTCATCCTCTTGAGCTCCCTGTTCCTGTTTCTCTTCTTGTCTCTTGCCAAACTCTGGTACAAGTTATGGTGGAACCCGCACAGGATACAGAGGATAATGAACAAGCAGGGAATCAGAGGTCCTCCTTACAAGTTCGTCCACGGAAGCAGCAAGGAATCATTCAAGATGATCACGCAGGTCAGGGACATACCGATGAATAATCTCTCTCATGACATATTCCCCAAGATTCAGCCTGAAATCCACACATGGACTAACGCATACGGTAAATGAATTAAGTCCTAAGTTTTAGTTTCAATTTTATGCTCTACTTAATGTCCCTAATGAAAACCGCCGTGGGATGATCCGGCCTTAGATTGTTGATTGGATCTTTTGTGACTTTTGTAGGGAGAAATTACTTAAGTTGGCATGGGACCCAAGCTCGGCTGGTCATTACAGAACCAGAACTGATCAAAGAGGTATTAGTTAATAGAGACAAAACGTATCCGAAATCACCAGCTAAGGAATTTGTCAAGAAGCTTTTAGGGGATGGACTTGTGACCACAAACAATGAAGAAAAATGGGCAAAACAGCGTAAACTTGCTAATCATGCTTTCCACGGGGAAAGCTTGAAGGTAATTAAGCTTGATAGTAAACTGCTCCAAGTTCATTACTTCAACAATCTCAATCTTAAATAAAATTTATGCAATTAATAAGTGCTGAATGCACATTTCGAGATCGAATTAATGGAATTGTTAAGAAGATGACGAGAGAGGACAGTGGTTCTCTGAAATGAGATTATACTAACGTATTTAGATTCTACTAATCTTGTGGGTTTTGATATTGAATTGCAGAATATGGTTCCTGTGATGGTGGACACCATTCACGTGATGCTAGCAAGGTGGAAGCATCGAGAAGGGAAAGAGATTGACGTGTTTGAAGATTTTAAGTTACTAACATGCGAAGTGATTTCAAAAACGGCATTTGGAAGCAGCTACATAGAAGGCAGGAATATTTTCCAGATGTTGACAAGACTGGGTGTGTTATTAACCAAAAATGTTCCTCATGTAAGGTTCCCAGGATTAAGGTATGCCTCCTTTTCCTAAGAACAAATTGTTTGTGGCAATTTTTTAGGATGATATGTGTTTAGTCGATGAGCCTAACAAGCTAGGGGAATCTCTCTTGGAATACTTCTCAGTAAGTTTTGGAAGACGGCAGATGAAATCGAAGCGGAGAAGCTCGAGAAAGGAATATACGACGCTATATTGGGGATAGTCAAGAAAAGGGAAGAGAAGGTGAAGACCGGTGAGGCAGCTGACGTCGGGAATGATTTCCTAGGACAGCTTGTGAAGGCTTCTCGTGACATGGACAATAGTAAGAAAATCACGATTGATGATCTGGTGGATGAATGCAAGACATTCTACCTTGCCGGACAAGAAACCACCAATGCATTGATGACATGGGTCGTGTTCCTCCTAGCGGCACACCCTGATTGGCAAGAGGAAGCGAGAAAGGAGGTTCTCCATGTGTTCGGAAACAGTGATCCCGACTCTGATGGTATTGCAAAATTAAAGACGGTATGAATATGGATTCTGGGTGCAGGGTTAATTTGGTAGAACAGAATAAGTTCAATCTCACAAAAATAAGTGCGGATGGCCTTATCTAGAATTTCTTTAATTAGATAGGCCAAGATTGATGAACATGATCCCTAATTGCCATAGTTTCTTTGTTTGTGCAGATGAGCATGATTATAAATGAAACTCTGCGATTATACCCTCCCGTCATCGGGATGTCAAGGCAAGTTGAGCAGCAACTTAGGTTGGGAAAACTTCTTCTTCCTGCCAATATTCACATCATAATAGGAAATCTCAAGCTTCACCATGACCCCAAAATCTGGGGAGAAGATGTGCTTCTCTTCAAACCAGAGCGATTTGCAGAAGGCATTGCCAGAGCCACCAACAACAACCCAGTCGTGTTCACTCCCTTCAGCTTTGGTCCCCGAATCTGCGCAGGCATGAACTTCGCGACACATGAGGTGAAGATCGTCCTTTCCATGATTCTGCAACGCTATGCTTTCAAATTGTCCCCTGCTTACGTCCACTGTCCAGTTCAAGTCCTCACAATTGGCCCGAAACATGGACTTCAAGTCATATTTCAACCACTGTAGCTTGGTTCACCGGCATATGAATAATGTCTAAGTCTGTAAAATGTTGTCCATTGATGCCTTCATACGTCAATGTCCTGTGTTGTGCTTCCAGGATTTGTCAAACATTAAAAGGGGCCTGGGGGACTCTGATGATCAGCGTATCATCCTTCTTAATCAGCATAAAAATATTGGGGTTTGGTGCATCCTTCATTTACTGTGTAGTACGCTATCTATGCACAGAGATGCGTGCCAACATATATTTGCTGGTATATAGAATTTGTTGGGCTCCATCCCGACCTGTGGAAATGTCTGAGACGAGGACAAGAAAAATGGAAGCAGGTGCGCGACAAGAAATTGATCGTTTGATTATTTTATTCTTTTTGCTTTTTCATAGTATGTTAGGGCTACGCTTCTTCTATTGGCTCCATCGAAACCCTGATAAAATTAAACGACACAAAAAAACCGCACAATGATACTACCGTTGTTCTTCCTTTGTTTGGTCAAGTAAGGGATATTCAAGTTGAGATGGACAAATTAGATCAAAAAGATGAAATGACCACGTTCATCAAAATGTGACACTAATCACAAAATTGCACGCCCTAATTGGACTGTGTTTCCCAATCCCATCCCCCCCAAAAAAAAAAAAAAAAAAAAAGGGAGAAGAAGAAGAAGAACCTTGGACTGTGTTTAGTCTTCGGCAACTTCAACATTGTTGAAGCTAAACTTGAAAATCTTCCTGGAGTTTCAGAGCTTCATTAAGAAGAACCACCCAATGCTACCCAGTGTCATTAGTCCACTCACCACGTGCGCGACCTTGGTCACGATCGCTGACCACCAATGCGGACAATATCAAGCACGTGACCAGCAGCCAGGCACGCCCAATCGGACCCGGTAGGCTGCTCCACCATCGGTAGCATCCTCCGCAGCCACACAAATGTTGCGAACTTGAGCAGCATCCCAAGGCTGTACAAGAAGTTCGCCAACATGACGATGTCAGTGAAGTCCATGTAGGAGACGACCTATGCTGACGAAGATGGACAACAAGATCCCCACCTAGAGAATGCCGAACCAATTAGACCTCGTGGCGAAGAACTTACGCAAGATCCCGATATCCACCATGCCGTGGACCTGGGAAGCGCAGTTGTTGAGCTGGGTTTCACAGAGCCCGATCACCGACAACACCGCACCGACCTTGATCCAGATGTTGAGCCACATACCGGCAGTCATGTTGGCTGCCACAGTGTGGAACCTGAACTCCTTGCGCTTGGTCCACGGCGAACAGAGGATCAAAATAAGAGAAACAAGTAAAAATAATTGGGATTGTGATGAATGGAATTAGCTTGTGTGCAAAGTAGACCTACTATTTATCTAAGTAGTTTTTGATGGGGACTGTAAATTTTCTTCATGGATTTAAGATGAACAAAAGAGATTAGGTAAGAATCGATCAACACTTGCAAATAGATTTCCTTGAAATGGTTCAAGTTTGTTGTAAAACTATTGATGCACTCTGGCCCTCAATAGTATAAACTCTATCTGGAAAAGAAGAAATGGCAGGAAGCAAATGCTAGAGGCAAAACTAGTAGATATTTTCTTCTTTTATAAACGCTGCCAAGATAAGAGTTGTTGAAAATGGGCAAAGTAGTAGATATTTTTCTGTTTCTGTTTAAGTATTTTTGTCATTTTACTACATTGGGGTGTGGGTACAGTCAAATAGGGGTGGAAAAAGGGGGACAACATATTAATACTGTCGTGCCTCCACAGCCGTGAGCACCCCCCGTGACTCTGCAACCCACTCGCTGCCACATCGCCGCCGGTCCGAGATCCTCTGCTCCACCACGCCAGCACCACCGCTCTCGCCACCGTCCGATCGCCGCTCATCCGTGACCGCGCCATGACGACCCGAGCAACCACCGCTCTCACCACCGCATTGCACCACCGAGCCTCTACCGCTGCCGCTCCTACGCCCCACACCGCCACCGTTCTACCGGAATCCGAAGTTCCACCCTGCTGGTGCCGATCCGTGAAGACGCCATTTCCCCTGTCCTGTCCGCGATCGGCCAGTCACTGCCGGTCCGAAGTCCGCGCGTCCACCGTCGTTATCGCTACCCCCGAGTGACGCCCCTCCACCAGCTTCCAGACCTCGCGCGCTGCTTTTCCCCAACGCCAAATCCGACCAGCAGCTTGCCACCTTGCCCCGAGCTCCGCCACCTGCTGCCTCCCCTGTTTTTGTTGTAGGTCCGGTTACTACTCGAGCCTCGCCGGAGTTCCGATGAACAGCCCCTGTTCCGAACGACAACCCACCACCGAACCACCATCATAGCTCAGTCACCGTTGTTTCCTAACCATTCCTCAAGGCAGCCATGAGTTAGACTAGGTAAATTTTTAGATTAAATTTAGTTAGAATATTCGAACTCATAGCTTTTTATTCTAACTTGATTTGTTCTGATTTATTTTTATCATTATCCGATTAGGAAATTTGTCATATTAAGTCATGATAATCAAAAATATTGAGCTGCAAGACGTCGGGTTAGATTTTTGATTATTTCGACTTTTCATGACAAATTCATGAATTGCTTTGCATCATTAATTTACATTGATGGATTTTCCATAGGACGCATATTTTGGTGCATTATTGTTATTTGCTCATCACATATCATGCATCATAGGTATTTAGGTCCATACACATCTCATGTTTAAGGCAACACCTTTTAATTTTTAAGATTCATATAGAATTAGGATAATTTTCTTTTAATAAAACCAAAACAAAAAATGTTATTTAGGTTATATAGATTTCGTAATGTACACACCACATGTTGCGCTTTTGTTAGTGGGTCATAGGTTAATGTTTTAATATTCCCGTCGTGTAGTTTTTTTTTTTAAAGAAAAGCCAAAGATTATTATTGCATCATTATGTTGTTTCCTTTTAATAAGAATTGTTAAGTAATTTAAAAAAAAAACACACACACACAAAAGGTCATTTATTTGGTTAGTTAATAGGTTAGTTCATAATTAATCCCATTTTATGTCATCACTGTTTAGTGTAGGTTGCATACATTAAAAAAATCATTAAAAAAAATCAAAAAAAGAACATGCATATAGAATTATTATGGCATTCATCTCATATCATGAAACACATGCATATTTAGAATTATATAAATTAGATTGCATACATATAGTGATAGTTCAAGTTATGCCATATGAATTGCATCTCACATATCATTAAAGTAAAAGTCATGCATATCAAATTTAAATTAAGATTACATCTAATTAGATATCATGTCATTTAGAAAATCATGTTTAGGGCATGCATTTTATTAGCATTGTTGTAAATGTTTTTTAGAGGATAGACCTTAATAAAGTTGTAGTTTATGATTTCTTATGAATCTAGCATTTCGGTTTATTGAATGTTATTTTTCTTGATTGTGCACCCGCATAACCACCATTTGCATGTTAGTAGCTTAGGTTAAAATTGATCAATACTGCTTGCAAAATATTTTTGAAATTAAAATAAAAAGGTACCGAGAGGGCGTTAGACTAATCTAGCGTAACCATGTCCCTGGACTTATTGAATCTCTGGTTCGCAAAAATAAAGTATTCTCCCGTACCTTATTTGGGTTTCTAATCAACCCTAATCAGTTAGTGGTGGCTCCAAATTGAATATAATTGCATGTTTGAATGGGTTAATTCATTAGTATCAAGTCGCGATTGGTAGGACTTGGGAGGGTCCGCACCAAGTCTTCGGACTTAGTAATCCATTAGCCTTCTTTAAGTAATTCACCCACGAAAATTAGGTCGCGACACTTGGCAAGTAAAACCCACTAATTTCCAAGTAGGAGGACGCATCGTATATCAACAAGCATATAACTCATCCAAAATATTAGTTGATGACAGATCAATAGCAAAACAAAAGCTTTGTCTTGGATGAAACATGAGAAATCATCAATCAAGAGTATGCAAGCATAAACCGATATTCACTCACAACATTAGGAACTCACGCCTCACTTAATATTATACAAGCATAAACAAGATCCATTCCAAAGTATGAAGAACTCACACCTTACTCAATACTATGCAAGCATAACCAAAATCCATTTCATAATGTGAGAAACTCATGCACAATGTTCATTCATTAACAGTCGAAATCTATCGACTTTTCCAAAATCCACCGAGCATCTGAAATCCATCGGGCAATGTCCCTTAATCTAAGGGTGACGGCGATCCTTCGACTATGCATCCGCGATCCTTTGACTATGCATCCGTCGAGCATCCAAACTTAATTGGGCAATGTCCCATAATCTAAAGGTGACGGCGATCCTCTGACAATGAGTCCGTTGAGCAACGTCGCCAAAATCCATCGGTCGACAGTTAGAAATTAGTCAATCGTGTGATCATGCATCAAGCATTATAATCCGATTCTTATCTTCACTTTTACTTTAGGGGTCTGAAGGCATGCTATGCATAAGTGTGTGAAATGACTTACCGAAACTAAGACGTTAAGCATGCCAAGAGCGAATCAAGGATCATGACTTGATTTGACACGTTTGAGCACCAATCTAGTACCCAACTTGGCTCGGGAACGATATACCTCGATATCGCACCGAGACTATGATAGGATCGGCCCATCATGACATGTTCACTAACCTAGTACCGGACTTGGCTCGGGAGACCGCACTGAGACCATGAAAGGACTGGCCCATCATGACATATTCACCGACCTAGTACCAAAGTTGACTTGGGAACGATACGCCTTGATATCGCATCAAGACTACAAGAGGACTGATTCATCGTGATCCCACATACGTCAAGGTCGACAAAACCCCATTTCGGAGCTCGGGGCATAAACTAGAACATGCACTTGTGAAAACAGTTGGAAATAGTTTTGTAAGAAAATAGCAAGGTTTCACAAAAACGCTTTTTGAATAGGTTTGTATCAAAGCAAAAACCAAAGAATATCAAATAAACACACAAACCGGGCTTCTTCCAAAGCAACTCAAACCAAAGCACGAGCCAAAACTCGTCAAACAAGGATCGAACTCAATCAAGGAACAAGGTCTAAATTGATCCAATCAATCACAACGAATCTCAAGCAAGAACATAGTCACAACATTTCAATCAAGGACTCGCTACACGCTTGGATTAGCTTAATGCAACATCCTAACTAGATATTAGTACGTTTTACTTACAATACTTCAAGGGACGACCTAGGTGACCAAGCAACGTGCAGGCGGGCATATGGGTAAGAGAGGTGTTGCCACTAGAAAGAGAGAGAGGGCGACGGTGAGGTCGAGAGAGTGAAGGAGGAAGAGGAGGTGGTGTGGAAATGAGGGGGTGGGGGGTGAGATGCCTCTATTTATAAGCAAACCCCTCATAATGATCTTTCCAAATGGACCAATCATCTCCATGCAGGTGGACAATCTAGGTTGAGAAGGTGGCAAGCTAAAGAGATGGGTGGCAAGTTTAGTTCCTAGGGGCGACACTTGCTTATCTTTCCATTGGTCTACCTAATGGGTTGAGTCATCATGGAATAATTACATGTAATTATTATGGGGACACCTAAGCCAATGACTAAGTCTCTCTCATTTAATGTTTGGATTTTGAAGCAATCATTAGGTTAGATATGTTCACCCCACAAACTTGTTCTCCAAGTTTTTAGGTTATGAGGCATTATGGCCTATTCCTTTAAGGGACACCTCAACTTGGCATTGAAGAATTAGAGTCCAAAGATATTTAATGTTTTCTCATCTTATTCTAAGAAGACTCTAGATTGGCTTGCTCCTCAAGTTGGGTGTGCAGCCCCCTTACCCTCCAAGTTGGGTGTGTGACTCTCTTATCCTGGGGTGAAAAATAGTTTTAAGCAATTTCCGAAATTAGTGTCATTACCCTATCAAACATGTTTGAAAAATTATGAAATTTTAATATGTTGTAAGGAAGATCTTAATCAACATTTTTTTATGAAGAAACCCTAGAAAAATTCGTTTTTTTGGAAAGAGAACTAAATCATTGAACATAACCCAACAATTCATCCATCAAGCAGATTCAACGGTCAGAGAGAAAGACCTATTTCAAAATCCAAATCTTCATAAAACTCTTTGAAATTTTAATATATTGTAGATATGAATGTCATTTAAAACTTTTGTGAATGAAGTATATCCAAATTCTAAAGTAAAAATTCTATAAAAATTCGAGAATGCAATTTGGTCACTATTTTTACTACACTAAGCAGATTTAAGATGGTAAATGATTGGGCCTTTGTCCCAACCATTTCACTTTAGAAAAATATAAAATTTAAGTATGTTATAGGCCAAGATGTTGTGAACAACTTTCACGAATGAAATTTTTCCAAATTCGAACCACAAAGAGTTCTTATAAAATTGAAAAGTAAGAAAGGTCCAACAGTTTCGAAAATTGGGAAGTCAAAACCTAGGAGAGCAAAGGTGACAAGTCTATGAAGGAGAGGTAGTGCCCTTCTTGGCTTGTAAGGTCACTTGCCATTATTCTTTTAGGTCATGAGTCGCCCTCCATTCATTAATCACTTGGGACACATAAGTCTCTACATTAATTATCTTCATTTATTGCATTCACACTCGCCCACACTCATTCACACTCATTTCTAGGAAGATCTAGCTAATCCAAGGCCTAGGTGTCTCCTCATTAATAAATCAAAGCCCAAGTTTCAAACTTATCTTCCAAGACAAGAGCCTTTCATGCCAAGTGTCCAATCTTAGTCAATGTACATTAATTAACTACAAACCAAAGGCATTGAATGCACGTTAAGAAAATATCTAAATTTTGAAGGCCTTATCATTGGGTAGGGATTAATCGAGTTTGATCGCGATCAACAACCTTATTTAGCTTGAGGTTCATGCTTAAGCCATGCCCAAACAAAGCCATATGCAATCCGGCTTGATTGGCCAAACCGAGTTCGAAATCCCCTTTATTAAGAAAAGGAGTCGTGGCTGGGTTTGCTCGCTAGGTCCTAGCCCAGTCGGTTGGTCCTCTGACCAATTCATGGGTTAGGTCGTGGGTCAGTTCTAATTGGTTAGTCCTATGGTCAATACTTAGGCCAGTCGACTAGTCTTGTAGCTGATCCTGTGACTAGTCCAAGGTTCTACACCATGAATCCTGGTTAGTCCGAAATTCAACCACGTTGAGTTCATTCGATCCATGGTCGATTATTGGTTGTCATGTAATCATGTGGAATTGATCGATTCTTACCAACTCACACTCGCATGGAATCGGTTCATGGTCGTCCACAACCAGTTCAATGACTGGGCGGAATCACATGCGACCAGTGCATTGACGGGGCGAAATCAAGCCATGATCGTCCGTTGATCCGTGATGGTACGTGATCGTCCACGACTGATCTTTATGATCGAATAACCTTTCCATGGTCAAATACTCTATAACTGGACCTTAGGTTACCAATCCTTGAACGGCCAATTGACTCATGACTAGCCTTCGGGCTGGCTCATGGCCAAGTTTTTCCCTATATCTACTCTCGGCATCATTCAATATCTTGCTGAGATAATACACCACCTGCTCTCTACCTTCATCATTCTCTTGTGCTAACATACTATTGATTGTTGTATCGGTGGCCAACACATAAAGTTTTAAAAGCCTACCTATCTTTGACGGTATCAACACTAAAGGGTTAGTCAAGTATGCATTTATCCTTTTGAAGGTACATTGGTACTCTCGCTAGACGAATTCGTCCTAATTTTTTAATTTCAACAAAGGAGAAAACACCTCTATTTTGTCAAACTAGTTGGCAATAAATCTTCTAAGAATATGTACTTTCCCGATTATCATTTGCAACTGCTTCTTGCTAGTCGAAGGAGACAATTCTAGTATAGCCTTAGCCTTATTCTTATCCACCTCAATCCCTTTATTATTAATCAGAAATCCTAGAAAATTCCCAACTCTTATACTAAATGCACATTTAAGAGGATTCATTTTCAACTTATATTTCTCCATCTTAACAAAAGATTGTTCAAGATAATTGAGATGACTTACTTTCTTCATTCCTCTATCACGTGGGTTTGTTGTGTTGTTTTGAGAACAATTTAGTCCATATTTATTATTAAGAAAAAGAATATCATTCTATGTTTTGATAAAAAAAGATTATTCTCTATTTGATGGAATGAAAGTGATTATCCTAAACCAAATTGAAAAAACTCCCATGACACTAATCCATAAAATGAACAATCTGTTGAGTTAAATATAAAGTAGAAAAGAGAATTAGGAATTTTCAATATATTGCGATATATTGAAAATAATACATAAAGAGCCTATTTATAGGCTTACATATAGAAAATCAAAGGAAATGAAATCAAATATGTATAATCAAAATAGATGTAGAAAATCAGAGAAATATCTTAAATATCTCTAGAAGACATTTAATATCATAATATTGCTAACCCCCCCTCAAACGCAAGTTAAATTGAAACAAATCAACTTGAGTTTCAAAAAAAATAATCTGAACAATGTCACAAAATCTTCAATTAAGTTTAGCTTAACAAATCCAAGGTGACAAGGTGCCTGGTGGGGCATGTGATGGCTCCAACTTCCATTGATAAGAAGATTTTAATATGTTGATTGTCTGACAATGGCAAATCTGGTGGTGTAGTCAACTTGGGAGGTCGAGAATCAAAGAAATTGAAGCCGAATAGTTTGTGTCCTTTACGGTCAACTTTGCTATTAGGACAATAACT
Source organism: Eucalyptus marginata (assembly GCA_014182565.1). NCBI lineage: Eukaryota > Viridiplantae > Streptophyta > Magnoliopsida > Myrtales > Myrtaceae > Eucalyptus > Eucalyptus marginata. The sequence goes on along the minus strand of CM024586.1, from coordinate 42,259,714 downwards.
TTAACGTGGCCGATACAATTGGCATGGTTACAACAATTGGATAAGCAAGGCGCTATTGAGGGAAAACTTACTATGAGAAGACGCGTCTTTGCGGCATCGAAAAATACCTCAGTACAAAAGAAAATCTCAACTTAGCAACATGTCAAAGACATCGTAACACAACGACCATTTTGCTTACTTAGACGGAAACGATGCACTTGATTGAACATTGTCGAGCAGCGGGTATGTATTTATTTGCTTGGATGCATGAATGCAAAGCATAAAGAAATATAATAGAGAAGTTTTTTAGGTGCATTGGGTGTGAAGTGCACTCGGCACCAAAGTAGAAAAGAGAATTATGAATTCTCTATATATTTTGATATATTAAAAAGAGTACATAAAGAGCCTATTTATAGGCTTACATAGAGGAAATTGAAGGAAATCAAATCAGATATACATATTCAAAATATATAAAAAAAAAAAAAAATTCTCTATTTCTCTCTCTTCAACATTCTTCTTACAATTGCTTTCCCACGCAACTACTATAACGACCTACCCTTTGGGGGAGGGAATATATTTAGATTTAGGGATATTGCTTGAAAAATAAGCCTACGACTCATGATTAGGTGTGGGCTTTCCCCGGCTCATACCTCATGAAACATTGGAGTGTTCATGATAATCTTCTAATAAAGAGTCGCAACTAGCCTATTGGGGTTGGTTAAAAACTAAGTGAAGTATAGGAGTATACCTCACTTCATACGTAACTAGAGAATCTAAGGTCAGGATTTTGTTACACTAATTAATCAATTAGTGCTAATTCGATATCTAATCTTGTTCATTCAAGCAATTTGGATTGATTTTAGACTTAACAACTAACATATGAGGTGATCATGCGGCTGTTCAATTATTAAAATAACAATCAACAACCAAATGAAGTATTGAATAAATTGCAAGGGGAAATAAGCGTCTAACACTAAGAGATAAATAAATGCCAATCCTAACTAAGCTAAAAGGAAGTCAAAGTCATATGGAGAGGATGCAACCAATGTCATTTGTCTATAAGGATAAGTGAAATCCTAAGGTAGAGCCCTAAAGGCTTAATACAATTTTGAGCACAATCTTAGATCAAACAGCTTCCACTTTTTTAAAGAAGATTACCTAATTTTTTTTTTTTAAGGTTTTCAAGGAATTATAATTATTTTTTTTTTGAAATTTTCTTTTTTTTTTTTTGAGAATTTTTAGGAGTTTTTAAATATTTTTAATATCTTGAATTTTCTAAAGAATTTCATTTTTCAGAATTTTTAATTTCCCATGGATTTTTCAGAATTTTTAATATTTTCCGATTTTCTCTGTTTCTACTTTTTAAGACTTTTCTAAATTCTTGATATTTCGAATGATCTATTAATTAATTTATTTTTTGAGATTTTTTAATATTAGAAAAAAATGAAGTCGGACCGGGTCAAGAGACCCGGTCCAAGTTGTACTAAGAACCGGGCTGGCTATAAGGCCCACTCTGAATTAAATAAATTGGCCCATGAAGTTTTTAAAAGATAGTCCACTCAACCTCCAGCTCACTTCCATTTTCTATCCTCGGCCCAATATATTCCAGCCCATAATACTAACGAAGCCCATTTTTTGTTTTCTATTTTTCTATCTTTGGCCCTTTCTTTTTTTAGTTTTTTTTTTTTATATTCTTTTATTCTTTTTTTCCTATCTTCTCTCCCTTCCTGGCCAAGGCTCCCCTCCTTCCCGTAGCCTCCCCTTGTCACGCTCAGAATCTTAACAAATTTACATATTCGCTCATCCTAAGCAGAAGCCGGGAAGATTAAGATTAAAGTTCCATCGTGCTTACTGAAGACATAGGACTAACATTTCTTCCTCGTCCATCATCCGCCCTCACCCTCGGCGAGTGCCACGGTTGGCCACCATCCATCGCCGGAACAGAGAACACAAAGCAATGCCACGCATATGCACACAACCATAATGAAGAAAAGAAGTGAGTAATCGTGACAATGACTAATAAAAGCCAACAAAGATGGACAAAGGGGTCTACGGTTTCAGCAAGACAAAACACAACTTTTATGAGCATCACAGAGATGTTTCGTCGAACACCCGGTGGGCATCGACTGGAGGGCAAACGGCAGACGATAATTCGACGGACATCAAGCCGAGACCGAGATAGCTATAGGCAACGAAGCAGGGTTGAATAGGCAACCAAACGCAGCACGGCCGGGGTCAGGACTCGAACGAACCGAAGAACCGTGAACCCCGATCCGGCGAGCTAAAAAACAGAGCAACATGGAGCGCGCCAGTGCACTTGGGTAGTGGGGCCCTACTCGGCTCGTCGACGACGGCCAGCAGGCGGGCCTGAGAAGGATCGAGCCGTGGTCGGCTGCCCTGGTGTCATCGAGACGACATCCTCGGGTCAAAGGGGGTTGAACACAAAAAAAACTTACGCGGAAAAAGGGCGCCGAGGAGTGCGATCTTGAGCACGGTCGAGCTCCTCTCTTGCTCTCCACTCTCTCTCAAGTAGTTCTCTCCCTCAAGCTCTCTCCCATATCTCCTCTCTCCAGCAGTTCTCAGCCGAAGAAAAGAACCAGCTCTCTCTCTCTCCCTCTCTCCTCAAAACCGAATCCCCCTCTCTCTCAGCCTCTCTCCTTTTACTGGCTAGCGACCGGCGTGCATGACTTCTGCCACCCCGCCAGCTTGCAGACGGGCCTGATCATGCCGCCACCTGCCCCCTCGCAATCCTCCAGGGGGGAAGAAGACCAGCACATGAGCTGGAGAAAGGGAAATTTAATTAAAATTTAATGATAATTTTTATTTTTATTTTTTTCGATTTTTAAAGGAAAATAAAAAAATTATTTATATATATTTTTAATTATTTATACTAATAATGCAGTTGTTCTTAATGTCCATGTGTAATGCATTTTAATGAGAATTATTTATTTTACTTTTTTAAAATTAATCTTTAATTTTTTATGTAATTAATTCTTAAATAAAAAAAATTAGGTGTGAATAATTATTAGTCCGTAAGGTAAACTTAATGCGCTACATGAAGTGAGAGAGCTTATTAATTTTAATGTTGATCAAGTCTCAGTCTGACTTTTCTCCATGTCTCGTACCAGAGTCAAAAAAGCTGTTGGATTGGACAAGCAAAAGATTCCTTCATAAATGATATTGACCCCAACCCTCGGAATGAGTATTGGTCTAGGGTCACGGACCGGCCCAACATTTACGGTCCTTGATCATGGGATTCCTAAATCAGCATTATACGGATTAGTTTTCGATCTTAGAAATTTAGAGTTGGTAAACCCTGACTGTGTGTGTATATATATCATATCTAATGTATTATTTATAATTTTTTTATATAGAGAAAAATCCTAAAACAAACAAGTATCAATAATATTAAATAAATTCATTAGTGAAGAGTTCAAGTAATTTTACACTGTTCATTAATAAGTTAGATTTTTAATGTCATTTACGATATCAACAGTCATAATTTACAAATAAGAAAAATGTTTTAGTAAGAAGTCATCATAGTGTCAACTCATCATGATATCCTCCTCTAGTACTCGTTTTCTTTTGTTTTATTTGTCCTCTTAGTCTTTAATTTACCAAAATCAAAAGAAACAATTTATCTGCTCACTACTTGACACTTTTTTTTTTGGTCGGTCATCACTTGACACTTGCCTTGCTCTTTTTTGATCACTCGTGCCCCTCACCGCTCGATGCTCGCTACTCATCTTACTTGGCACTCACCGTTCGCCTCTCTTAGTTGACCTCACTTGTCACTAACCCATTAGGTCAGTTCGGTCCTCGGTTGCCTTTTTAAGGAGTACAAAAATTGAAATAGAAAAATTATCAGTTGGTCCGCAATTGACTCTCGAATCGAATTGAACCCATTGGGTTAGTTTGGTTCTCGATCTCAAGCTCAATAGGATCGGTTCTTGGTCCCAAAAATTAAGGATCAATATTGTGGGGTTGCTCCTAGGGTTATGGGGTGGATCGATTCAACCTGGACCATGCTCACCCCTACCCAACCCATAGATTCCTTCTTAAATGACACCAACCCTAATTGACCACAGTTACATTATTTCACTCCACAAGCCAAGGAAAAATATGTGGCGGCTAGGCTACCTTTATACGAGCGTGTTGATGAAGCAACGGAAACAGAAGGCCAAATTTGTTTTTGGATCTGTCATTAAAGATTGTGCGGGATAGGACTTTTTGAACACTAAGCAATAAAAAAGATGAAAGCCAGTGATAGATGGTCTTTGGTGTTTCCTCGTCACGTACGTCCGATGTCATCCCCGTGCTTACGATTGCGTCCTTCATACGTTGGCCCTTGAATTTTTCATCGATCTATGTCGCGTCTTGTAAAAGAGACCAGTTGCTAAGGAACAGTTCCGGTGTCGAGGAGAAGACCAAGACAGTTTATGTCATGTAACGCTGGTCAAACGAGAAAACAAATCGAGACCCGTGTCTCTAATTGAAAAGTTTGACGAATTCTCTATTCATCGAATTCTCAGTAAGGTTTGGCTTTGGAAAGGGCTTTTCGACGGATTGCGCACATTCGAGACGCCAACCTGTCGTGGACTTGGAGGAGAACCGGGCGCATGCACGACTTGTTCATCACGATTACTGCTGGTTATTGGTCTCCTTGGGAATCACACGATTCATATGGCTTTAGTGAATTGGACACGCAGGCATCCGGATCACCCAGTAATTCTAGATCGGCAAGGAAGTCACGGATGACGTTAATCAGTTCGTCCCTATCCCACGTTTCCTCTGAAATGGAGCCAAATGTCAAACGTGGACCGAAAGATCTTTCCCGACACCTTCCCAACAAAGATTGTTTAATCTTGACCGTGGCACCGCCCGGCTCTTAGAATTCTCCGAAAGACATAATAAATACCTAAATCAATCGAACTTTTTCATTTCATAAGAGAAGCCCAGTATCATCATTTTCACTGTTTTCATTCCCTTTATCGTTTGATCCCCCAATTGAACCATGCAATTGGTCATCTTCCTGAGCTCTCTGTTTCTGTTTCTTCTTTGGTCTATTGCCAAGCTCTTGCACAAGCTATGGTGGAACCCGCTCAGGATACAGAGGATGATGGCCCAACAAGGGATCTCAGGCCCTCCTTACAGGTTCCTCCATGGAAGCACCAAGGAAACAATCAAGATGAAGATGGAAGTCAGGAACACGCCCATGAACAATCTCTCTCACGACATATTCCCTAAGATTCATCCTCAAGTCAACACATGGATAGACACATACGGTAATTACCAGAATACTAAACTTAAATTTCATTAGTGTCGTGACGCTCTGATGTTGAACTTTTGTGCAACTTTGTAGGGAGGAATTACCTGAATTGGCACGGACCTCAAGCTCAACTGGTCATCACAGAGCCAGAACTTATTAAGGAGGTGCTGCTTAATAGAGAGAAAACATACCCAAAAGCAGGAACTAAGGACTTTTCCAAGAAGCTTCTAGGAGATGGGCTCGTGAGTATAGTCGATGACAAAAAATGGGCGAACCAGCGTAAACTTGCCAATCACGCTTTCCATGGGGAAAGTTTGAAGGTAGTTGAACTCGATCGAAAAAGAGAATTATCTGATTTGAGGTTTTACTAATTATTTTAGGGGGATTGGAATTGCAGAATATGGCATCGGCAATGGTGGAGAGTGTTCACACAATGCTAGGAAAATGGAAGAATCAAGAAGGGAAAGAGATCGAGGTGTTCGGAGAGTTTAAGTTATTGACATCCGAAGTGATTTCAAGAACTGCGTTCGGGAGCAGCTATGTTGAGGGAAGGAACATTTTTCAGATGTTGACAGGATTGGCTACGTTAACATCCAAAAATGCTTTCAATATAAGATTGCCGGGAATAAGGTATCGCACATTTTTTCTAGGAAAATTTTGTTTTGACCATTTTTATAACGAAGAAGCTAGAAAGTACAGTGATTATCACTTTTAGAATGAAACTTTAGACATCTGAACTTGATTATTCTGACAAGTTTTCCAGGTGAGTAAATGCATTTGAAGGAGGTACACTGTTTTTTGATAACCATTCTTATCACTAAAATTACTGATGTGAGATCACACTTAGCAAGCTGCTAATTTCTGACGATGGTCAGGCAACAGTTTTGTTCATTTGTGCAAATGCAAACTTCAAGCCTCAAAAGACTTAGGGCATTTCACGTCTCAGAATCAGAGTTTTAATTAGGCCTAACTAATTATGGAATTTATTCTGAATCCTGCTGGCAGAAAGCTTTGGAAGACAGCGGATGAAGTCGAAGCGGAGAAACTTGAGAAAGGCATACACAATTCCATCTTACAGATGATCAAGAGAAGAGAGAAGAAGGTGATGGCCGGTGAAGAAGATGGCTTTGGGGATGATTTCCTAGGACAACTTGTGAAGGCTTTGCACGATACGGACAAGAGCAAAAAATTCACGGTAGATAATTTGGTGGATGAGTGCAAGACATTCTACATCGCCGGACAAGAAACTGCCAACTCAATGATGGCATGGATGTTATTCCTCCTAGCGATTAATCCAGAATGGCAAGAGGAAGCAAGAAGGGAGGTTCTCAATGTATTTGGGAATAAAGACCCTGATTCCGATGGACTAGGAAAGCTTAAGAAGGTATAGAAAACAACTCAAGTCTTGGTCCCGGTCAACCCTTTTCGATTCACTCGAATTGTAGGTTAGACATGATGACTAACTAAACATTTTTCCGTTTTCATGTGCAGATTAGCATGATCATGAACGAAACTCTGCGTTTGTACCCCCCTGTAGTCAACTTGATTCGAAAAGTTGGCAAGAAACAGAGGTTAGGGAAGCTTGTTCTTCCTGCTAATAGTCAGATCTTTATACCGATCCTTAAGCTTCACCATGACCCTGAAATCTGGGGGGAAGATGCGCATGAATTCAAGCCGGAACGATTCTCAGAAGGCATAGCTAAGGCTACCAACAACAATGCGGTCGTGTTCATCCCCTTCGGCTTTGGATCTCGATCTTGCGTGGGGATGAGCTTCGTGGCAGCAGAAGCGAAAGTCGCCCTTTCGATGATCCTCCAGCGCTACACCTTCGAGCTGTCCCCGACGTATATCCACTGCCCAGGTCAGCTCCTGTTAACCCGCCCACAACATGGACTTCAAATCAGGTTTCATCCTCTACAGCAGTAGTTCATCACCGCATGATGTTCGGTCGCCAATGTGCATGGATGCCTCCATGGATCGATGCAACAATGGCCTGTGAATTCTTGGTTCCAGAGGTATGTGATATTTGTAGGTATCAAGTTGTCTTTCTTTTAATCTTAGAAGCACTATTCCTATTGTGCAGTGTATTTGATTTGCCAAGACTCTTCATGGTGTACAATCTTGAGTTCTGGTTCTCGTAACTAGTTTTTTTATTTTTTAGGCACGTACCTCATATGTGTGCATGGTCATGTCTAGTGGAACTTAATAATGATTTATCATATTTCATACCGAATAAATGCAACATTCTGGAAGTACAGCTAATGCGTATACTGGACTAAGGCAAAGAACGAATGTCTTTGTTTTTCTTTGGTCGAAAACAAAGAACGAATGTCTAACGACTGATGTTTCGATGACAAGAATTATCAAATTCAGTTGACTTATTTGACCTAATCTACAAATCATATAAACCAAGTTCATTTCAAGTTTCAAATGTTGATCACTTTGGGTTCGATGATGAAACCGCGTAATTAATGGTTAAGATGAGATTGATATACCTGGTCTATAGACTATGACAGCGTTTGCAGATAGTCCCTCGTTCACCTCCGTCGTCTCTGGTCCCGCGCTCCATCCATTCGCTGCACAACCATTCATTGAAATGCTTGGAGGTTTCTACTCTCTCTGGGCGAAACGAGCATCCATTCGCTGTACCCACCATCGACCTCAGGTTCCTAGTACTTGAAACTTGTTTCCGGTTGGGTCTCTGTCCTGTCTGACAGCTCTCAATGGTTGAATTTCCACCAGCAGCACCGCGGTCGGAGGTGCATCCGGTCGAATCATCCTCCCTCGCTTGAAGCTCCGGCCAATGATCCTTCCTACGTCCCACAACCCCACAATTGAACGGGGACTCAACACCTTCACATGGCTGCTGAAAACTCTGCACAGGTCATCTTTACTTCGAAAACGAACCTCAAAGGAATGCCCAAAATCGATGCGCACTCCATTAATCGACAGCAGCTTCTGGGTTTGTGAAGTTTTTTCAAATGAATTGCCATTCGATCCTTCGTGTCAAGCATTTCCACGGCTTCTCCTGGCGGTGGATCCTTTAAATAAGGAAAATCGCTAATTGTTTGAGATAGTGTTATATCTCTTTGTCCAAAAGCACAAAAAATTCGAACTTTTTATGAACCCACATTGCAATTTTCAAGAAATATTGAATAATAAACATCTTAAGATTATATATATAAAACCATTCACTGCCGTGTTGTCATGAACAAATTCTAAATTGAACTCACTGACTAAAGGTTTGGGAACACTTTCCCAATGCCCCTTTGGCCCCCAAAGCCTACCAATGCAAGAACCTTATAATTGTATTTCCAAAGGCCTCAGCCTAATGCAGGTCCGAATGTACTATGGAATTTTGGCATTCTCAAAATACATATCTTGAATTTAATAATTATTTTATTCCACTTTTGGACAGTTCATTTTTCCCAAGGTTTGGGGTTAGATGGAGGTGGATAAAGTCCGTGTTTAAATATATCTCGAATTTAAATTTAAAGTAAAAAGCTGAATTCTAGAAATAATAATATTAATAATGAAAAAGGACTCCCTGCTAACAAGAAAAGACGAAAAAGGAAGATATACACAAATCTAAGTTTCCTGTTCAGCGTTGAAGTCAAACATGATATTAGACTTTGATCGTGGAAAAAGAGGACGAAGAAGTTAATATTGGAGTCGGAGTTGCATGAGGAAACAAATATTCTTTCCTGATCCACGTGGGAGGCACTTTCAAGATTTGAAAAGTCCACTGTGGACTTGAAGACCATATATTCGACCATGCGTGAAGAAGAAGGCACGCTGTTGTTAGAGATTTCTTGAAGCACCGTTGCTTTTGTGTGAGTACTTGTTGTGGTTGTTGATGTATAGAGGACTTCATCGTGGGGTTTCAAAATTTAGATAATTACATCCGGATGCTAGTGTTGAAGTCAACTAACTTCTCGTGGTAAAAATTTGTATATAATTCATTCATGAGATTGAAAAATTATTTAGTAAGAAATTATGGGGCTAAACATCGCTTGAGTTATTGGGTGTAATTAGGGCTTGGGAACACTGGGAATGTTTGAGTTACTTAAGTATGATTGTAATTTCTATTATATCGCTCGATCTATAGTGAAATTCATTACTACTCTTCACGTAAATCATGTATCGAATCTATTTTTTTTTTTTATTTTATCTATTTTATTGTTCGATCGCTTGCTTTTGCAATAATTGGTATCGGAGTTAAGATTCTTTGAGTTGAAGCGAATTGATGATGACGGAAGAAGGAAAAGTGAGAATCTACAAATTTGATGGGAAGGATTTTGATTTCTAGAAGATACAAATTGAGGATTATCTCTACCAAATAAAATTGCAATTGCCCCTATTGGAGGAGAAGCTAGAGACAATGAAGCAAATTGATTAGGAATTGCTAGATAAACGAGTTTGGCCATTATTCGGCCGACATTGGCTTGTAACGTTGCGTTCAACACCATGAAAGAGTATACCATCGCAAGTTCAATGAAAGTCTTGTCGGATATGTATGAAAAACCCTTTGTGATCAATAAGGTCTATTTGATACAATGTCTATTTAACTTGAAGATGAGCGAAGGTGCGTAGTTGCAGATCATATAAGTGAATTCAATGTGATTATTAGTTAATTCAGTTCAATTAAGATTGACTTTAAAAATGAGGTATGTGTTTTGATTCTATTTTCCTCACTGCTTGATAGTCAGAATATCATTGTTACTATTATTTGTAATTCTTCTGGGTCAACAAGCTTAACGTTTCATGAGGTTTGATATTTAATTCTAAGTGAAGACGTTTGTAGAAAAAAATCTGGCAAATTTGTATTTACTATTTTAGTAGGTGAAAATAGAGGAATAACTTATTCACATGTTATCAGGAATAGTATAAACATGAACCGACGTAGTCAGTCTAGGACTAATAGTGCTGTCTGTTAGAGTTATGGTAAGAGGGGGCATCTTAAAAGGAATTGCTCTAAGCTGAAAAACAAAAAGGATAAGGGAATTATAATTGCGTCTACAAATAATTTTGGAGTTGTAATTGATGGTAATTCGGATAATAGCGATTATGTCTTGTCCATCACTAATGATTCGTTGTTTGATTAATATATTATGGATTATGGCCGTACTTTTCATGCTATGTCAAATAGAAACCGGTTTACTAATTATCAATGCATGGATAATAGTAAAGTTCAATTAGAGAACAACGCAAAGCCAATATTATAGGTGTTGATGATGTTAACATCATAATGCATGATGGTATGCATGATGGTATGTGAGGACATTGACTTGATGAGGCATATTCTAAACTTAAAGAAAAACCTAATTTCATTGAATGCCTCGGATTCAATTGGATATCAGTATACTTTGAAATATGGAGTTTTAAAAGTTATTTGAGATGCTTTGATAATAATGAGATGAATCAAATATAGTGACCTATATGAATTTTGAGGTGAGATAGTGATAGATTTTGCTACTAAAACGTTGTAAGCATTTGTCTGAAAGTCTTAATTGTGGCATAGGTATTTGGGGCACATCAGTGAGAGAAGCTTGAAGATTTTAAGTGAAAGAAATATGTTATATGGTTATGTTTCTAATGGATTGAATGTATGCAAGTGCTGTGATATAGATCAACAACAGAAAGTGTAGTTCAATATGGCTGTCAAAGAAACCATAAAAATTGTAGAGTCAATTCATTTAAATACTTGCAAATTGTCACAATTTCCTTCATGAGAAAATGCAAATACTAACGGTTGTTAATGACTACTTGAGGAAGACCTTGGTGTTTGTGTTAGGCACAAGTTTGATACTATTGTCAGGATTAGGCAATTAATAGCTTTAATAAAAAAGGAAACTAGTAAGACGGTCAAACATGTGTAGACTGACAATAGCATAGAGTTTTGCTCGAAACTGTTAAACGAATTTTGTATGAAAAAGGCATAATAAAACACCGCATTAGTGCTAGTGAACCATGACATGTTGCATAATTGATGAGTCGAACACTACTAAAGATAACCCATAAAATGCTCTCTAGTGCTAGTATGATTAAGAAATTCCTAGCGGATGTACTTAGTAGAGCGAGCTATTTGATGAATAGAACCCCATCAACTGTAATTGGATGTTTGATTGCCAAAGAAGTGTGGTTAGGTAACATTGTCAATTTTTCTATTTTTAAAATATTTGGTTGCCCATGTTATGTTCTAGTGAGTGGTGTTACGCTCAATGAGAGGGTAAGAAAGTGCATGTTCTTAGATTACGCACAAGGTGAGCGAGGCTATCGATTTTGGTGTCTAGAATTAGATTCTCCTATTATCAGTAGAGAAGTTACATTTGACGAGTCTCCAATACTTCTAACTAGGACTTATTATAATAGTTTTTATACGGACTTGAGGTGGAGTTACAACTAGAAACTCCTAAGGTAGTGGATACTAGCGAAGTAATCAATACAAATGGTGTTTATAGTGAGGTGGAGTATATAGAGCCAATGGTTGTTCTAACTACTAATATTAGCAAGGTGTTTATTTGATCTCCTAATAGATATGGAGGCAATAATGGTTTTGCTTTATTCATAGTTGAGGAGTTTGAGTTGAAGAATCCTTGCGAAGTAGTTAAGCATGTGTGTGGAGTTGGTGTTCTAACGAGATCCTCAATTATAGCAAAATTCAAGCGAGGCTTGAACTTAGAAAATATTTGTGGCGGTTGAGCCCATTGGGGGCTGTAGGAGAGTAGCAGCAGAGTTCGATTTTTTAATAAAGTAATTGTAACTTGACTCAAACATCAAGCCAAAGTGGAGATTATTAAAATATGTCTTGAATTTAAACCTGAAGCAAAAATCTGAATTTTAAAAATAATAATATTAATAATGAAAAAGGACTTTGTGCTTGTGCAAAAGTTGCTACCAAGTAAAGCCGGAAAAGGGAGGTATACGCAAATTTGAGTTTCTTGTTTAGCGTTGGAGTCAAACGTGATATTAGACTGTGACCGTAAAAAACAAAGAAGTTAATATTGGAGTCCAAGTTACAAGAGGAAACAAATATTCTTTCTTAATCCACATGGGAGTCACCTTCAAGAATTGGAAAGTCCATCGTGGACCTAAAGACCATATATTCAGCCATCCGTGGAGAAGAAGGCACGCTGTTGTTAGAGATTTCTTGAAGTGCCGTCACTTTTGTGTGAGTGCTTGTTGTGGCTATTGATGTATAGAAAACTTCCTCGTGAGGCTTAAAAATTCAGATAATTACATATTGGTGCTAGTGTTGAAGCCAACTAAGTTCTCGTGATAAGAATTTGTGTATAATTCTTTTGTAGAGCTTCTTTAGCAAGGAATTATGGGGCTAAACTCCGCGTAAGTTATTGAATATGATCAGGACTTGAGAAATACTAAGAATGTTTGAATTACTCGAGTGTGATTGTAATATTCATTATATCGCTTAATTTATAGTGGAATTTGTTGTTGTTCTCTGTGTGGACATAAATTATTAAGATCAAACAACTTAATTCTAATGTCTTATCTTAATTTCTTATTCATATCTATTTTATTATTGTTCTATCGTTTGCTTTTTCAAGATGTCGCCTGGAGGTCGCACTACCTCGGCAATTGTTGCTAGGGGGTTGTATGACCTAGGCAACAAGGCTTGAGGTTGCGAGACCTTAGGCCGCCTTGCCTTGGGTCATGTGACCTCAAGCAAGATTGTTGGTAGCGAGATCTAGCTCATCAATAGTTGGCTTGCACCAAATCTAACTCGCCAATGACAAATGTTTGTGATTTTTTTACTTTAAAACAAATTGGCAAAAATCCTTCACAATGCATAGTTTTCTTTTCTAATCGCCATTTACATTAAAATTGCTTTACAATGTATTTTTAAATTACATTTTGCTAAATATTATTTGCATTTAAAAAAAAAAAAAACCTTTTACCTAATCTCCTTCGCATTTCTCCAAAAGTTTTCCCCCAAAGTGTTTCTATAATAGCATCAAGTAGAGCCTGTTTGTAGCTTAAATAAGCATGACACATATTTGTGTGTATATAATGGATATCGCGGATGGATAAGTCCCACCTGAAATGAAGATCAGAACAAAGCACTCTTGTCCGCCATCAAGCGCAGAAGATTCCCACGATACAAAGACAAATGCAAAATCAATAAATAATTTGAAAATAAAGAAAGAACCAAGAAACTTCGAACTCGAGGCTGAGGGAGGAGTTCAGGAGTTTCGTTGATTTCACAAACCCAGAAGCTGGTTTCACTCTCCTCTTGTTGTTCATCGTCCTTTCAGAGCCCAACCCGATTCTCTGGGAGACGCCATGATCGTGCTCTGGACCTCTCTGTTTCTACTTCTCTTCTCAGCTCTCGCCATCGCTCTCCACAAGCTATGGTGGACCCCGTATCGCATCCAGAGGACGATGGCCTCACAAGGAATCAGAGGCCCTCCTTACAAGCTCTTCTATGGAAACACCCGGGAGATGGTCCAGTTCAAGAATGAAGCTTCGAGCAGACCCATGAACCTTTCTCACGACATCTTCCCTCGCGTCCAGCCTCACATTTCCACTTGGACTGGAACATACGGTGAGGTCGCGAAAATTCGTGTAATATTCGTCGTCTCGGAATTCCAATCTGTTTAATTTTACGTGGTTTCTGATCTGTGGGTGTTGTAGGGTCAAATTATCTGAGCTGGTATGGTCTTCTGCCTCGGCTGATTGTGACAGAGCCTGAGCTGATCAAAGAGGTGTTGAACAATAAAGACAAGGCCTTTCCGAAACCTGAAATGGACGGGTTTGTCAAGAAGCTTTTGGGCGATGGGCTCGTGACCACAGAAGGCGAGAAATGGGCGAAGCAGCGTAAGTTGGCGAATTATGCTTTCCATGGGGATAGCTTGAAGGTACAATTTACATGTTCACCCAGGAAATGTTATCCGATGTTGTCTTTGATCACCAAAGATGGAATAGTAGAGATATGAATGAACACAATGAATGAGTGAGTATTTGGAAACACGATGTTGCTTGAAAATTGTTGGCCCATACTGAAGAATTTAATTGATTTCATCAGATGTGTGCAAATGCAGAGTATGCTTCCAGCAATGGTAGATAGCGTCCACATGATGCTGGACAGATGGAAAAATCTACACGGCGATGAGATCGAGGTGTACCAAGAATTTACAATATTGACTTCAGAAATAATTTCCAGAACTGCATTCGGGAGCAGCTATGTGGAAGGAAGAAATATCTTCGAGATGTTAAGGAAGTTGACCTTGATTGCGTCCAGAAACGCTTTCAAAATAAGGTTTCCAGGAATCAGGTACTCTCTCTTCTTTCTATTTTTCAGTTTAATTGGTCTGATAAGCCAATTAATTGGTTGTTAGCAGAATGTCAATACAGAACTTGTCCGACAATATACTTAGGCATTAGAATTTCTGTTTATTCTGGTGAACCGAGTTGATATGAGGGGATTTTGGTTACGTTTTTCAGTAAATTGTGGAAGACGAATGATGAACTTGAGTCCGAAAAGCTTGAGAATGGAATACGTGATGCCATGTTAGAGATAATTAGGAAAAGAGAAGAGAAGGTGAAAGCCGGAGAATTGGATGATTTGGGGAATGATTTTCTGGGACTGCTTGTGGAGGCTTCTCACAGTGATGATGAGAGTCGAAGAATTACAATTACTGATCTTGTTGACGAGTGCAAGACCTTCTACATTGCTGGGCACGATACCTCAAATACCATGCTTACATGGACTGTCTTCCTTCTGGCGATTCACCCAGACTGGCAAGATGAAGCAAGAAAGGAAGTGCTCAACGTGTTCGGCAATCAGGATCCAGATCCTGATGGTATTGCGAAACTGAAAACGGTAATTTCTATTCATCTCATTTAGTTCTAAAATGTTCCTTTATTGTTGTCATTTCTGCATGGCGAAATGATTTACATATTATGTGCTCTCTTCTCGCTATAGATGGGAATGATCATAAACGAGTCTCTGCGATTATATCCTCCAGTTGTTGGTCTCATTAGGAAAGTTGGTACAAAAACTAGGCTTGGAAAGCTTGTTCTTCCTGCCAACATTGGCCTATACATCCCGAATTTGAAGCTTCACCACGACCCTCAAATCTGGGGTGACGATGCACAGCTTTTCAAGCCAGAGAGATTCTCTGAAGGGGTTGCTAAAGCCACCAACAACAATTTGACGGCATTCTTCCCTTTTGGCTTGGGTCCTCGAACTTGTGTGGGTTTCAATTTCGCAACTGCGGAAGCGCAGATTGCTCTTTCGATGATTCTGCAGCGCTATACTTTCTCTCTCTCCCCTGCATACGTCCACTCACCTACTCAACTTCTCACGACCAGCCCACAACACGGAGTTCAGGTGATATTTCATGCACTGTAGTGTGGTGATGTATGTGCTTGCAGCAAGTTTGTACATTCAGAATCAGAAGACAGTTGAACTTGTCATTGGCTAGTATATGCAGTCATGTATTTTGGTGCATCCAGGTTTTTCTGCCCCGCAGTCATCACTGTGAATAACCAGGTTTCGAATGCTGAAATAAGATTGCATGCCAAAAGATAAAAAAGCAACGGATAATTGGTCGTAAACTGTGTACAGCAGAATAACTTTATACATAGAGTTATCAATTTGCAAATCTGTTTTAGACAGTGATGTTCAAGGCCTTTGCTGAGTATTTGTATACGACCCGTTTTATTTACTTCTTGACTTAATAAACCGATTTCATTAAGGTAAGTTTTAGTACTTTTAAGGTTATTTTATTAGAGTTCTACGCTAGCACTAGCATAATTGTTGCCAAATTTGAGGATAGTCTGTATGCCTTATTGTTTGACTCATTATATTTATACTGAAGAATACGTGGTTAGTCTTATCACGTGGCACTGCGATGTCTTACCTAATAATTGTCCTAAATCAAGAGTTTACTTGCATTGCGGATGATGCACGGAATACAGAAAGTACTTCCATTTTTTTTTTTTTTTTACATAAAGCCGTAAGATATTTGAATAATTTATGGAACACCCGGCATAAGTGCAAAATGGAGTTAGCTAAAGCCTTTCCAAAGTCCAAACATACATTATTCACGAGAAGTAATGGACCCAGCAATATGAATTTTCTCAAGCAATAAACCTCTCTATATAACGTCATCACCAATAACAAAAGCTAACCCCTTTTTTGTCCCTTTGCCGAGACTTAAGTTGCTATAATGACCCTTCACTCTGAAATTCTCCCTCTCCCCCTCCCCCTCCAATCTGTCAAAATGAATCATAAATCTATTTTTTAACCCATATTTGATGGACTGAGTTATTATATGTATTAGTTGTTTTTAGTAAATGGGTTTAAGATGGTAAAACCCAAAATAATACGGGTTTTATATAGGTTCACAACTTATTAAGACTCAAGCCACTTTTATGATTCTCTCTTGCCCTCACTCGATCTTGTGCTCGCTTATTCTGCGCTTTCACCTTAGTTTGGATATGATTTTTCCTAAATTGGGTTAAATAAAAAAGTGTTTTAGTAATATGGGTGAGGTATGTGTTTAGTATAAATTGAGTTGGACACGTGTTTATAAATTTGTATTATATGAAAATGAATTAATATGGATAAGAGCATTTTCGACTTGATCCGACCCAATAGTTTGATTTGGTGGATTTACCCTCCACCATGGCACCCACTCAACCTCCCCAAGCAAGGTACTTGCAAGAAGATGACATCTCCTAACAATGCCAAAACCTCCTTCCTTCCTCCCTCACAAAAAAAGCTGGGTCACCACCTCTACCTACCAATACCAAGGCTTCCGGGTTGGCCCAAAGTTCTTGGACGGCGTCCAGGCTTGCCAAGACCACTTCCAAACCCAAGATCAGTGTCCTCATCGCGTCCTCAAGTCCCACACCACCTGGCTGACGGCCATTCTCTTATGTCTGTTGAACCGGGCCGAGTACTAGGGCCCAACACAACACCGCCCTCTCCTCACCCAAAGCCCCCACAACCTCGTGCCCTTCTTGGAGCTCAAGATCTACTTCGGGCAACAGTTGCCCGACCTCGCCTCCCTCGTGTCCCAGATGCCCTCCCACCCACTTGCCTTAAGCTTCACTCCTGCGGTCGGTCAAGGACTCTGGGCGCAATTGGTATTAGTAATTTAAAACATACCGCCGTGTGAAAGCATCAAATAATGCTGGGAGCATGTATTTGTTTGGGTTTTTTTAATGAAACCCTCTTTGCGGGGCAAATCGGCAGATAGATGTGCAAGAATATTATTGAAAGACTTGGCCCTGTGCTTGGCGACTTGTGATGTATATCGTTGACTTCATTTTTAAACACCAGTCCAGATTCAGTGTTGGATCCAATACTGGATCCACGCTGCCCCGGACACGAACCACCCAATGAATATTTCAATAGGTTGCTTCGGTTAGTCCAAAATAGAGGTAGGCGGGCTACCTATTAATTGTTATTAAAGGACCAACGGGAACCTTCGAATATGCTGTTCAAAGTTGACATGATACGGATGCTACTTCTATAGAAATTATAATATGCATTTCGCAAGACAACAAAACATATTTTGGGTTAGATGAGTTACTTTATCGTGTTTTAGAATGTGCAAGTGTTCAACCATTCAAGGCACTATATAGGTATACATTTACTGATGTATCTGAATATCTTGAATGTGATAGGGAACAAATTGGAGGACTGAGGATGTGTAGCTTCAATAGTTTGAGTGCATTGGAGGCGAACAAGAGTGATAAGTTATCGACTGGACAAGAGACCAAGTTGCACTTTAGGAAAGGCGAGGTTGGATATTGGGTCTAGTCGTGGATGAAGTTTCCAAGTGATATTGTATTTTATGTAGGTTTTTCTCTCGACAATTTGTTAGGACAATGTTAACACTAGAAAATGACTAACTTGTGATTTTATTGGCAAGTAGGAAGTTTAAGCAAAGTTTGATCTAAGACTATAAGTTGCCAAGGTATAAAGCATTTGACAATTTAAAGAGAAATCGACAAGTGAAGCTATCAATATTAAACATTTTATAAATTATTGACAAGGGCCTTCACCAGTCAGTGAGAGTCATCGTCAACTATTGCAAATGTTTGTTGAGTGTTGAAGCTCGAAGACAAAGTTGATGGATCGACACAAGTACGTGGTTCCGGAATAGTTATGCCTATAATATTGGGATTAATAACTTCTTATTGATAATCATTGCTAAATGATAGATGATCGTGTCTAGAGGTTATAACTTTTTATCAATATTTGCATATCAGATTAGGGGTTATGGAAGATTTAAATCAAAATTATTTGTAAGTAGTTGCCGGTGGTTTATAAATACCTATGTTGTAATTTTTTTAAGAAATCGCCTAATCAATCACATAACATATATTACTGCAAATTAACATTTATCCTCTTTATTCAGCGCACTTTATCATTATCACACCCTTTAAATTTCCAGTCTCCGCACTTTAAATACCTTTAATTTCACAACCATTTGCTTTCCTGGCCAAAATCAACAAATAGCCCATTGCTTTCCTAGATATATATCAATGTCATCCTTTCGAAATATTTGACTTTCTTGGTCAAAGAGATAGTCAACTGCAAGTTGTGCCTCTTTGCAAGATATTGTTCGAGAAAATAAATAAAAGAATGATACAGGACAAGGTTCATGTGCTAATGCCGCATGCAGGGTATCTATTTATCAATATTTCGAATTTGGAAAGTACATAAGCCTTAAGTTGTAAGAAAGTAAATAATCTATGATTCCAATTTGGAAAGTATTCATATAATATATATATTCATTAATTTGGTATGCCAAATTTAATTGTCTTGCTCTTCATCTATCTTGCGTTTATTAAAAAACTGCCAATAAACTTGCCACCCAAGATGCCAAATTTGCACTAGAGAGATAACCAAGGGAGAGGAGATTAAGGGCAACGATTATAATATCGGCATGTTCAACAATTTGATGGATCTAACGATGGATGAGGTTTGTAAAGACGTGATGTGTTCTACAGGTTTCTATTGACTAAACTTCATCTTGAAGTTTTGTTAATGGGTATTGTGCCTCTCTGCAAGACATTGCTCGAAAAGAAATGAATGAATTATGAGACAAGGTCCACGTGCTAATGGCACATGCAGCTCGCTTATTCATCAAGATTTCGATTAAAAATTTAGCTAGGTTGCATTACTATATCTTCGAAATTTCACATAATACAACCCCTTCAAATAAAACAAGTTTCTTCTCTTGATCTTTACCGAGAATAAAATCATGTATTTTGCAAACGATATCTTTCTAGTTTGAATTTTTAAGGGAAAACGCTACTAAAAATCTCAAATTTTACTTAATGTGACATATTTATCTTAATTTTTTTTGTGATATTTAAAATATCAAATTTGTATTTATGTGATATATTTACCTCAAAAATTTTTTTGGGACAAAAAATCCCATCTTTCACCTTTGTGATACATTTACTCCAAACTTTTCTCTATAGCATAAAAAAAACCTTCTTTTTTTTTTTTTATCAATTTGACACATTTATTTCAAAATTTTTTCTATAATATCAAAAATCCCAAACTTTTTTCTATGACGCCAAATTTTTGGGATAAATGTGTCACGTGAATACGAGTTTGAGGTTTTTGATGTTATAAGAAAAAAAATTGAGGTAAATATATCACACTATACAAGTTTGTAATAAATATGTCACATAAGTACATTATGAACTGCTTTTCCGTTTGAGAAGGATCGATAAAACAAGGACCTTGCGACTTTCAAATTTAATAATACATTATGAACCCGTTTTCAATTTCACAAGTGGGTCCATTTACTTAAAAAAAAAATAATCATTTTACACATTCAAATTGCATCGTATGTTATCAACGAAATATTCGCCTCACAAGTGAGCGCGTTTATTCCCCAGTAGCTTACAAATAGAATAATGATTTTACTTTTTCAAATTGCATATTTCATTATCCTTAAAATTTCGATTCTACGAGTGGGCTTGTATATTGGTCGGACGTACCGCCAAAATAATTACGTTATTATTTTCAAATCACATAGTAGATAATCAATTGCTTTAGGTTGCAAATTGAGTCCGTTTATTTATTTATAACTCATCAATGAAATAATAATTTTAACATTTCTATATTCTATACGATTTCAATTCATTCTAAGATTCACAAATGGGCTCATATGTTCGTCTCATTTACCCCGGTTCATGTGGACCTTGCCAGAAATTACAAAGATTTTGATGGCTTTCGGGGATTGGACGTGCATGCACCCTAATCATTTAATAATGGCTCATCCTAAGCTCTTCCTTTCCTAGGCTGGATTCGACGAATCTGGACTGGCCAGCGACACATTGGTATTGTCTTAGCGTGATCAATTTTAGGATAGATATATCCCAACAAGAACTCAAACCTATCACGTTAAAGTTGGTTCCAATTTTTAAATCGGAAACTAAACAAGTTGGCTCCAGATTAGGTATGAAACTCGACCAATTAGTTTTAGGCTGATTTAGGTTCAATATGAAAAACCGGTCTACCTTTTCCCTATTCATTTTTTATTTAATTGCTTAATTATATGCACATTTTTTAGGATAAGAACATCACAAGTGTCATAATTTTTATATGACGCTCATTTAAGTACTATAACTTTTTTTTATCACTTAATTGACATGGCTTTTAAGAAAACATTCATTGAGTGTTGTAACTTTTAAAATCGATTCACCTAACTGTCGAAAATCCATAAACGTTTTAAAAATAATTATATCGCTCAAGTGATTAATTGAAAAGCAATATGACACTCAACTAATAATAAAAAGAAAAATGATACTAGAATGAGCACCATACAAAAGTTGTGGCGCCTGTGATATCCTTTTTTCTCATATTTTTGTTGAAACTGTCACTCAGGAAACGATAATGAACTGTTTATGCTGAAATGTTTAGCCTCATTGTCTTTGCAAAAGTTTTTAACTAAGAGACTAATAGGGTTTGGTTTTGAAACGCTTGAAACCCGATTCTACTGCGAACAAGCCTTGATATCCGTTCAAAGCTAGTTCAACTTGAGAGCCGAAAACTGAACAGTTGAAGACTGGATAAAGCCGGTTCGGTTCGCTTTCAGTTCTTTTACTCGTCCTTAATGTGTTTTAATTAGTCAGTCTCTATCCCACGTTTTCTCCACGTTTTCTTCGAAATGGAGCCAAAATGTCGGACCAAAATGAACTTTCCAACGTCCTCCCAACAAAGTTTATCATTTTCTGACCATGTCATCCCCCAGCTCATAGATTCCTCCGAAAGAAACAACAAATGCCTGATCAACATTTTTACTTCACAAGTATACCCTCTATTGTAATTTTCCCGTTTGCCATTTCCTTTCTTTATTTGCTCCCCAGAAAGAGCTATGCAATTAGTCATCTTCTTGAGCTCTCTGTTTCGGTTTCTGTTTCTGTTTCTGTTTCTGTTTATTGTTCTCTGTTCTCTTGCTAAGCTATTGCACAAGCTATGGTGGAACCCACTCAGAATACAAAGGATGATGGCCCAGCAGGGAATCACCGGCCCTCCCTACAGGTTCCTCCATGGAAGCACCAAGGAAACAATCAAGATGAATATGGAAGCCAGGAACACACCCATGAGCAATCTCTCTCACGACATATTCCCTAAGATTCAGCCTCAAATCAACACATGGATAGGCACATATGGTAAATACTAAAAAAACTTTGCTTTATTAGTGTTGTGAAATTTGATATTTGAGCTTTCGTGCAACTTTGTAGGGAGAAATTACTTGAGTTGGCTCGGACCTCAAGCTCAACTAGTCATCACGGAGCTAGAGCTGGTTAAGGAGGTGCTGCTAAATAGAGATAAAACATACCCGAAAACAGGAAACAAGGACTTCTCCAAGAAGCTTCTAGGAGATGGGCTTGCGAGCACACCCGGCGGCGAGAAATGGGCGAAGAAGCGTAAACTTGCCAACCGTGCTTTCCATGGGGAGAGTTTGAAGGTAGTTGGGCCCGATGGAAAAAGAGAATTGTGTGAGTTGTAGTTTTACTAATTATTTCTGGGAAAATTTGAATTTGCAGAATATGGCACCGGCAATGGTGGACAGTGTTCACACAATGCTAGGAAAATGGAAGAATCAAGAAGGGAAAGAGATCGAGGTGTTTGGAGAGTTTAAGGTACTGACATCTGAAGTGATTTCAAGAACCGCGTTTGGAAGCAGCTTCGTTGAAGGAAGGAACATTTTTCAGATGTTGACAGGATTGAGCTTGTTAACATCCAGAAATGCTTTCACTATAAGGTTACCCGGACTAAGGTATCTAACATTTTCCAGGAAAAATTTGACTTGGCAATTTTTAGTATGTAGAAGCTAGGAAAATCCAGTAAGCATAGGCCACTATCGATTGAACTTTAGATTTTTTTAATATGATAATTCTAACGAAACTTTCCAGTTGAGTAAATGTATTTGAAGGAGGTAATTCTTTTTTTTAATAACCATTCTTATTGCTATAACTACTGATGTAAGATCACACTTAGCAAGCTGCAAATTTCCGATGATGGTCAGACAACGACTTGTTCATCGTGTAAATACAAACTTCAAGCCTCAATGGACTAACGCATTTTACATCTCAGAATCAAAGTTTCAGTTAGGCCTGAAAAACTATGGAATTTGTTCTGAATCATGCTGACAGTAAGCTTTGGAAGACGGTGGATGAAGTCGAAGCAGAGAAACTTGAGAAAGGCGTACGCAATTCCATCGTACAGATGATCAAGAGAAGAGAGAAGAAGGTGATGGCTGGTGAAGTGGATGGCTTTGGGGATGATTTCCTAGGACAGCTTGTGAAGGCTATGCACGATGTGGACAAAAGCAAAAAAATCACGGTCGATAATCTGGTGGACGAGTGCAAGACATTCTACGTTGCCGGACAAGAAACTGCCAATTCATTGATGGCATGGATGTTATTCCTCCTAGCGATTTATCCAGAGTGGCAAGAGGAAGCAAGAATGGAGGTTCTTAATGTATTTGGGAATAAAGACCCTGATTTTGATGGACTCGGAAAGCTAAAGAAGGTATAGAAAACGATTTGAGTCCTGGTCTCGGTCGACCTTTTTCAGTTCACTTGAATTCTAAGTTAGACATGATGCCTCACCAATTATGTTTCCCTTTTCATGTGCAGATTAGCATGATCATAAATGAAACTCTGCGGTTGTACCCCCCTTTAGTTGGTTTGAATCGAAAAGTTGGCAAGAAACAAAGGTTAGGGAGGCTTGTTCTTCCTGCTGATATTCAAATCTTTGTACCAATTCCTAAGCTTCACAGTGACCCTGAAATCTGGGGGGAAGATGTGCATCAATTCAAACCAGAGCGATTCTCAGAAGGTGTAGCTAAAGCTACCAACAACAATGCGGTCGTGTTCATCCCCTTTGGCTTTGGACCTCGATCTTGCGTTGGGATGAGCTTCGTGATGACTGAAGCGAAAGTCGCCCTTTCAATGATCCTCCAACGCTTCACCTTCGAATTGTCCCCAGCGTATATCCACTGCCCAGTTAATAATTTCATGAACCGTCCACAACATGGACTTCAAATCATATTTCATCCTCTTCAGTAATTCATCACCACATGATGTTCAGTTGCAAATGTCAATTTGACAATGGCTTGTAAAATTCTTGGTTCCAAAGGCTTGTGATATTTGTAAAGGTATAAAGACATCTTTCTCTTAATATCCATACTACTTTCTCCGTGTATAGTCTATATGGTTTGCCAAGACTCTTCATGGTGTAGAATACTGTGTCCTGGTTCTTGTAAGTCATCAATTTTTAGGCATGCGCCTCTCACGTAACTTGCTCTATAGACTATGAAAATCAAGTTTATCTCAACCATCGATGACATGAGCTCCATGATATGACCACATAATTAATGGTTTAGATGATAAAGAGACTGCAGCTAGTCCCTCATATGAGAGAGAGAGAGAGAGAGAGAGAGAGAGAGAGAGAGAGAGAAGAAGCAGAAAACGATGGTGATGACGAACGTAGTGCGTTCAGGCCACCGCAGGTTGGCAAAGTCAATGACAGTGTCGTGAAGAAGGCGGCAATAGAACACTATTTGCTCGAGGAAGAAGAATGGAGGAAAGGGAAAACGTAAGATAAAATGATAATAATTAGTTTAAGATGTGAATTTATCAGGGGGTTTCAATTCATAAAAGATTCAATATTGATGATGTCAATGTTGATAAAAAAAATGGGGATCGGAATCGCATCAAATATAAATAATTTTCAGTAATATTTCACCAGACTGAGTTGAGGCCGATTAAGCCCATCCATCTTCAAGTGGCGCCGCCACCAAGTGCCATTGCAAAATGTCCCTAACCGATCTTTAATTCCTAAGAGGTTGATATTCCATCGAACTCGATTTGTAAATTAATCCAATATTCTCCAAACCTCAACCACCAATTTTCTTGAGATGAAAGTTCATAAAAATTCTCATCCAGAGTGTTCAGAAAGGAAGGTTTTTCAGGAATTTCGAGACCACTATACATCTCTTCAGTAGTAAAGAGAGACATGAAGTGATCTTGAAAATCAGCAACGAGCTCTTCCTATCCTTTCCCCATCTTCGCGAGTCTAAGAGTGGTATTATTTTCTCTCCTGGCAATGGTGATTGTGTGAAAAAATTTGGTATTTTTCTAGATCAACAGGAATTTGCAGGCCTTCACAGCCATGGTTCTCTGAATACCAAAGAGCCTTTTCTGAATCTCTTTTTTTATGGAACGCTTTACCAAATTTGGTATTGTTCCAATCTTTAACCTCTTTTGTAATGGTATCTATGGCTCTTTGCATATCATTGTTTCCAACATTACAGATGTTTTCAACGAAAACTTCTTGGTCTAAGACTCATACTAGACTTTTAGATCTTTAGCTTACAATCTGCTTTAGCAAAATCAGGGTTTCTATTTGTTAGGAAGCCCAACAAAAACACTTTAAAAGACCATGATTATAGAATAAACTTGTGACAAGCGAGCCCATATGCGCGAAATCAATTGGGCAGAGCTAACTAAATTACCATGTTAGATAGTCTAATCCAAAAGTTAGCTTATAGATGAAAATATCACCTATATATAAAGAGCATAAATAACCCTGTAGAAAAACGAAGTCTACCTTCAGTCTTCGGGGCTAAGAGAATAAGAGAGCGCTCCGGATGTAGACGAGTTAGATGAAAAAGGGTGGCCTCGGGGAAAAGAAGTCTCCGGTTCACATCGGAACAGGCTCTGTCAATTCTTTCCTGGACATACCGCCAATTCCATGGCTATAGGTCCAAGTATATTCCATCATGTTACACCGGTTCATGTAGCGTTGATAACATTATTGGATTTGTTAACAATGCTATGGCCGCTGTTTTTTTGTTGTTTTTTGGTCGGTTATGGCCGCTGTTTAATCATGCCATTTTGGATTTGTTTTTCACCATGAAGCCTAAGAAATCAGCTGCTGATGTGAAACAACGAACATCAAAGAGCTCGGGAAATGATTCTTCAGGTAATGTTCTTTAATGTGCAACCATGCCCGTCGAGATTTTCTGATCTTTGTCTATTTCCTTTCGGAGACGAACAATCACAATTTGCGGACACACCTGCAAAGCTTGCTCGTAAAGTTAATCTTCTGCTTCTTCTTTAATGAGAAATGCTATGATTTGCGTACGTTGTTTTGTCCCAAGGACCTCTTTTTTATATTAACTTGCATATGGAGATGAGAATATGAGTAGGTTTTCGCCAACTGCTTTTATTATCACTGTGCATCGTTTGCTTGGTTATTGCAAATTTCTCTTTATTATGCATTTTAAAAATCTTCCTATGGTTGAGGTTGGACTGTAGGCACCTCAGGCTTGGACGAGGAGGACGCCGAATTTACAGAGTACATAATTATTTTCGTACACACTGCTGGGGACAAGCATAGTTCGGATGGACACTTTCCACCCTATAATTAGAAATTGCCCACTAAAGACCAGTTCTAAAAAATTAGAACCGGGTCATTCCATGGATCCAGGCTGTACCCGCCGGTTTGGTCCAATTCCCAAGTGGGTCCATAGAACCAGTCTCACTAAGCTTCACCACTTAGGTAACGTTTTCTAACAAGCCAAAGTAAAGTAAAGAACGAAGATTGCCCTATTATTAATTGCAAGATCAGTAAAAAAAAAAAAAAAATTGAGCTTATATTAGATCGTGAGTCCATGGACGATGAACTTGAGAGTTGAGGCTGTAAGTGAGAGATAGAAAGATAGTTTAGACGAGGCAAGAGTGAGATGAGACAAGCACTTAGTCAATAGTGTTGAGCTTCAAATTAGGGATTTTAGAATTTTCATTTTTCTTAAATTGTTTTTTTGGAAAAAATTTTTAAAAATTAAGTATATTTATTACCAGTCTAGTCTAAATGGGTGGGTGGATGGTTCCATACCTAGAACTGGGAATCGGACCGGTATCCATCAGTTCCCATAAATAGGAACCGGGAATCGAACCAATCCCCTTGGGAACCGTCAATTCCAGTCTTGTCTAGTCCAGTTTCGAGTGATCCGGGCGATTCCTAGTTCCTTTGCACACCCCTATTGACATAGTGCTTTGGCTTCATTTGTTTTGCGAAAAATTAAAAGTTTGAAAATATTTTCCAAAAAATGATTATTTGTATTACTTACAAAATAAATAAACAAAAAATATTTCATCGTCCATGAGAACATTTAGAAATAAATCGGTGTCAATAATTAAAAAATATTAATTAATTAATTCAAGAGATATAAGCCATTAATATTAGGAAAAATGTTTTCTAGATCTTTCATTTTTTCCAAAATAAATGAAATCAGTTCATTTATATTTTTACATGCATTATCTTTTATTGATCTTCCAATCGTATTCTTTGTAGGTGCTTATTAGTGATTTCAATTTTTTTCTTTGTGTTGATTATCGAGGCTGGGCCGCCATTTATAGGGTGATTTGGAAAATAAAAATATGCGGAAGGAAGAATTGTGGAATTTTTGTATAATTTTATATTGAATTTTTTTTCTAACAAGTAGTACAGATATAGGCTATATTAAGGTAATCAATCAAGTACGATTAATTAAGATATGCATAATCAAAGATATGTAGAATCTCCAAGATATATGCATAACTATGAGAAATATGAGAAATATCCTAAATGTCTCACGATTCCCCTTATTCTCAAGTTGTGTAGACGTCAACTTGAGTTTAAATAAAAAGAAATCGAAAAAACAGTATATGAGACTATTTATGGTCTTTATTAAATCCAAAAAAACGTTAGGACTGATCAAGGTGTTTTCGCCTTTATATGCTGATATGATCTTCGTTTTGTTTTTTTGGTTGATCATCGAGGAAGGTGGAGCCACTTTATGTGTGTGTGTGTATATATATATATATATATCTTTTCTAATGCACCATGTGATGTATAGCTGGACACCTGAATTTTCAGCACCTTTGTCAACTGCATGGATTATTCTGTGCGTATGCCGCATCAAGTTATGTTTAGTTGTATATTTCCTCATTTGCTTCATTTATTATGTATAAATAGTTGGAAAAATAGAATTATAAGTGCCTAGATTTCCAAATGAAACATGAATTATAAAATCGAAATCTGCAAGTGACTTTTAGCAATGAAAACTCCTAGCAAATTTGGATCCGCAGCAAAGCAGTTTTTAGCCTTTGAAAAAACAATGGGCCAAATTATACCATTAGCAACGCAATTTTCGATGCAATTTTCGCTTCGAAAATTGCAAATAGCCCCAGAAAATGTGGCCTGATTATACTAATAGGGACGATTTTATTTTTTTGATGCGTGAAAAACACACGGACCCTTAGCAACCAAATATTTCATTAAAGTGCAAAGTTCTTTGTGACGACTATTCAACAACGAAACATGCTGACGTCAAAAGTAAATATTTTTCTTGCCACAATGCTCTAGCTATGAAGATTTCGTGGCCCAAAGTACAAAGTTTTTTGGACTATTTCCATACCACGTAGGACGACCAAAATTCATGTTAGCGATCTCCAATCAAAATTGGTTGGAATAATTACATTGATAAACCGTCAAAAAATTCATGACTAAATTGACTAAATTAAAATATTTATGACTGTATTGACTCAGGTACAATACAAATATGACTTTTTTGATAATTTCCCTAGATTTGCTAGGCCTCATTTCATTTGCCACAAAGTTCTGCATTACTGAAGTTACAATCATCCACAGAATTTTCACCACAAAAGGAGAAAGTATTGTGTGCATTATTGAGCCTGACTCGTACATAGATGTGGTATCACTAAGTCAATAATCTCCTTATAATTTCTTTGACAATCACTAATTCTTTAATATTGCAATTTGAGAAGATATATGATTGGCTCGACCGTTGTTATGATACATTACTCTTAAATGAGTTGTTAAAGCACACGGAAGTTTTTGGATTAACTTGATCTCCGGCACCAAAATTTTGACAAATGAAGATACACCAGGATCCAATCCATATTGATCAGAAAAAGGCAGAAACTCCCATGAAATTCACCAACCTCGCCATTAATTAGTTTTGTCCATGATAATTACGAATTTACAAGTACATGAACCGGTCCCAACTTTGTTTAACGAGGGTCTTTTTTTTTCCCCAATGGTACACTACTTTTGTTGATAAGTAATGCTTTTATTGACTTTTTTTTGGCATGGGGGTTTTCAGTTTCGATCATGTGATCATCTAGATGCATGTTAATCCGGCCTGCGCATGTTTAAAAGAATAAGTTAGCAAAATCCTTTTCGGATCCCGAGGAATAGTGGATCCAGCAATGAACCCTTGAAAGGTACTTGATTGTGAACGCACTAGGGAAGGTAACGCCTGCAAGCTTCAGCATTTTTAATCTTTGTCGGTTGAGATGGCGATTTTAATTACAAAAGACCGAAAGCCAATGTCGGATAGTCTTGTCGGCCTAGGAGGGTTTGCTTTTATTATGTTAGGTGGTGATTATAAGAAACATGAGTACCACTTATCTGTTTTTGAACAGCAAGAAGAAAAAAGAGATGTATTCGTTCAAATGCTTTATACTTAATGTATTCTCAAAACAGAATGGTGAATGCGGCATTTTTTAAGTTTGAACTTTCGTAAAACATATCGATTACCAATGCATGGTTTATTGACATTGCCTCGCAAAGTCTACACTATCAATTAAGTGGCTTTAATTAGCCACCCTTACTACATGGGAAGGGAGATGTGGGGAGTTCGAATTTCCATCTTCTTATAGAAAGTTGGAATGTGGATGATTTAGTATCAAGAGTGGATTTTAACTTTCATGTTTTGCAAGAAAACAGAACAAAAATCTGAAAGTGAGAATTAGAGTAAGAATAGAGTATAACTGACAAAAAAATAAATTTAGGTGACTTTCGTTTTTAGTTTTCAGTGAGTATGTCGAAAATTTAAAAGAAAAAAATACTGAACATTTTGATTTATCCCTTTATAGATTTTTTTTTTTTTTTTTTTTTTTTTGGCTTTTGACAAGAAGATTCATTGATTTAACCGATCCCGTCCACATCTGGCGTGTTCGTGTTAGGTGGGAGTCAGATTACGTTTTCTGTATCTTGATGCATGCAGACAAATGCAACGTCCTAGTAGCAGTAGTAACCAATTTAAATACATAAATTCCATTAGTGATGCTAGGTTATTATATACATATATAAATGATGTATGTGTGGTAAATTTGAACACACAGGACACACTGAAGCATTTGAAGAGGGAGAGATTTATTTTTGCTTCCCAAATTAACTTACAATTGTCCTAAATAAAGGGCTGAATCGCTAGACATCGTCATGTTTATAAGTTATACGGAAGTTGCGGATGATGCCGGGAGTGCAGAAAGCTTTTCTAAAATCTTTTCACGTTAATGTTGATGTCTGAATTTTTGCCGACAAATTAACAAACAAAATGAAAGGGAGACGGAAAATAATAAAAAGAGCTTTAAGTTGGTATCCATTTCATAACTTAAAGGTCTAATCAAGGCCCATAAACCAAGCCTGGCCTTCTCTCTTTCTCCGCTTCTCTCACTCAGCAGCGGATTCAGTTTTTCCTCCGGCTCTCTCCCAGCAAGCTCTGGCTCACGCGAAGAATAAATTGCTCCCTCCTCGAAGGATTCTCTGACGTTGACATTCGATTCCTCTCTTCTTCTTGAACATCAACCATCTCTTCATGAGTGAAGAGCTCCTTCACATTCGATTCCTCTCTTCTTCTCTAACACCAAGCATCTCTTCATGAATGAGGAGCTCTCTCTCTCTCTCTCTCTCTCTCTCTCTCTCTCTCTCCCACCCCCTCTCCTTGGGTTGACGAGAAAGGACAGGCTTCTTCCGTGCTGAATCAGGTCAACATTCTCTCCCGGAAAACAAAAATTGGAGCTCTCGTAGGATGGTTCTGATTCTCTCCTACAGAAATTCGACACTTACTTAGGAAACACTCATGGAGTTTCAACTTGTACAAAAGGATTTTTATCTGATCTATCTTTAGCAACACACTTAAAGTAGATAAGAATCTCTCTCGATCTGATCTCTTATCCTTTATAAACTGGAAGGTTAATGCCCTAGAATGTCACATGCGACATGTGTCTTTTCCAATTATTATTTATATTTACTTTTACTTAGAGACTCGTCAAGTTGAAAAACATATATATGAGATTATGAGCAAACTTGATATATGCTATACAATACAAACAGTCAATTAGTTTATGCATAGTCCAAGACAGTCCCATACGAATGCCGCTCTAAAGGTCGTAAAGTACTTAAAGAAATGCCTAGGAGTTGGGACACTTTTTTCCAGAAAATACAACATGTAAATGATGGGCTATTGTAATGTGGATTATGCAACTTGTCCATCACCAGTTTCTCTATTAAGCTAGGAGAATCTTTGATTTCATGGAAAAAACAATCAATGGTCTCATTGTCTTCAGTTGAAGCAGAATATCAAGTTATGGCAAAAACCACTTGTGAGATAGTATGGATACAAGGTGTACTTCAAAAACTTGGGGTACAAGTTAAGGGACCAGCCAAACTATCTTGTGACGATATGGAGCTCTCAAACTTGCGAGGAATTTCATAGTACATGAAAGAACAAAATACATAGTAGTGAATTGTCATGTCACTCAAGATAAGATCCACAAAGGGATAATTGAGATAAGAGGAATTAGAACCACTGAACAGCCTATGGATATCTTCACCAAACCTCTATATATAAAACAACATGCATATCTATTGAGCAAACTAGCTGTCTTGACATTTATAAGTTACTAGTTTTAGGGGGAGTATTGAAAGAAATGCTCGAGATGAAGAAAATCAATCCAAATTGAGATTGATACATTAAATCAATCTAAGATTAGAATTGATTCCTTAGAATATATTCCTTCCTTTCTTAGCATATACTTTGTACTATTTATACATTACACTGTACATGTAATATTTCAAATTGAAGAAATACAAAATTCCCCTCAAATTCCCTTCATCTTCGACTTCCGCATTTCTTCTTGGACTTCTTTCGAAAGCTCCAGGAAAGTTTGCTAGTGGCTGCAAGGCGCATTTGCGCGGACATCAAAGATGCCAATCTGGTGCCTCTGTATAAGACACCGGTGCTAGCGAGGGCAACAGCGTCCAAGAGCTGCAGCTACGGGAAGCGGATGTGTGCCCTCTCGATTGCAGAATTGTGAATAACCACAGAGGTGGCCTTGCGATTGTGGGACTTACGAAACCCGTAGGAAGAAAAGAATCTCTCTCTCTCTCTTGTGAAGCCCACTTTTTTGTTGTAATTATGGGTTAATGGATCAACTTATGTGCGTAAAATGTGACATATCTCTTCAGTTCATGTATCTGTTAAGTTCATGAATCTCTTCAGTTCATGTATTTGTTAAGTTTATGAATATCTTCAGTTCATGAATATCTTCAATTCATTTCTCTTAAGTTTATGAGTCTCTTAGGTACATGTATCTGTTAAGTTCATGTATATCTTGCGTTCATGTGTTTGTTTAGTTCATATCCATTCAAACTCTATAAATGAAAATGAACTATTCTTCATTCCATAGTAGATAGAGAAGATAAGAGTACATGGAGTATAGAGAGTATTAAAAATATAGTAAAATTTCTCTTTAATTTTTTCTCTAAGTATGCCAGTATTGAGAAGTGTTCAATAGAATCCTGTTTGCAAGATGCTAATTCAAACAAGTTCGAGATGTCGTATCTTGGAAGGCATCGTGAAATTGTTTAGCACTCCTATTTAATTCTGTTAAGTCTGTTTGGTTTTTTCCACAGTTGAATGACTGTGGCAACCGGCCAAAGCTACTTCGGGCAAGAATCCATGGAGGCTCCACTCGCATCTTTGCATCATTATCGAGCGAAGGAACTCTTGTGCTCGAAGCATTTCCTCATTTCCGAGACTGTATCTCTTCAAGAAGATGGCCCGGGGACTTCTTGAGTTGATGCCCAGCACCAAGTTAGGCAATAACCCGTTCATTCTGTCCAGGATTGCGTTTGTCAGAGTCATCGCTTTCTCGATTCTGTTTAATTTATTTGATCACAGCAGCCAGTATTGCACGAGTTATTCCCTACATTTTTTCCCTATGAAAGAGGTCCCCTCTCTCTACTGTTACAACTCTTTGATTTTTTTCTCTTCAGGGCCTCTTTTGTAAATGTGTCAGAGCGTAAGTTCTCTCTTTTGCTTTTTCTCTAAAGTGAAAATTCGCCCTCTCTAAATTAGAGCCGACCTCCCCCTTTCATTGAAAGTAGATGTCTGTTATATAGTGTTGGCTTTGGGGTTTTCTTTTAAGAAGACAATCCTTACTTTCCTATCTTAGATTATAAGAGATATATCTTATCTTTAGAAATAAGGAATACTCCTAATCTCTTATTGTTGTGATAATGACGAATTGCTCAATATTTTCCTACTCAGCTCAGCACTATCTATGCCCATGAATGTTATCTTCATTTCTTCTTAAAACTGAACAAGACGACTTGCAAATTTCTGAAATAAAGAAAAGATACCAAAAAAAGAGTTAGATTTATCTAACATAATCAAGTCTCTGTATCCATGAAATCTTTGAGAAGTAAAATATTCTCCCACCTTTTATTTGGGTTTCTGATTGACATAATATTGTGGCAACTCCAAATTGAATTGCATTTTAAATGATTAAATTAAATCTGAAGTTGTGATTAGTATGGGCTTGGGAAAGTTTGCACTAAGTCTTTGGTGGTTCACCTCTAGGAAGGTCGCAACACTCTCGAGTGTAAACCAGTCTCTTAAATGCACATGAAATGGGCAAAACTCCTATTTTGTCAAATTGATAGGACTCATATTTTGTGTGAGCAAATTGTTAATTGATTGAGAGTCATGAGTTTGGGAGAGAACCTCAAGATTTGACATGTTCTTTCATATCATATAAGAATATCTATTCTAAAAGATTAAAAACACTAAAGGAAGGAAGATTATATATACACACACATTTATATAAAAGGTAAATTACAACTATATATTTAAGCGATGTGAAACTATATTTAATAGTTTGAATGCATGAGGCACCAAATGAATATAGGTACCAATGGAGAGGATCTCATTTTTTTTTGGTTAACTTCACATAATAGGAAAAGTGTCAAAAAAGTCATAAACCTATTATATTGATACCAATTTAGTCATAAACTTTTTAACTTGATGCCAATTTAGTCATTTCGGATAATTTTGGGCGAATATCGCCGATGTAGATGTCGTTCAGCTTACATGGCATCGTCGACGCTGATGTGTACAATTTTTAATAATACTAATAATTTTTCATTTTAATTATTTTTCTAATTTTTTATTTTTTATTTTTTTTTCTTCCTTCCTTTCCTCTTTCTTTTGCCGATGATCAGCCATTGGCCATGACTAGGCGGGTTGGCCTTGCCTAGGCAAGGGTTGTCCTTGCCATGCTAGCTCTGGCGAGGTTGCCCAAGTGAAAGTCGGCCTTGCCTAATCTAGTGAGGCCAACCCTCACTGAGGCTCAACCTTGCCATGGCCTGGTGAAGCTAGCCTGCTTGGCCATGGTTAGTGGCTAGTCACCAACAAAAGGAAGAAGAAAGGAAGGAGAGAAAAAAAATTAGAAAAAAAAATTTTAAAAATCCAAAATGCACTAAAATATTGTCAAAAATTTCCACATTAGCACCAATGATATCACGTAAGCCAGTCGGCATTCATCTCAATAATATCCAATCAAAATTAATTAGAATGACTGAATTGACACTAGGTCAAAGGATTTAGGACTAAATTAGCACTTGTTCAAAAGGTTTAGAACTAAATTGGTATCAATGAAATAGGCTTAGGACATCTCTAACACTTTTTTCCCACGTAACAAAATTATACTCTAAATTTACGGAATCCTTCATTTTTTATTCAATTAAATCATAACTTGAATTATTCCAATAGCTTTACAGTGAAAGAATTCAGTCCAAAGATGTGTAATCAATAGTTCATTGTGTGAGTGACGATAAAAAAGAATATGATATCTCAAGTTCTACATGGATGGAGAGAGATCATATTGAGTGTCTCATAAGTTAACAATCACCCTCATATGGTCACCACTTTATGTGGTTATTCAAAATACTCTCTTAGAGGGCTTAGGCCAAGTAGATCGGTCCAGACTTTTGCAGATGTTATCGCAAGGATGACCCTCTCCAATAGACATACCGTTTCGTGAATAGGCCAAGCCCATACTCGGTTCTGTTTCGATCATGAAGCGTGCTTCGGTTTCAATCATGCGAACCAGATGTATGTTTGCTTTTGGCTCCTGGGTATGACTCGCCAAATGACATTTACTTTATTAATATGCCAAAAAAATATTTCATTATGTTTGTCGGTGAGAAAGAGTGCGTACCCACTTGAGCGCTTTTAATCCTTGTCAGTCGATATTATGTATTTTATACTATACATATCGACTCGATATATAGATTTAATTGATCAATGAAAATGAGGAAACAAGTGTAGGACAGAGAGTATATTATATGTTATCTAGAGCGGAGGTTAGGATTTGATGTTCAGTTCTATCGGCATTTCAAGCCAACCAGTCTTGATCGCTCAGTGGTCTTCTCCCATCTACATATATGAATATCTTTATTCTGTAGGAATAAACGAGTAAAAAAAAATAAAAATAAAACATCTGGTCTTAATGCTTTGTGTTTTGTCGGTGTCTTCAGTTACATGTATTAGATGCACGCCAAATGATTTGTCGATTCGATATTGCATACCTAACTGAAAAGGGTTTTTTTATTTTATTTATTTTTATTTTTCTATCCTTGCCTGAGCAAGACCTCTAGTTTGAGGATTAACAATTTGGACATAACCCACAAGCAAAATTAACTAAAAATATGTGTGTGATGTCGAATTTCGATTGGATTTTCCAACCAGAGATAGAGGAAATGACACGCCCCCAACTAAATTATTTGCTTTTAGGTGCATACACAAAATGCATTTCGTATTAATGTTAGTTTGGATTAGTTAATATCGAGAACACAAAGATTGATCTCCAAAATGGATCTACACGATGAAATAGTAAAACTAAATAAATTTTAAATAAAGGGGGCGGAATACATTCCAGCATCCAATAAATGTTTTGAAACGTAACTTTATAAAAATCAAATAGAAACAGTATCGGATCAGCCACGTCAAACTCACAACAACATTGGTTCGTCCATTAATAAAAGTGATAAAAACCGACCAACGAAACCACCAGTTGACACAAAATTGGACAGTAACTCTAGCAACAGGAACCAACAAAGGATCTCCGGAAAACAGTGATGGCGAGCGGCGTCAGGTGTCGCTCGGGAGGGCGGGTGTCGCGGTCGTCGGAGCTCTGGTGAGAGGTAACAAGCCCGAACCAGCAACGGCAAAGCAGCAACCGTCGCTGGTGCAGGAGTAGAAGGGGCAGGCGGCTGCTACGGGCGTTGCAGGTGAAGCGGGGCACGCAGAGGAAAACTCGGCAGCAGGGGGCGTCGCTCAGGCGTGCAGCAACTCAGCTTCCGGTGGTGTCGCAGGTCAGTCGGAGTGGGAGCAACAGCAACGTTGGGACGCTGGGCCGAGCAGGAGCAGATCTCTGACGAAGGCAGGGGCTATGTTGGGCACTGGGCGAAGGCGTGAGCTACTGCAGGGGTGACGGCGGTGATGTGGGTGACGGGCGACGTTGAGGCGTGTCGAACACCGGGCAAAGGGGGGTGTCGACATCATCGTGGCCTCCAGGCATCGGCAACGAGGCTGGGTTGCAGGCGAAGACTCGGCGTCGAGGTCGCGAGTTGTGTCGCAGCTAGGTGAGCGAGAGCGAGGCGCGGCGCGGAGGTGCGGTGGCCGGCGCGAGGTGGTGCTGGTGCGGTGGCCGATGCGATTTGGTGGATGACTCGGACAAGCGGCAGTCATAGAGGAGAAGATGCACAATTGTGTTTTGCTTTTTTTTTTTTTTTTTAATTCTCTCTCCCTCTACCTCGCGTCTCTTTGCATCTTTCCTCTTGCTGCTCTGCTGACTTTTTCTTTCCTCTTTATTTGTCAAAAGAAAAAGGAGAAGCTGGCCCTTTTCAATGACAAGGGGGTTTCATTTCTTTCTTTTTTTACTTTCTCTTGCACGAATTCCCTCTTCGCACAAATTCTCTCCCACGTCTCTCTGTACCCTCTTTGCAGAAGCAAAAGCTTATATTGACCTTTCCCTTCCTTTTTTTTTTGTTTCTTCCTTGAACGAAGAGAAAAACCCCCCTCTATTCAAGGTTTCGCACTCTATTTATTGAGGGAAAATTCAACAAACAAGTGAAGATTTCCCGATATTCACTCAACTTCTCAACAAAAAAGTGGCTCCAAAATCACACGAAAATTGAATTTTTTTCTTTTTTTGAATTTTGAAATGAGTATATATCTTCAACAAGAAAGATTTTCAAAACTGAATTTTTTATTTTATTTATTGGTTTCCAAAATATTAGGTGTCAACAAGAGGCCTCTATATTGTGCCGACAAACATCAACTAACCGTCCTCCTCTTCCTCCTCCTAAGAGGCCTCTATATTGTGCCGACAAACATCAACTAACCCTCCTCCTCCTCCTCCTCCTCCTCCTCCTCCAAGCAACGATCTTTCCCTCGATCTTTCCCTTTAAACAAACCTCTATATTGTGCCAACAAACATCAACTAACCCTCCTCCTCCTCCTCTTCCTAGCAACGATCTTTCCCTTTAAAGAGGCCTCTATATTGTGCCGACAAACATCAACTAACCCTCCTCCTCCTCCTCTTCCTAGCAACGATCTTTCCCTTTAAAGAGGCCTCTATATTGTGCCGACAAACATCAACTAACCCTCCTCCTCCTCCTCCTCCTCCTCCTCCTTCCCTCGATCTTTCCCTTTAAAGAGGCCTCTTTATTGTGCCAACAAACATCAACTAACCTTCCTCCTCCCTCGATCTTTCCCTTTAAAGAGGCCTCTATATTGTGCCAACAAACATCAAGTAACCTTCCTCCTCCCTCGATCTTTCCCTTTAAAGAGGCCTCTATATTGTGCCAACAAACATCAACTAACCCTCCTCCTCCTCCTCCTCCTCCTCCTCCTCCTCCTCCTCCTCCTCCACCACACCACCACCAGCACCACCACCATCACCACCATGCAAGCCTCTCAACCTCCTCGTCCTTCCCAAGCAATAGGCTGGCAAGACGATGACATGTCACAAGCATGCAAAGACTTGGTATCCTCTCTCCCTTCTGAAGAAGACTGGATCGCAACACGATCTCTCTGCTTGTACCAGGGCTTCTGGTTCCCCACTTGGGACTTCAAAGGCGTCCTTGCTTGCCAAAACCACTTCCAAGCTGAACCCTCTGACATCCTCCTCGTCACCAACCCGAAATCCGGCACCACCTGGCTAAAGGCCATCCTCTTTGCTCTCTTGAACCGTGCCAAGTACTCTGACTCCGACTCACAACGACGCCACCCTCTCCTAACCCAAAACCCCCACCATCTTGTGCCCTTCTTGGAGCTCCAGCTCTATCGTGAGCAAGAAAATCCCGATCTCACTGCTTTTGAGTCCCCGAGGCTCTTCACCACCCACTTGCCCTATTCCTCACTTCCAGGGTCGGTGAGGGACTCCAGGTGCAAGCTGGTTTACCTGTGTAGGAACCCTAAGGACATGTTCATCTCGCTATGGCACTTCGTCAACAAGATGAGCCCCGAAGGGAAGGGCCAGAGTCCGCTCCCAAAGTACCTGGACAAGTTCTGTCAAGGACTGAGCCCCTTCGGGCCTTACTGGGACCATGTGCTGGGTTACCACAAGGCGAGCCTGGAGATGCCTGAGCAAGTGCTTTTCTTGATGTACGAGGAGATGAAAGAGGACCCGCGTGTTCATGTGAGTAGGTTGGCTGATTTCTTGGGGTGTCCATTTAGTGATGAAGAACTGAGAGCCGGGACTGTGGATGGAATACTGAAAATGTGTAGTTTCGACAATTTGAGCTCATTGGAGGTGAATAAGAGCGGGAAGCTGTCGACTGGACAAGAGAACAAGTGGTTCTTCAGGAGAGGGGAGGTTGGAGATTGGGTGAATTATCTGAGTGCTGAGATGGCCGACAGGATTGACCAAGTAATGGACGAGAAGTTGCACGATTCTGGGTTGAAGTTTCAATACAAATAATACACGCATTCAATAATTTGCATGTGTTATGTGTAAGCTTTGAAGATGTTTGGTTTGACGGTGGAGGAAAAAACGTACAAAATATTTTAAAAAATGAAGAATAAAGAAATGTTCCGTTCGCACTTTAGGGAGGTCAATATCTAGTTGGCCAGTGAAGTGTGTTTCTCGAGCTAAAAAAATAAAAGATTTTCAGTGGCATTGTCAATTTTGGTTTCGTCTCCATACGGAGATGCTTCGGGGTTGTGATTCTAGTCTTTCATTTATGTTGTACTACTGTTCCTCGCAGATGTTATTTGGCCAACACGTAGTTGGCTAATAAAAAGCTGCGTTCCTTCTTGCGGGGAGCTTGTTGGTTTATATTCTGTCATTCTTTTCAATTCCTTCTTTTCCTTTTGCTGTGTCAAGCTTTGTGGCTTTTGGTCCTCTATATGTGTTGTAGATTAAATAGTACACTAGCTCTAATTCGCATTTTGTCAAATAGATTGAGTTGGTAAACAACGGATATGTGAGTCCCGAGGAAAAAGAAGATATGTCCATTCTGTTTGGTTTCCAAGGTCTAAAAAGAAAATATGAAATGCTCATAGAGCTGTAATCTACTATGACACTAACAGAGTGTTTTGGATCACATAAAAATAAATCACAAATAATTAAAAATTATTGTGGTGTCCACTCCTTCAAAAATTTGTAACTCACAACATGCACACTTATAGACTTTCCTAGTTTGGCTAGTTCATACATTTGTCCTGAGCAATAATTCGCTGATAAGACTTTCACTTCAAGTCAAGCCTGGGCCATCCAAGTAAATATCGAATGCACACGGTATATGTGACCCAACTCCATCTCAATTATCACATCAAAGTTGTCCTCACTAGAATTCGTACTTTTCAATAATTGATATAACGTGGCTCACATGCTATGGATAGGTATAAGAATGTTTCACATGGTCTTCCCCACATCGAGCACTAGTGAGGGTTGCACAACCCTTACCGGTAGATGTCAAGGTTGTGCGCAACCCCCGCCAGTCATAGGAGGGGGCCTTACAACCCTTTCTTGCAAGTAGGGGTGCTCACGGTTCGGTTTGGAGGAATTTTTTACCGAGTCCAAATTGGGAAAATCTTGAACCCAAAGCCAAAACATACTGATAAATTACAACTCAAGCCAAACCAATAACTTCCGTTTGTTATTAGTGTGGTCCGAATTTAGGCTGTTACCAACAGGCTGATTTACCAATAAGAACCTAATACGTACTTGGATTATCTAAGTCTAGGATGAGAGGTAGTATATGTCCCATGTTTCCTACGTTAGTGCCGCTGGCAATGTTAAGGAGGCTAGGGTTTGCACTAGGCTAATTATTTTGCATGATGCTAGTGTTATGAGTAGGTATGTGAGTGGTGGTGGAAAGAAAAACTTTTTGAAATTACTCTTTCCCTATCTCCCAAGCACGTCCTTCACCGAATCCATCGTATATGCACGTAATCACAGGATTTACAAGTCAGTAAACAAACAAAAGAATCCAAAAGCAATCCACGGTCTCCTCAGTATCGAATCCGAAGAAGCAAGGGATTCCGCGGGTGAATCGAATCTCATTCCGCCCAACTCATGGCTTCTTGGGTTTGAAGTAGGATTGGCGAAGATTGATGGTCAATGAGAATGTTCAAGAAGAAGAAGAGGAGGGAGAAGCAATGTGGAGCTCTTTGCTAGGGGTCCTTCTCTGGTTTGAACTCTCATGATCTGGAGGGAAAGAAAGGCTAGAGGAGCCTAAGGGAAACCAATTTTGGGGAGATCGCGAACAAATATGCCTTAGCTTTCTCAAAGCTGTGAATCAAAAGACTCGATAATTAGGACTAAATTCATTTAGCTAGCATAATATGCAAAACGACGCCGTTTTGCACTTATTTCGCCGAAAAATCGTCATATCAGCATTTTGGCCGAATTTTCGCTGGAATAGCACTTAAGTGATCCATTTTGCTTCGATTTTGACACTTTAGTATCACTTTCCTAATTTTTGGCACTTAAATGTTCATCCGTGCCAAGTTTTGGCACTTGGGCTATACTTCACCCTGGATCTACACGATGAAATAGCAAAACTAAATAAATTTTAAATAAAGGGGGCGGAACACATTTTAGCATCCAATAAATGTTTTGAAACATAACTTTATAAAAATAAAATAAATCTTGGCATTATTTAATTCTCATCCACCACGTGGGTTATATGAAAGCATTAATGGTGCCAGGAGTATCAAAAGTTTGAATGCAAAGTTGTTTATAGGAAAATGTAGACAACATTAATATGCAAACAATTAGATAAACCTAATACCATTTTCATGAAAGTATTCCCTTTTTTAGTTTTTTTTTTAGATCTTATCCCAGCAATAATCTTTCCCTCAATCTTTCCCTTTAAAGAGGCCTCTATATTGTGCCGACAAACATCAACTAACCCTCATCCTCCTCCTAACAATGATCTTTCCCTTTAAAGAGGCTTCTATATTGTGCCGACAAACATCAACTAACCCTCCTCCTCCTCCTCCTCCTCCTCCTCCTCCTAGCAACGATATTTCCCTCGATCTTTCCCTTTAAAGAGGCCTCTATATTGTGCCGACAAACATCAACTAACCCTCCTCCTCCTCCTCCTCCTCCTTCCCTCGATCTTTCCCTTTAAAGAGGCCTCTATATTGTGCCAACAAACATCAACTAACCCTCCGAGAGAAATGAAGGAGAGGCGGCGATTGTGGGAAGCAGTTGGACATGCGAAGAAGGCAATGGTTTGCCGGGGCCGGGGCGGGGGGGGAAGAAGTCAATAAATTATCCATCCAATTAAATGTTTGGTCCCACAAGCCCTCAAGATAATTCCCTTTGTCCCCCCATCACTTTCATGCACCTAAATTCCACAAATTAACAAAGTTGAGGTCCAATTGATGCAGCCCCCTTCAAGCATACGAATTTCACAATTTTTGGGCTTCTATTTCTTCATCAAATTACCCAATTTGATGTCCAATTTAGTAAAAGAAAAAGCCCACACAATTTCTACAGATTTCCTTTCGCTAAGTAGCTCAGTAAGGAGGCCAAAAATCCCTACAATTTGGCCCATCCGAATTTCCGTTATTTTCCGAATCGTCCGAAACGATTTTCCGTAAAGATCCTAAACTCGCCGAAAATTCTTTGAAGTATGAGTTGACGTTCCTAAAATAAATTGTGACATGACAGAACTTTCAATTTTTGAAATCGAGTTCAAATTCGTGGTTAATTTCAATCTGACGCGATTTTAGCGTGACCTAACATATCGGGTGGCTTTTAGGAATTTTTAGTGCAATTGACCGGTGGTCGATTATTTTCTAGCCACATTGTACATTTTCGACACATTGGCGACTCTCGATTGTCGTGAAAATCTTGAAGTTTCAAATACGGACACAGGGTACGAAAATGACAGAAAAATCGGTCTAGTGCCTTTCGACAGAAATTTTGCAGTTAGGTGGAATCATCCACACACTAATCACATATCTCTATCGAATCAACCTATCTCCGGTCTTTGATCGATTTTTTATGGTGCCGTAATGACCCTTGCAGATCAACATGGTTGAGCAGTGGATTTCTGATCGAATTCTCGAGTCCATTGTGTTAAATCCCTTAATGGCCTAACCAGATAGTCTAGTTATCTCATGAGTGATCAGCTCAGAGAATAGCAATATAGGCGCGTTGATGAAAAGCCCAACTTATTAAATTGAAAACAGAGTCTGAAATTCAGGATGTCACAAGTCTTCCCCTCTTATAAAAATTTTGTCCTCGAAATTTAAACCTATTACAATCTTTAAACAAAAAGGTGGGGGTACAATCATCTCATCGAATCTTCATTTTCCCAGGTTGCTCCTTCTATGCCGTGGTATTGCCAGACCACTTTAACCAATGGGATTGTCTTGGTGCATAGAATCTATTCCTTGCGATCCACAATCTGAACCGGTCTTTCCACATACGACACTCTGTCATCCACGTCTAATTCCTCAAAATTTAGCACGTGGGTTGAGTTAGGCTCATACTTCCTCAACATCGACACGTGAAAGACATCATGCACTTGCGCCAACCTCGGTGGTAATGCAAGACGATACGCTAGGATCCCGATTCTTTCCAGAATCTCAAAGGGACCTATGTACCTCGGACTCAGCTTTCCTTTCTTGCCAAAACATGAAGTACCTCTCATTGGTGACACCTTCAGAAAAACGTGATCACCAACTTGAAATTCCAATGGTCTCCGGTGCTTATCAACGTAGCTTTTCTGGTGGTTCTAAGCGATCTTTAATCTGTCTCTGATGACGGAAACAGCATCCACTGACCGTTGGACTAACTCTAGGCCTGTCATTTTTCGTTCTCCGACCCCATCCTAACACACCGGTGTTCTGCACGCTCTGCCATACAATGCTTCGAAGGGAGCCATCTGAATGCTCTGCTGTTAGCTGTTGTTGTAGGCAAACTCAACAAGGTGAAGTTGTTCCTCCTAGCTCCCCTTGAAATCTAACACACAAGCTCGTAGCATGTCTTCGAGGGTTTGAATCATCCTCTCAGACTGGCCATCCGTCTAAGGATGATAGGTACTATACTGCAGCTTCGTTCCTAGGGCAGTCTGCAAACTTTTCCAAAAGGCAGCTGTGAACCTCAAGTCTCGATCTGATGTAATCATCATCGGCACTCCATGCAAATGAACTATCTGACGCACATACAACTCTACATGCCCTTCCAAATCAAGGTTCTTTTGTACTGCGATAAAGTGAGCCGACTTCGTCAGTCTGTCGACCACTACCCAAATAGAATCATTACCTCTCTAACTC
Source organism: Eucalyptus marginata (assembly GCA_014182565.1). Taxonomy (NCBI): domain Eukaryota; kingdom Viridiplantae; phylum Streptophyta; class Magnoliopsida; order Myrtales; family Myrtaceae; genus Eucalyptus; species Eucalyptus marginata. Next base: position 42,216,016 of record CM024586.1, on the reverse strand, counting down.
CTTGGTAAGCCTGTCACAAAATCCATTGTGATATGTTCCCATTTCCATTCGGGAATCTCAAGAAGTTGCAGAATTCCTCTCGACTTACAATACTATGCCTTCATTTGCTGACACGTCAGACATTTGGCGACATGCTTAAAGATGTTCGCCTTCATACCGAACCACCAATAGTGTTGACACAGATTCTGATGCATTTTCATACTGCCAGGATGAATGCTGTAACTGCTATGATGAGCTTCTGACAAGATCTCTTCTTTAAGCTCTGCATCGTCAGGTACACACAACCGTCATCGGAACCTCAGTGTTCCATCTTCAAAAATCTGAAAGTCAGCTTTTCTCTTCTCGGTATCCTCTTGTAGGATTTTTTGAATATCCGGGTCTGTTGGCTGAAGCTTCTTGATTTTGATCAGCACTTCTGGCTCAATTCTGAGGGTGACCATAATATTGAAAGGTGGCCTACCTGAAATTTAAAAACCAAATCTCGAGCTCTCTCGAGTAAATTCCACTCCTTAATTACCATATGCGCTACTGAAGACTTCATACTCCGCGCATCAGCGACCTTATTCGCCTTTCCGGGGTGATACAAGATATCACAATCATAGTCCTTCAAGAGTTCCATCGAGCGGCGCTGTCTTATATTCAACTCTTTCTAAGAGAATAAATACTTGAGACTTTGATGGTTTGTGAAGATCTGGAATCTTTCTCCGCACAAATAATGTCTCCAAATATTCAAAGCGAAAATGATCGCTGTGAGTTCTAGGTCATGCGTCGGGTAGTTTAGCTCATGAGGTCTCAACTGACGAGACGCGTATGCAACAACCCTACCATACTACATCAACACGCAACCCAATCCTCTGAATGACGCATCACTGTAGATCTTGTATCCTCCAGGACCAAATGCTATGGTCAGCATAAGTGCGATAGTCAACTTCTGCTTAAGCTCTTGAAAACTACACTTGCACTTGTCCATCCACACAAATTTCTCTTCCTTCTTCAGTAGTCGAGTCAAAGGTGACGCCAACACTGAAAATCCTTCCACAAACCTTTTGTAATACCCTGCTAAACCCAAAAAACTTCTAATATCTGTCACGGTTGTCGGTCTTGGCCAATTGATAACTGCTTCAATCTTGGATGGGTCCACGGAGATTCCTTCGCCTGAAATCACGTGACCTAGGAAAGCAACACGAGTCAGCCAAAACTCACATTTGCTGAACTTGGCGTACATCTCATGAATCCTCAGAGTTTGGAGTACCATCCTTAAATGCCCTTCATGCTCCTCAACACTTCTCGAATATACCAGAATATCGTCAATGAACGCGATCACGAACTGATCCAAGTATTCTTTGAAGACTCGGTTCATCAGATCCATTAAAGTAGCTAGGGCGTTCGTCAAACCGAACGACATTACAGTAAACTCATAACGGCTGTATTGTGTACGAAACGCTGACTTTGGTATGTCCTCTTTTTTTATCCTCAACTAATGATATCCCGTCCTCAAGTCGATTTTAGAAAATATCGACGCTCCTTGCAACTGATCAAACAAGTCGTCAATTATCGGCAGTGGATACTTGTTCTTAATCGTCACCTGATTGAGTTGGTGATAATCGATGCATAGACGCAACAAACCATCTTTCTTCTTCACGAATAGAATTGGTGCTCCCCAAGGTGATGCATGGGACGTATGAATCCCTTATCCAACAATTCCTGCATCTGCACCTTCAGTTCTTTCAACTCAGACAACGCCATCCAGTAAAGAGCCTTAGAAATTGGCTCTGTCCCGGGGGCTAACTCGATCACGAACTCTATCTCTCTTTCTGGCGGCAGACCTGGCAATTCTTTCGGGAACACATCTGGAAACTCTTGAACCACTGCGATGTCCTCGATCTTCAGTTCCTCAACTGTCGTATCCACGACAGTTGCCAGGTAACATTGACAACCCTCGTCTAACAACCGAGTTGTCTCAAGTGACGAGATTAGGGTAATCAAAGGTCCTCCTCGACTCCCAATGAACTCGAAACTTTCACCCGCTAACGGGTTGAACTGAATCGCTTTACTATAGCAGTCCATCTTAGCTCGTTGCTTTGTGAGCCAATCCATGTCAATTATCACATCGAAATCATACATGGCTAAAACTATCAAGTCTATCTTCCCCTCTCGCTCACCAATCGCTAACGTGCAACCAGGACAACCCACTGTAGCTAACACCTTATCCTTTAATGGTGTCGATATACTAATCACTGACTCCAACAACTTAGGAATCAATCCTACCAACTTAACATACTACTCAGCTATAAATGAATTAGTTGCACCAGGGTCAAATAAAGCATAAGTAGCATTGTTGTTCAATGAAACAGTACATGTAATCACGTTAGGTGCATCCTCAGCCCGTCCTCTAGAAATGGCGTACGTCCTTCCTTGAGCTGGAGGTCTGAGTAGTCCACCCTGATGTGCACTCGAGGGCACGTATCCTCGATTCTAACCTATCGGTGGCGGTGGCGGCAACTACAGCGGTTCCATCTGTCTCCTAGGACAATTCCTAGCCAAGTGACCTTGCTGGCCACACTCAAAACAAGCACTCGGTGTAGAATGGCACGGGGCTGACCCATGTCGTCTTCCACAGAAGCAACACACACTATTCTGTCCCTGCGATGACTTTCCTATTCAACCTTTCCTGTTGGGCGGAACAGGGTAGTTTCCCCCTGTCATCGGTCTCTTTCCAAACCAATTCCCATCTCGATTAGACCCAAACCGCGACCAAGATGCGGTGGTTTGTTCGTTCAGATTTTTCTCTATCAGTTGAGCTCGTCCATACAGCTCGTTATAGTTCTTTAGATCGAGTGGTACCAGCGGATTTTTCAACTCCGATCAGAGGCCATCCCTAAACCTCATCGCTTTTTCCTCGAGATCCTCGATCAATCTAGGAGCGTACTGCGATAACTTCGCGAACTTCACCTCATACTGGTCCACAGTCATTAGACCTTAACAAAGGCGTAGAAATTCCACCATCTTCAGTTGCTTGGCACAGCTGGAGAAATACTTGCCATTGAATGCTCCAACGAAGACTTTCCACACTAGAACCACGCCTTCTAGGAAAACACTTTCTCTAGTGGCCCTCCACCAAGTACTTGCAATCCTCTATAGTTGATATACTACAAGGACGGCCTTCTCTTCCTCTGTGCACCTCAACAGTGCAAAAGCTTTCTCCAATTCTTGGATCCAGAGGGTTGCAGCCTCGGGATCCCCTGCAGTTGACTTTAGTGCAAGTGGGAGATTGTTGGATGTATGCCCTAAAGCTACTATGTAATAGTTACATGTTAGGGATTTTAGTTGTACTATCATTATAATTATTTAATTAATGGCAATGACGTATTCATTCATTTGTCCAATTATTTTATATTTATGAATGATTCCATAAGATCAGTTGCAACTAGACCTATTCTTGAGACGTTAAGAATATATGTGACGGGTTCATAGTTGTTGACACCTAAATTTTGGCAATTTAGTTTATTTATTTATTGCATAGAAAATTAGGGGTTAATTTTATCCCTGAAAAAATATTAATTGCATAGCATATAGATTTAGGTGCATTTATTTTTTTTTTGCATTTTTTGCATTTTATTGGACCGGTGTCGGATGGGTTCAAATTAGTTGGCCAAGCCTATTTTTAAATGATCGGAAATTATCTTGTGAGAAATTTGAAATTCGAAATTTTTCCGGGATATAATGATTGTTTTTTTTTTATAGGGCAAATGGGTAAAAAATATTGCGATTTGGTTTTGAAAGATTTTGATTTAGAGAAAAATTTCATCTTAATCTCGAATCTTTATCAATATGGGATGATAATCATGAAAAATATTGTGGATACTGATTCGAAGAAAAGTTGAAATCCAAATTTACTTCCCCTATATAAGGAGTGCACGGAGATCGATCAAGGGGGTTGGTTTCTAGGGGGGCCACACAATTGAGATACATGGCCACACAAGGGGAGGCCACATTACGTTGAGTACTCGGCTTCATAATTGGGGGCTTCTCTTCGTCGAAAAAAAGGTCAAAGAGAAAAGAAAAAATTTTCTTCTCTGGGGGGAACTTTTCAAGGTTCGAAGAAGAGAGAAAAAAAGGAGGAAAAGTCAAAGTCTGCAGAAGCATAAAGTGGCAGAAGAAAAGAGACTTAAAAGAGAAGGGGAAGTGACCGGACATGAGGAGAGAGGGGGACAGTAAAAAAAATAAATAAATAAAAGCTGCTGTTCATCTTCTCCGTTGCTCCCCTTCGTCTTACAGCCGCTTGAAGCTTCTGCTGTACCAGCCGCTGCACCGCACCACTACCTCTTGAGGTCTCTGCTGCACTAGTCGCCGCGGTATCGCCGCTTGCCCGCCGAGCCGATCCGCCTGCCGTCCTCAGCATCAAGCGTCCCCGCCTTTGCTCCGCTGCACTTCTGCGAGCAGCCCGCGACTTGCAGATCCCTCGCTCGCTGTCTCCAAGCACCAGCGCAGCGACCACCTCCGCGTCGCTCGATCCAACCCGCCTCTACAACAGATCTCCTTTCGCCTCCGCTAGCCTCCATCAGTGACCGATGCTGCTCTTGTTCGTGAAGTCCACGAAGTCATCTCTGCTCACCACCCCGTTAGCCACGAGAGCGTCGCCGCCCATCGGAGCCTGACCGAGCAGATCTGCAGCCGCACCACCAGTCACCGCGCCTGCAACCCTCCGCCGAGCCTCGACACCAGCAGATCCGAGCTGGTCGTCGCGCCTCCACCTTCTGATCAAATCGTGCCTCCGCTGTCCGACGCCATCAAAGCCCACATCGCCGATCTGTTGTTCCGCCTTCCACCAGATCCAAGCCCCTTGCTCTCGCCGTCGATTGAAGTCCGAATTCGTCCGCCACTGCCCGAGCTCTCTACCTGAACCTCAACCAGCTGCAACGGAGCCCCGAGTCCACCGTCTAATCGAGCCACCGCAATGCCTGATGCCCTCCTCCGTCCCTGCAGTTAGATCCGACCACCAGCAACCCGCGACTCCCTAATCGGTCACCGTCGTGCGCCGCCCTTCCCCGACGCCTCAGATCCCAAGCGCCACCTGTCGCCCAACAGCTAGACTCAAGCGGAATTGCTGTCCGACCCGACGCCCTTGTCCGCGAAGCCACCGTCAATTCACCTCCTCACCGCTCGCCCACCGCCGGTCCGCCCACCGCTGCCCTTGCCGGAGTTCCTCTCGCCGGACCGATCAATCTGCTGTCCTTGGAGACCCACACCCGCAAACCGTGCGTGGGAAGAGAAAAAACAAAGAAACATAAAAAACAAAAAAATGAAAAAAAAAAGAAATTAGGTAGTTTCTTTTGTTTTTTTTTTTTATTATTATTATTACTTATTCACTTATAGTTTTTTTTTTTATATATTTTCCCTTACAGCTTGTTTTTTAAGTGAATTTATTCATTGATATATGATTGATATTTCGACATGAAAGTGCCCCTCAAATTAGGGGTTGTCGGTCCGATTTTCGCGCCCGAAATCCGACTCGCAATCCATCGGAAAAATCGACAATCCGATCTCACGCCCGAGATTCGATTCGCGATTTAATTTTAAAATCGACAACCCGATTTCACGCGCGAGATATGGTTCGCCAATTTTCAAATATCAATCTTATTTTGTTTGATTTGATGTCGTGGTATTTAAGTCAATTTTATTTTTGTAAAAGAAAAAAATCCAAAAAAAAAAAAGGATTAGGTTTTTTTTTTTTAAATTATCTTGCATGTTTAAGATAGAGATTTTATTTTGAGTCATGAAAAAGAAAAGAAAAAGTGCATTCATTTAGGATGTTAGTTTTTTTATTATTATTATCTTAATTGCATGTTTAATTTTAATTTCGAATTTCATAAAAAAAAAAAAAGAATTAGGGCATTTTTTGCACGTCATTGCATATTAGATAAAATTGCATTTTAGGTCTAGATAGATCTTTAGATAAATTGCATGGTAGGTTTTTTTTTAAATGCATGTTTATAAAGCATTTATAATAGATAGTATTTCACTTTAATTTGATTTTCATTTTTAAGTGATTTTAATTACGAATTTTCGTTAAATAAAATCATGGAATGCACGTCATTTAGTTTTTATTAGGTTCATTTAATTTGAAATTGCACGTCATTAGAATTAGGTCATTTTGATTAATTTAGATTGCATATTTAATTATTGCATGTTCATTAAGAAATCATTAGTTTTTTTTTTTTTTTTACTCATTCATATAGTTTAGGACATTTTGCCATGCCATATTATTTCATATTAGATTAAAAGCATTGCATTGCATATGGACTATATTCTCATTAAAAAGTGAAGGCAAAAATTGAGTAATTGCTTGTTAATTAGAAATCATATCTAAGATTGTTGATGTGAATTTTGATCTAACAACACAGATGCTTTCGTTGCTTTGAGGTAAGTCCTGCATTATTTAATTGCTTTCCTGAGTGTTAAATTGGTGGTATGCGCACATGTATGATCACTTCACACGTTAGGAAAGTGAATTAAAATCAATTTAAGCTGCCTGGAAAACATTTTTTCGAAATAAAAAGAGAAATGTACCGAAAGGGCACTAGGATAGTCTAGTGTAACCAAGTCCCCGTACCCAAAGTCTTTGGTTTGTAGAAGTGAAATAATTCTCCCATTACTTTACTTAGGTGTCTAATCGACCTACCACAAACCGATTAGTGGCGACTCCATTTTGCATGCTAGATATTTGAATTTAAATCGCGAGTTGGTATGGGCTTGGGAGAGCCCAAGCTAAGTCTAGGCTTAGCAATCCATTAGCCTAATTTTAGGTGGTGCACCCGAAATTTTGGTCACAACAATAGTTAGACTAAATCTTTAAATCTTTCCTGGTCGATGGATTATTAAATTGATATTAATAATCCTGTTGAGACCGATGTGTTTATAACTTCACCATTAAGTATTGGATACTTAAGGGAATGATGAATCATAAGTCATTGGGTATTGTGATGCCCAAGTTAAGAACATGAGTGTTTGTATTAGACAAGTTCACTGAACATGACGCATATGAAACGATTAGCAACATGGAAGCTTTTAGCGTGATCAATGTCTAATTGTTTATACTTTGGTCTTGTGTAAATAATCCTTAGACCTGAGGTACAGTGTTAACTTGTGTGTCACACAACTATGGTTCACAGGTGCACATAATGCCGGGTTGTTGATCCATCTTTATACCTGATGGTCATAGGTTGTTCATATACGAAGTTGCACATGTACACAATATGGAATCTGTCTCCTTGTTACATGCAAGGTACAATAATGATGTCCTATGCGATCTAATTATGACATTGCATTGAAATCCTCGGCCGAGGTTGTAACCAAGAATAAATTGTTTATGTCTCAAATAAAATGCATGTCAATTCGATTTGTAAATTAGATTTGTACATAAAATCGAATTGGTGACTTGACAAATATTCTATGGTCTTTATTTGATCGGGACATAGTAAGACGAAGGGATTGAATTACACTATAGCCAAAACTGACAGGTTCATTATATTCTTAAAACATTCACATTATCTAGGTAACCATGACATATTGCTCAACGTCAATCATGACTTGTAGGACCTAAAGATTAATTGAGACAATTAATTCTTTTGGGAGTACTAATGTGTTAATACAAGTCTCACTACCAGCTTAGTGATGAACCTAAGGATGTCACACACCATAAACAATTAGGATAACGTGGAACAAGAGAGAAATAATGTTGCAAATGTGTTTGCAATTACTGCAATCAAATTGTGTCGACTTGAAATTAAATTAAATGAGATTTAATTTAATTTGTATTATAGTCATGAGCCTATTTGCATATGATGCACATACATGCCCAAAGTGAATATATGTTAATGTATTCCCAAATGTACATATAAAGATTATGTTCTTTTTATTTTTAATGGGGATTGATTAATTATTTATTTATTAGTTTAATTAATTAATGTGCGAATGGTCAGCAATTCTTGCTGACCATTTGCAACGCACACGATATGTGCATTGCCTTTTAATAACTAATAAAAAAAAATATTTAAAGCTTCATGCATGTGCACGAAGGCACATGCACAAAACTTGGATGGTCAGCAACCGCTGACCATCATGCACGAAGTCGTGCATGAGCAACCGTTCATGCATGAACGGACCCTCGATCAGCATCGGTTGCTGATTCAAGTATATATATTTTTTAAAATGCTTTTTGGGACATAACAAACGGTTGCTGAAAATAGAGCAAAAGGTGTTCGTGTTCTTGTGTTTTCGAGACACGAGAAAGAAGAGTGTTCTTTTGTTTGGGCCGTGACTAAAACATCAAGGATATGGTGGATTGTCTCCATGAGATTGCTAGCACAATCATAGTGGTGATTATCTGAAAGTTCTCTCTTCCATTCGATGTCCATTGTTGGTGTGTCTGAACTAGAGGTCCGACGTTTGTGGCACTCAAACTGAAGAACATCCGAACCAATTTGTTTAAAGTGCACTTCGAGAGGTAATTCATTTAACTCCCCTTTTATATTCAGATTTTTTTATTAAAACGCACGAACAGCGCCTTCGGAGAATCATGTATAAAATATATCATCTTCGTTTCCGCTGTATTTTTTGTTAATTTTGCCTGTACATAATTCATGAAACCCCAACATATTGAGGATGTGTAGCTCCAATAATTTGAGCTCATTGGAGATGAATAAGAGCGAGAAGCTATGGAATGGACAAGAGAACAAGTGGTTTATCAGGAGAGGGGACGTCGGAGACTGGTGAATTATCTAAGTGCCAAGATGGCCGACAAGATTGACCAAGTAATGGACGAGAAGTTGCATGATGCTGGGTTGAAATTTCAGTACAAATAACTAACTCGTTCAATAATTTCTGTGGGTTGTGTTAATTTTAAAGATGTTTGGTTTGATGTGGACAAGAAAAGGCACAAAAAGATATAAAGGAAAAAAGAAAAGAAAAGAAAATGACTCGTTTGTTCGCACTTTAGGAAGGTCAATGTGGGGTTGGCCGATGAAAGTGTGGTTCTCATGTTATAGGATGAAAGATTTTCAGTGGCATTATTCGATCGTGGCTTCGTCTCAATAAGGGAAAATCCCAAATAATGACCCAAAGTGCCTTATTTTTCTCCAAAAAGAACCTAGAGTGGAGTCTGTCTCAAATAAGGACCCAAAGTGGTCATTTAGTCTTAAAGAAGGACCTCATTCGCCAATCAGTGAATAGATGCATCTCCGATGCATATTCCAGTGGCCTGATCAGGGGTATTTTTGTCCAATTTTTTTTTAAAATTTCAATTATCTTGTTCTTTAATTTTTATTTTTTTTTTGGGTCAATGGTGGCACTGTTCATCATCTTCTTCTCAAGAACATTGGACTTGGGAAGGGTCGGTGAGTGCCGACTGTCGGTGAGGACCGGCGAGGGTTGGACGCCCATTGCCGGTAGTAGGCAAGGGCCACCAAGCCCTCACCGGCCGTGGGTGAGGGCTTGCAGGCTTACCCTCGCCAAATTTGGCGAGGGTGGCCTCGGCCGTGGCTGGCAAGGGTCGTCAAGCCCTTGCTGGCTACGAGCGAGGCTTGCAGGCCCTCGCCAGCCCTTATCAGTGGCTGGTAAGGTGGGCGAGCCCTTACCCAAGGCCGCCTAGGGCCGGCGAGGGGCGATCTCACTGATGGCCGCGAGGGTCGACCTCCCTCACCTTTGATCGCCACTCCACCAACAACCTCGTCTTATGCCAGGACTATGACTGGGACGCCCATGTCGCCTTCTTCATCCCTTCCTCCCACCACCACTCCCATCGATGACTTCTCCACGACCACGAGGAGTGCAGCAACACGGTGTTCCGCAGCTTCTCCACCCGGCCCCTCCCCGAACACCTTCAACCCCATCTCCTAGCTCCCTCTCCTCTTTAGCTCCCTCAAATTGCTCTTGACGTCACTCCCATCCACTCTGCACATATTGGGATCACCATCCAACCTCCCCCCGTCTTGCGCGTGAGAATTGCCAATCTCCAAGCAGCCGGCAGCCGACAAGGAACGCCCTCCGCCTTGGTGCTGCTCAATATACCTCAATGCAGGATCCGAGAACGCCAACAGAGCCCCGCCCAATCGCTGATCCGCTAAGCATGAAAATGCATCCCACTAAATGACTTGCTCGATTCGGGAAACTCCCCACCCGATCTCCTCACGATCCTCCGAGATCCAAAACTTCCAACATGATGAACTTCCAAAAACAAAATCCGCTCCGATTGTACCAAAAAAAGAAAACGAACGGATTACCAAAAAAAAAAGGAAGCCTCGGCCCTTGCACCAAATCCAGCGATTCCTCCCATGGTATTTCGCAGAAAAAGCAAGGGCTCCAATTCACATTACCCGAAAATCGCAATTTGTTGAATTGGCGAAGCCTGTTCCTCGCCCCTCACAGCCTCAAAACCGCAACAAATCGCACTATTTGGACGGCCCTTTTGCCCTCGAGGACCTCCTTGTAGGGCCTCGATTTGGACGAGCCCCCTCCCCCACGGCCTGCTAAGGCTCGATGGCCCTCGCTTCTTGTTAGCGATGGGCATCGAGCCATCGCTTGCTGCTAGTGATTGGCGTCAAGCCCTCGTCAGCCCTTACCAGTAGTCGACACTCGCTGGCCTTTCCCCAAGTCCGGTGTTCTTGATTTGGGCAAGAAGAAGTGAACAGGGGACGAAGAAGACAATGAATAGGGAAACCAAAAATGGAAAAAAAAATGTGGACAAAAATACCCTAATTAGGCCATCGGATATGCATCTATTCACCGGCCGGCAAGTGAGGTCCTTCTTTGAGACTAAATGACCACTCTGGGTCTTTCTTTTAGACAAACTCTACTTCAGGTCCTCTTTTGAGAAAAGGATGGCACTTTTGGTCCTTATTTGAGATTTTTCCTTATTGAGATGCTTCGAGGTTGTGTTTCTAGGCATCAGTTATGTTGTACTATTGGCTTCTGCAAATGTTATTTGGCCAACACTTAGTTGGCCGATAACAAGCAGGTTTCCATCTTTTTCTTTTTGTGGTGTGAAGCTATGTGGTGTATGGTCTTGTGTAGATTGAATTGCTAAACAACTGATATGTGTGTTTTGGATAAAAAAAAACAAAGATTTTTTAGTATTGTTTTCTTTTTCTTTTTTTTTTTTTGTTTCCAAGTTCGAAAAGAAAAAAGTTAATAATAAAAAAAAAAAAGTACTCATCAAATAATTGTTAGATTATATCTCCAAATTAACCTGATCGTTACCACGCCCTAAGCAATTTTTAATGCACGCACAAAAGGAAGATAGCCGCACAAGAATGATCAAGTAAACTTTTGTCTACTTCTTTGAAAAGTAGATGAAGGAAACGTACATTATGGAAGAAAAAAGAAAGTTGGACATCATTCATTAAATGTTCGATCTGGGGGGGACCCCTCTTCATTAAATGTGAGCATGACTCGCCCATCCATTTTTCTTCTCCCTCTTCGATGCATGCACATGACATGAGCACTGATACATTATATGCAATACGACACAACACGATACGTCTAAATATCATTTCTTAAAAAAATAGAGAATTTCAACACGTTATGACCCATTATATTAAGTGTATATTTTTATATACACATAATAAATTATCATTTTTATGACTATTTTAATCAAATTAATTTGATTCAAATTCATAAATAAATTATTTAAAAATAATTTTGAATGAATTTACACTAAAAACATTAATCTATCATTTTTTAATATCATTTATTGCTTCAATTTGATAAATTTAACTTCATTCCAATAATTCATAAAACTTGGAGGAAAAAAAAAACAATTAGTCCACATTCTGGACTTGCATGTCAGAGCGTGTCAGAAGAAAAAATGAAAAAAAAACTTCGGGGGTAAATTGTGTATCATGAGAAGTGAGAGTCAGAAGAGAATAGAAAACTATATTTTTCTTCTTTTCCATTTATTATTTTTATTTTCTATATATTTACATTTTGACCCATCATTTATTGAAATTTTTTAAAATTGATCCCATGCCTATCGGAATCACATGTCAGAATTTTGGACTCATGTGTCGGGAGAGTTAATTTCTAATACATGTTGACCAAGTATCGAAGAATATTGAAAAGTGTCGAAATGTTTTACACAATACGAAAGCTTTCGGATAGTGTTAATGCTTCCTAGGACGTGCATGCTCATAGAAATTGGTGGGCGTCAAATGTCATCTTCTCTATTGTCGTCCTTTGTGGGTACCGTCCTCACATTGACAAGCCCCAATTTGTGTCTTGTTTACTCCTTTTCCTCCTACAAAAGAAGAGGACCTGTGAAGATGAAAAGAGGCCGTGAAGAGAGAAAAGTGAGAACCCAAGGGATAGAGAGGCGAAGCCTCTAATCGATCTATGCGTGATTTAGGAATATCAAGTTGAGTTGTTAAACATTGTAGGTATTGGATATATATACTAGGGCTAGGAAACAGTCAAGTATGTGAGTGTTTGTAACATTGTAATTCTCCAATTTATTAGTGGATTATTTGCTGACTCACCCATGGACGTAGGTTCTGACATTCAGATCGAACCACGTAAATTTCTTTGTCCTTTTATTTCTATAAATTTCTATAGCTTTCGATATAATTGCAAAGTTACGATCCACTTCCACTGTGCCGCCAATTGCAACATAAATAACATACAAAAACTAAGCATGTGCGGTCTCTTTAGTGCATGCATTCTTCTAAAAGCAATAATTTGCTAGTAAAGGCCTATTTGGTAATACTTTTGTTCCTAAGAATAATTTATGCTCAAAAATAATTTTTTTTGATTTTGTTCATTGGACAAATTTCTAAATATTTGAAGGTATTTGGTAATTGTATAAAAATTTTATTCCTGTAATAAATAAATAAAAAAAGAACAGGGATGTGTTTAATACGACCCTCAAATTTTTTGTGACTTACAATTTCTTTTAATTTTTAAATAATTTTATGAGATTTTTCTTTTTATTCTTTCTTTTATTTTTTCCTTCCCCTCTTCTTCCTCCTCTAGTCGGTTGCTAGCTCTTGGGGGAGCCTCGCCAGCCTGGTGAGGTGAGCCTCACCCAACCATAAGGAAGCTCTGGTGAGGTCATTGAACCTTGTTTATGGCCAATCGCTGGCTATAGCTGACCCTAACAACCAGTCAAAGGAGGAAGAAGAAGAAAAGAAAAGAAAAAATGAAAGAAAGAAAATGGCTTGATTCTATAATTGTCCTTGGGAATAAAGAAATAACTTATTTCTATTTTTTGATTTTGTTCCAAATCTATTCCTAAGAGTAGAAAAATTAGCTGATATTACCAAATGGATTTTTTTTTTCGAGGAAACAAAATAACTGAAATAGCCAAAAATTAGTCAATTACCAAACAGACTCTAAGAGTTCCCATACAGCGTAGGCCAAAATGAGGTGAGTTCGCATGTTACAAATGCCTAGAGGAACTTTTGGCGCGGCTCTCCTCAGAGGCCGAAGAAGAAGGCTAAACCCGCATCGGCCTCTAGCCTGGGTTACACAGCCATCTTGCTAGTCACCAGAGAGGGTCAAGCCGCCCCCTCGAGCAAGTAAGGGTATCATTAGTTTGGCTTGGAGGTATTTTCAACTAAGTTCAGTTTTGGAAAAATCACAACCCAAACCCAAAGCCGAACCCACACTATGAATACATAAGATTACGACACAACTCAAACCAATAACTTTGGTTTGTTATCGACTTGGTTCCCTGTCACACTGTTACCATCAAGCCAATTACCAAATAAGAATTTTAATACATACTTGGGCTGTCTAAGCCTGCAGTGAAATAAACAATATGAGCACTTAATTTAACTCGTTCTTGGGAAAAAGAAATATAGTCACAATTCAATCAAGCCAATTATCGATAGCATTGAAAGATATTGTTTAATTAAAAGTAAGTTCTCAAAAGATCACGAAAAGCTCTTTTGCAGGTAATATTTGAGATTAGAAACCAGTCAATTATGGCCAATTTAAGAAGTAGAATCTTTCATTTAATAGTATAGAACAGTCTTAGAAACTAACCACCCCACGCGGTGGCCGCGCTGGCTTGGACTTCCATCCCTCTCACGAAGGGGACTGGTTCAAACCTCAGCGTGTAGCCGCTAGTGGTATTAAGTGTGACACCGTGGTGGTGGGTCCTGCGCTAGCGTCACCAGGGGGTTTACGGCGTGGCTGTCGGCTGCAAGCTGATTCCTCCTGTCTCCAAAAAAAAAAAAAAACAGTCTTAGAAACCAACTTATTTCGTTAGGTTTAATAACAAATTTTATTAATAAGAAGGCTAATAATTAATTATTAAATTTTTCAGTTTGGTTTGATTTTATCAGTTTCCAAAATTATAGACCAAAACCAAACAAATAACAAAATAAATAAATAAATCCTAAAGTAGAATCAAACCGCTACATTATTATGATTGTTGCGAAAAGGGCAAGCGATCGAACAATAATATAGACAGAAGAAGAAAATATATCGGCCACCGGATTTACGTGGTTCGGTCGTAAAGACCTATAGAGCTAACGAAAACAACCAACAAATCTTGTACGTGCACCGCCTCGGTCAAAAAGAGAAAGTCCCAAGCCAAGTCAAATTAGGAAGTCCAACTTCCTTTAATCAAGCTTATATTCCCTTTTCCTTTTTTTTTCTATTTGTTTCCTCTCTTGGCTGAGGAAGTTGACGAGTGCATCTTTTATCCAAGTCAAAATTCTGACTTTCCCTTTTTGATTTTCCCTTGCCAATCTCCGCTTGAATGATAGGAATATTTCCTTATCCGCAAGTTAACTAATTTATTTTCAAAATTCAGCAATTCACTTCGGGCTTAAACTCGAGACATATTTTAACAATCTCCACCTTGGCTCGACATTTGAGCCAAGTTACAATCGCTTTGCAAAAATTCAAACTCTACCGCTACTTTCCCATAGCCCCCGATGGGCTCAACCGTCACAGATATTATCCAAGTCCAAGCCTTGCTTGAACTTCGCCATAACCGAGGACCTCATCAGAATACCAATTCCACATGCACCTTTAACTACTCCGGAAGGATTTTCTGACACAACCTCCTTAACCGCAGATAAAGCAAGACCATTATTGCATTCATATCTATCAGGAGATCGAATACGTACCTTGTCAATATCAACAGTTACAACAACCATTAGCTCTATAGGCTTCACCTTGCTACAAGCACCATCTGTGTTGATTACTTTGCTAGTAGCTGTATACGCTACCTCAGGAGTTTCTGGTCGCAACTCCACCTCAAGCTGAACACCGTTCAAATATGTTTGAACACTGCTATAATCACTCCTAGCCATAAGTACTGGAGACTCATCAAGGGTAACTTCTCTGCTGTTAACAGGTGAATTTATATATGGGCACCATAACCGATCGCCTCGCTCACCTTGTGCATAGCCATGGAATATGCACCTTGCCCTCCAATCGAGCTTACCATCACTCGCTCGAAAATAACGGGGCAACCAAACATTTTAATAATAGAATAACTAGCAACGTTACCTGACCACACTTCTTCAAGAGTTCGTCATTCAATAGCAGTTGATAGGGATCTATTCACTGGGCAGCTTATCGTACTAAGCACATCAGCTAGGATTCTCCTAGCAATACCAGCACTAGAGATAATTTTTCGGGCTATCTCTAGTAATGTTTTGCTCATCAATTCTGCAAATGGTTGTGATTTACTGGCACTAGTGCGATGTTTCACTATGCCCTCTTTCATGCCGAATTTATTTGCCAACTCCGAGCAAAACTCCATGCTATTGTCAATTCGCACATGCTTGATCGACTTACCAGTCTCCGTCTTGATCAAAGCTCTCAACTGCGTGATCTTGACACCAGCATCAAACTTGTGCATTAGCACAAACACCCAGGTCTTCCTCGAGTAATCAATAGACTCTCGAACAGATGCATTCGACGTCTCCGTAGCGAAATTTGTCATTGTCTCACCTTGAAGTTTATATAGGCCTCCATGCTTGATTCCTTTCATTATCACCAGGGCACCTCGAACAACCTTCAGAACTCCACCTTCTGAAGAATACTTGCAATCAGCTAAATCTAGGACACCCAAGGAAATTAAGTTCTTTTTCAATTATGGAACGTGTCTTACTCCAGTCAATGTCCTCACAATGCCATCATGCATTTTGATTTTAACATCACCAACACCCACAATATCACACTCAGCGTTGTTCCCTAACTGGACTTTACTACTACCCGTGCACTGATAAGTAATAAACCAATTTCTATTTGGTGTGACATGAAAAGAACAACTAGAATCCATAATCCATCCATCAAACGATGAATCATTTGTGACAGACAAGACATAATCAGCATTATATGCTACAGCTGCAACATTATCTGCAAAATCAACTATAATTCTCTTACCCTTCTCGTTTTTCAGCTTAAGGCAATTCCTTCTAAGATGCCCTCTCTTGCCACAACTCCAACAGACATCATCACCAGTCCTAGACTAACTACACCTGTTCATATTAGTACTACTATTACCCACACGTGTTCTAAATCTTCCTCATTTTCACCTACTAAAGCAGCAGATACAAGTTCACCAGATTCTCTTCTACGGATGTCCTCGCTCAAAATCAAATCTCGAACCCCATCAAACGTCAAACTTGTTGACCCAGAGGAATTACTAACAGCAGTAACAGTAGTATTCCAACTATCAGGCAATGAGGATAACATAATCAAAGCACATACCTCATCTTCAAAGTCAATCTCAACTGAACTCAATTGACTAACAATTACATTGAATTCATTGACATGATCTGCAACTGACGCACCTTCGCTCATCTTCAAATTAAACAAACGTCGCATCAAATAGACCTTGTTGATCGCAAAGGGCTTCTCATACATATCCGATAGGGCTTGCATCAAATTAATAGTGGTCTTCTCCTTCAAGATGTTAAACGTGATGTTACGAGCCAACGTCAGCCAAATAACACCAATAGCTCGTCTATCTAGCAAATCCCAATCAGCTTGTTTCATCGTCTCTGGTTTCTCCCCAGATAGGGGCAAGTGCAGTTTCATCTGGTAAAGATAATCTTCAATCTGCATTTTCCAAAAACTAAAATCCTTCCCATCAAATTTGTCGATTCTCACTTTTATTTCTTCTGTTGCCATCGAGTTGCTTCAACTCAGCCAAACCTGGCTCTGATACCATTTGTTGCGAAAAGGGCGAGCGATTGAACAATAATATAGACAGAAGAAGAAAATATATCAGACACCGGATTGACGTGGTTCGTTCATAAAGACCTACATCCACGGGGAGAGCAGCAGCAAATTTCAATATAGATCAAGCGATACAAGGAGATTACACACTCGAGTCACTCAAACACTCTCTCAGTATTTCCCAAACCACAATTACACCCAATAACGCGCGCAGTGTTTAGCCCCGAAATTCCTCACAAAAATACTCTCTTAATCTCACGAAGGAATTACACGCAAATCTTACCTCAAGATTTAATCGGCTACAAACACTAATCTTTCTTCTCGAATGTAATTGCACGAATGAAAAACAACAAGCCCACTTTCAAGCACTCGATATTTGGTGCTTCAAGTTTGCTTGCATCAACAACAGCGGAACACCAAGCACTCACACAGTGCTTCAATTGTTCTCGTCTTCAACCAACGAAAACAACCCACAAATCTTGTACGGGCACCGCCTCAGTCAAAAAAGAGAAAGTCCCAATTCAGTCATAACATTTTCACTTTTTATCAATTGAGTTTATCTTGTCACATGGCATAACTAGTGTTAATATGAACAAAATTTAATAATATTTTAATATTATTAATTTTTTATTATTTAATTATTTTTCTCTTTCATCTTTCTTTTGGAAGGGGCCGGGCCAACTGGCTTCGCTTGCCACGTGCGAGGCTGGGCAAGTGAGCTTACCCTCACTCAAGTGAGATCAGCGAGGGTTGGCTTTGTCCAAGCCAGATCTAGGGAGATCGACCCTCACCCAAGCCAAGGTCGTGCGTCACTTACTACCTAGCCTAGGTGAGGCCAACCCACCCAACCATCACTTGTGGTCGGTGGCTGGCCATTGGCAAAAAGAAGAAGAAAGGCAAAAAAAAAAAAAAAAAAAAAAATCAGAAAAATCAGAAAAAAATAGATTAAAATTCAAAAATATTAAATGTCATTAAAAATTGTCCATATCGGTACCAGCAATGCGACATAAGATAGCCGATGTCCATGCCAGCGAATTTCAACTAAAATTGGTCAAATGGATTCAATTGGTAAAATGTGAAAAGATTTAGGACTGAATTGGCAATATTGAAATGTTTAGAACTAATTTGATAAAAGTTCAATAAGTTTAAAACTTTTTAGATAATTTTCATTTCCAGACCAATAATGGATCCAGCAATGAATCTTCTCACGCAACAAGCCCCTGTATCTAAAGTCACCACTGAAAGATACTTGATTGTCATGCACTAGAGAAAGTCATGCCTACAAACTTCAGCATTTTTAGTCTTTGCTGGTTGAGATGGAGATCTTAGTTGGTGATTATAAATTTATAAAGTACATTAATACGAGTATTTGATTTTGAACAACAAGAAGAAAAAAGACATGTATTCGTTCATATGCTTTATTTTTAATCTACTCTCAAAAGACAATGACGACTGCAACATCTCTGAACATCTGTAGAGTATAGGGGTTTGCAATATGCATAGAACGTTGACACTGTGTCACAATATTACACACTGTAACCTTCCTTATTAGTTTTCAGCAAGCATGTCGAAAATTTTCAAAAAACAATGAACACTTTCTATTGATTTCTGATATCAAGTATTAACATGATGTTTTCTAAAATGTTTTTGCCATAAGAAGATTCATTCAAATAACGTACCCCGTCCACTTTTGTCATGTTCACGTTAAGTAGGAGTTGAATTTAAATTTCTTGTACTCGTTGCATGCTGCCCAATGCATCGTCCTAGCAGTCATATTACCCGATATATATATAAATTTAATGAGTGATGTTAGGATATCATATAAATATAGAAGTGATCGATGTGGTAAGTTCAAATAAATAGGACACACCGAAGAATTTAAAGCGGGAGAGATTTATTTGTGTATTAGTGATACAGAAGTTGCAGATGATGCGAGGAGTAGCGAAAGTATATTCAACGTCTTTTTACAAAAAGATGAGATTAGATATCTTAATGTTGTGTATCAAAAAAGATCGATTTGACCGAATAAGGCATCTGTACACGGTGAATATAGCATAAAACAACTGTATATGTGGGGAAAAAAAACACAAAGAAAGAGCGTTAGCTCAAGCTTTTTCGAAGGATTTCTAACTTAATTCAGGAGCAACAATAGACCAGCTATATGAATCTTCTAATGCAATAAGCCTCTCTATTTAAGGTCGTCACTGAAACCCTAAGCTAACCCCCTTTCTTCCCCTTCATCGAGCCCTAAGTAGCTATAACAACCCTTCACTCTTTAATTCTCCCTCTCTTCCTCCGCCACGACACCCTCTCAACCTCACCAAGCAAAGTACTTGCAAGAAGATGACATCTCCCAAAAATGCCGAGACCTCCTTCCCTTGCTTCCTCGCGAAAAGGACTGGATCACCACTTCTATCTACCAGTACCAAGGCTTCTGGTTTCCCCCAAAGGTCTTGAGCGGCCTCCTTGCTTGCCAAGACCACTTCCAAGCCCACGACACCGACGTCCTCCTCATCACTGCCCCCAAGTCTGGGACCACTTGGTTGAAGGCCATCCTCTTCTGTCTCTTGAACCAAACTGAGTTCTCAGGCTCGATGCAACACCATTCTCTCCTCACCCAAAGCCCTCACAACCTCGTGCCCTTCTTCGAGAACGGGCTCTACTTCGGGCGAGAGATCCCCAACCTTGCCTCCTTCGCGTCCCCAAGGCTCTTTGCCTCCCACTTGCCCTACCATTTGATCCCGACGTCAGTCAAGGACTCTGGGTGCAAGTTAGTGTACCTGTGCAGGAACCCTAAGGACACCTTCGTCTCATTCTGGCACCTCACCAACAAGATGAGGTCCAAAGCAACAGGTGAGATGCCACTCGGAGAGTGCCTCAGATGCTTTCTGCCGAGGTGCATACCCGTTTGGACCCTACTGGTACCACATGAAGGGGTACTACAAGGCAAGCTCCGAGATGCTGGAGAGGGTGTTCTTCTTGAGGTATGAGGAGATGAAAGAGGATCCACATGTTCACGTCAAGAGACTCACCGACTTCTTGGGGTGTCCGTTAGGCAAACAAGAGTTGATGGATGGCACCGTGGATGGAATACTACGGATGTGCAGCTTCGATAGTTTGAGCACGTTGGAGGTGAACAAGAGCGGGAAGTTGTCGACTGAAGTGGAGATCGAGTGGTTCTTCAGGAAAGGCGAGGTCGGAGATTGGCTGAATCACATGAGTATCGAGATGGGGGAGAGAATTGATCATGTCATGAAAGAGAATATGCAGGGTTCACGGTTAAAGCTTTGATCATCATTTGGGTTTACGACTATGGCAACAATAATTAGTGTGGCCAACGTACGGTTGGCCTCAGGCAGGCCTCAATGTGATGAGGTCCAAATTTGTGCGAGTAAAATAGAGTCATGATTGATGTGGTGTTTACTTAATCGCAATATTAAAACTATAAGAAAGTACTTGTGTTTCTATGAATGCATCATCCTTCTATTTTCTAGTGAGAAGATTGTGGTCCTTAATTCTTTTTAGCTGACACGATGGGATTTATACTCTATAGTAATTGATTCCGCAAGATTAAAAAAAAAAAAATTGATAGAACATCAAAATGCACATGCTAACTCCCCAAAGTCAATCTATTAGCTCTATTACATTGGGAAAAGTACCAAAAAAATTCCTAAACCTATTGCATTGGTATCAATTTAGTCTTAGACTTTTAACTAGATCAATTTAGTCCTAAACTTTTTCACATTAGCATTAATTTAGTCATAAATCTTTTAATTGGAAATCTGGGGGGGACTCAGCCTCAAAAGACATCTTGTAAGGTGAGGGGAGCCGCAGCAGTTATCAAGCATGCCAGAGGGCTTCTCCCAAGCGATATGGGACAGCTAAGATCCCTTTAGCATATACCTGGATCCACCTTAACCTGGCTCTAATGCCAATCTAGGGGGACTTAGTCTCAAAAGACGTCTTCCTTAGGAGTTTGGCGAATAAGTTTCCGAATGGAGTGGATGGGAGAAAACGATGAGGTAGGTTTAGCAAAAGCAGAATAAGGGTTCATAAGGGAGAGTTGAGTTTCAGAGATTTTGGTCTCATCATTAAGAGAGACTTCATAAAGATAGTCAATCTTAGAAGCATTAGACACACAAAAATCTGAAAGAGTTGAAGAAGATGGGGATGAAGTGAGAATAACCGGGGCTTCTAATATTTTGGGTTCAATTATAGTGTGAAGAGATCTTCTTAGCACTGGATTCACCTACTGAGCACATGGAACGGATCTTGTTATAAATAAAACCATGGCTCTGATACCATGAATGGACCTAGGTTTAGAACTAGGGAAAACGGAGTCAGGTTCCTGCAAGTATGCCTTCTCACGATAGGTGAACCTCTTATTCAAGCCCTTTAAGGACAGCCTTTTAGCAGAAAACTACACAGACTTTTAGTTCAGAGCCTAGAGACACTCAGAGATGCCAAGATGGTAACCTTTCTAATTATCTAAGCTGCATTTCTTAGAGGATCCTACTAGGCTGGAGAAGAAGAGGTGTTTAGAAAGACATTGAGAGTTTTAAGAAAACACTCACTTTATAGGAACCTGACTCCGTCTTCCTTGGTTCTAAGCCTAGGTCCATTCAAGGTATCAGAGCCATGGTTTCATTTATAACAAGATCTATTCCATGCGCTCAGTAGGTGAATCCAGTGCTGAGAATATCTCTTCACACTATAACTGAACCCGAAATATTAGAAGCCCCGGTTACTCTCACTTCATCCCCATCTTCCTCAACTCTTTTAGATTTTCGTGTATCCAATGCTTCTAAGATTGACTATCTTTATGAAGTCTCTCTTAATAATGAGACTAAAATCTCTTAAACTCAACTCCCCCTTATGAACCCTTATGTCGCTTTTGCTAAACCTACCTCATCTTTTTCTCCCATCCGCTCCATGCAACTTATTTGCCAAATCCTAAGGAAGTAAAGGAGTACGTCCAGTCTTCCAAGTTCAATCAACATCCCATTCCAGCCACTGAAAATGAGTATTTTGTTACTCTTTAATTTATATCAGAATTTCCCAAGCAGTGGACCAAACATGGATACTCTCATGTTCATTATGGAGCTGTTTGTTTTGCTCTCACCTTTCATGGCCGAAAAGGCTTACCAGTTGTGGCTATAATAGCCTTATTGGATACTCGATTCTTAGAATACTAGCATGTCTATATTGGTACAGTCCAAACCACTTTGAATGATGGAACAGTCTTTGTAATCTTATATCCAAACTTCAATATTGCTCTTTTAGACCCCCAGTTACTTTCCTTTTTAAAGGTCCAGATCCAGCTCATTGGAGCTCCTCAGACTACTGACTCTATTGCAGCAACATTGCATTATCAAATGGTTTATCAAGTGCAGAACCATGCTCTTGATTTAAATTTTCCAGAATGGGAATGAAGATGCTCTATTCATCTCTATGCAGAATGATCAAGCATCATGTATTCATGTTCTCAAACAGATCCCAAAAGAGAAGTTGGCCAAGCTCCTTCCGAAAACTTGGATTACCAACTATGGAAAGCATGTCTCATGATGTACATGTTGATCTCTGATGGTACCTTTGGTCTTGACAAGAAGTCAGCAAGCACGTTCTTTTTCTCAGTAATAAGGGTCTTAAGTATTAGCATCAATTCTTTGAATTCCTCAACATTCAAAGACTTTTTTTCCATTCATATGAATCTAGTAGGATCCTTTGAGAAATGCAACTCAAATAGTTAGAAATATTACCATCCTGGTATCTCTGAGTGTTTCTAGACTCTGAACTAAAAGTTTGAGTAGTTTTCTACTAAAATGCTATCCCTGAAGAGCTTAAACAAGATGTTCACCTATCGTGGGAAGGTATACTTATAGGAACCTGACTCTATCTTCCCTAGATAAACCTTTTTATATTGATACCAATTTAATCCATCTAGCCAATTTTGGCCGGCCGATGTTAATATGGACACTGACCAGTGGTCAGATGCTGACGTGGCAATTTGTAAATAATTTTTATTAATTTTTTTTCTTTTTTCTTTTCTTTTTCCTTCTTCTTCCTCCTTCTTGGACTTTCTTTGCAATGGTCGATGAGCCTCCGGCGAGACTCGCTCGCCACTAGGTGAAGGATGCGAAGCTCTCACCAGCCGCTAATGAGGGTTGCACCCCTCACGTGGCCTCGCCTAAGGCTGCGGGCAAGGTGGCTTCCCCCAAATTTGGGCGAGGCAACTAGGGCAAGGCTGGCCTCACCCAGATTTGGGTGAAGTCGCCTCGCTTGCAGCCCTAGGCGAGGCCACGCGAGGGTTGCAACCTTTGCCAATGGTTGGTGAGGGCTTCGCAGCCCTTGTCTCGCCAGCCACTATGAGGAAAGTCCAAGGAGGAAGAAGAAGGAAAAAGAAAAGGAAAAAGAAAAGAAAAGAAAAATTAATAAATATTTCAAAAAAATTAAAAATTATTTAAAAATTGTCATGTTAGCATTTAGCCACCAATTGACGTCCAAGTCAATGTTGACTGATCAAAATTAACTAGATAAACTAAATTACTACCAATATGAAAAGATTTAAGACTAAATTGGTCAAATTGAAAGGTTTAGGATTAAATTGGCACCAATGTAAAAATGTTTAGAACTAAATTGGTCCAATTGAAATGTTTATGACTGAATTGGTATAAATGCAATAGATTTATGACTTTTTTGGTACTTTTCCCATATTACGTTACTATATCACGTGCAATATCTTTGACTTTTCACATATTACAACCCCTACAATAAAATAAAATAAAAAATTGTTCTAGTAAAATCTATTGACACCTAAATTTTGATTAGAGTTTTAATTAGGTCTTAGTTTTTTTATTTATGTATTTTTCCTTTTTTTCGGATAATAAATAATAAATAATAAAAGCAACAAAAAATAAACAAAAACAAAAGAAAACAAAAAAGAAGCAACTAAAGGGGGGCCGGGCTAAAGGCCCAGCCCTTCCCCTTTTCCTCTTCCCTTCTTCCTTGCGTGGGCCCTCCAGGGCCAGGGCCTGGCCTTTTTCCCCCCAAAGCCCGGCCTTCCCTGCTTGTCTTCTTCCTCTATTGTCTTCTTCCCTGATCAGATAAGTAGAACGCACCGGAGGCCGAACGCGCACGACGTCGGAAGGTGGGAGAGGATGGTGACGTGCGACATGCGACGCTACAGGCAGAAGGGACGCATCTTCAATGCGAGGCGACCTAGCTTAGAGCAGCCTCGATGGATGGGACGCCAGTTCGGTCGACGAAGGCCATTCGGCGTGTGAGGATCGGCGGTCGAAGCTCCGTTGACTGGCCGCCCCCTCGCCTATAAATAGGCCTCTCCCAACGACTAGCAAAACACGAACAAAGAGAGATCGAAAGCTGGCGAGCGTCACAAGCTTCTCCCGAGAGACTTCAAGGGAGGCCCGAGCGTTCGCAAGCCCAGATCTGAGGGAGAGGGAAGAGATCGGAGCCAAAGGAGAGAAGAAGAGATTGGAGGAGAGCTCGTGCCTCGACACCACTGCTGCGCCAGATCTCGCCGAGCTGCTCACTGTAGCCTGCCACCCCGTCGACTAGTCACAAGCTTGGCCGCTCAGAAGTCCCCTGGCTCGAGGCTGGTCACTACAGCCAATCTGTCCCGCATCATCGTCATCGTCCAGTAATGACGCCGCTCCCTATGGTCACCACCTCACTGCCGCTGCACACCCCATCACCGCCGGATCAGGTGGGAACTGTTAGAACTAGTACGAGCACCTAGAGGGGGGTGAATAGGTGATTAAGATGATTTGTATAAACCGTAATGTAAAAGTATAGACAATTTATTTGATGAATGACTAAGGGATTAAAAACAGCAATTGATATAAGTGAAATCAATATAAAGTAAAAGGATTAGGGATAGAGAATCAAGACTCAGTTTATAGTGGTTCGGCTTAGATCAAGCCTACGTCCACTCTCCCACACGACAGCCCACCGGGCTGGATTTCACTAAGAATCAACAAGAGAATTTACAGGTCTCACGCCCTTGATTCCACAAAGTAGAGACTCTACTACACTTCCCTAAGGTCTCATCACACTTCAGTCTCTCTTTTGATTACAAGTATAGCTCGAAGGATAAGATCACAAAATAACAAAGATATTCAGACTTTGGAATTCTTCTATCTTTCACTCTTGAACAACTTGAGTGTCTCCCTTTAAATACTTCTTCATGCCTTCATTACTGTTGGCACCTTCCAAAGAAGTTCTTTCAATCAACCCCTTGGACAGAATCAATTTAGAGAGATCTCGAGCTCCTCAAGGAAAATGTTGATAGCCCATCAATCCTGCTCGCCCATACAATCAGGATCTTGGTTTCCATAAGTAGAACCTTCCAAGTATAAGTTGCGAATCTAGAGAATCTAGATTATTCGAATACGAACAAAAGATCTTGAAGTGCTAATTCCAGTCGTGAGATATTCCTTAACCGTTGGAGTCAAAACCACACTAGAAGTAATCAGAATAGAAGTTTTAATTTTGTCGGTCTGGAATCTGTCCATAAGAGTTAGACTTTGAAACTTGAGTCTTGATGTCTTCAGACTTTGATCTTCAGACTTTGCCAGTAGAGTCTACAAGTCTTCAGACTAGACCGATGGAAATGTTTTGTCGACTTCAAAATACCTTAAGAAAATTTTTCTAACAATCTCCCCCTTTTTAATGGTGACAAAATTTTCCTGCAGATTTGGATACAATTGCCTTGCAATACAACATTTAAGCTAGCAATGATATCTCATAAAAGATTAGAGTAAAGATAGTGAAAGTTGTCCTGTACACAGATTTGTCCTGTACACAGATCTGCATCCACAGAAAACAAGTTAGTCCTGTACAGATATTAATCAACTATCTTTATCTAACTTAATAGCTTAAAGTATTGGAATAATAAGCAAGCAATCCAAAGCTCAAGATAAAGTCATAAAGTCAATCACAACCAAACAAAATATTGAATCCAAAGTGTGTTTAAAAGTTGAAAGTTTGGAATAGAAATCTGCAAAAACTTCTCCCCCTTTTTGTCAGCATAAAAAGGTGAGAAAGTCAGGGTGCTCAAGGAATGCGAATAAGTTGAAAATCTCCCATTGTCGTGACAGTTTCCTCCAGCTTCTTCAAATCCTCCTGCAATTAAGCGAGAGCTGTGCCTTTGGCAGTGGCCTGAATCTGAAGATTAATATTCTGAATCTGTTCTTGCAAGGAGATGGACATGGCACGATTCTCATTTTGCAGTGTCTGGAATTCGCATCCTAAAGCATAAACCCGGCCTTTGAGCTCCAAAAGAATTTCAAGCAGTCTTCCTATGTCTCCTGAATGTTCTGTCTGCGTGCTTGCTTCAGCATGGTCTAATTGTGGAGTTAAGCCAATGGAGTGAATATCAGTAGGAAGATCAATATTTGGAGATGTTGCCTCTTCCTCAGGAAAATGAGAGGCATGGACATCCTCTGCACCAGCAGGTGAACGACTGACACTTGCACTAGTAAAGGTTAAAAGAGGAACACTCTCTCTTTGAATATATCCCCATGTTTCAATGCCTTCTGGAGGAGAGAAGTATTCTTCTTGCTGAGAAACTTCTTTAGTGTCAAGATGTCTTTGATCCTCCTTTTCTGCTGGAGAATCTGCACGACCTTCTTCGGCATGTTGTTCTTTTGGCTGTTGCTGTGAGTCTGTTCTGGCTGTTTCCTCTTCTTCTTCTTCTGTCTGCATGAATTCCTTCTCCTGGTTCCCTTTCTCAGTTTCTTCTTCAACTGGATGTTCTTGTTCTGCTGACTTAGTAACATGATGTTGGGAAACAAAAGCAGAGATAGGAATATCATCCTCATCATCTTCATCCTGCAAGATGATCGCCCGCCTTCTCTTAGTAGGACCAGTCATAGGATCTTTTCCTTTCCTCTTTGCAGCAGATGAGTCTTGTCTGGTCTTGATAGAGGTTTTCTCCTTGAACTACTCAAGCTTTTTGCTGAGTTCTTTCAGATGCATTTTCGTAATCATCCTCAGCCCGATGACCATTTGATCAATAGTCTTTACACACAGAATGTTGGGAGGCTGAATGTTCAAATCTCTGAATAAACGAGTGATGAGAGCAGCATAAGGGAGTTTGCCCTTGTCCTTTGCCATAGACCGATACATGTGGAACATGATGGTGTGGGCCAAGGAAAAGTTATGGCCAATCTTGATGGCATACATCAGTTTTGCTTCAGAAATGGATACATCTGTCTTCGATGTTGACTTAGGTCTGAGACAGTTGATTACAATTTTATGAAGCAGAATGTTTGAAGCACTCATCCTTGAATAGGAGAGACATCCTTCTGCAATTCTATCTCTTGCAAGCTCCAGAGTTACATGGCTAACAGACACAGAAATTGATTGGAAAGCTCCTCTTTCCACACCAATAACGTCAGCCAGAGTATCTGTGTCAACCACATACTCTTTATCCCTCACACTAAATGAAAAACTGTTTGCATCAAGAAAATTGAATTTAAAGTAGAAATAAACCATCAGTTCAGAATGAGCAATCTCGCTCTTAGTGCAGAATTGATGAAGTTGAAGTTTCTCAAACTTCTCCCTTAAATTGATGCTTAACAGATCGAGAAAATCAAAATCCACAGTTAGTGGGTTCATCACCCCACGCTTCAGTAATCTTGCATATACCTGCTTATGTTCCTCCGATCGAAACAATTCTTCTCTCTTTCCCCGAAGAGTTGCAGCCACACCCATCCTTGGCTTAAAATGCACAAACATTTTCTCATCATCATCTTTCCCCTTAGGCTAATTGACACTACCAAAACGAGGATCACTCGGAAAGTTTGCAAAAGTCTTTGCCGCTGTTCCAACAGGAACAACACCCGATCGTTCCATCACAGTCAGAAAATGAGTCTCATTTTTATAGCCCTTCTCTTTCAAGAACTCGTCAATAAACGTCATTGCAGAACCACCTTCCTTCAAAGCAGAATAAAGCCTATAAACAAATGCTGGCTTAAGAGACCTTACTGGTTCTACATCTTCAATGATGTTTTCCTTTGCATGTTGAGGGTTACGATCATGTGATCTAGTGGAAGAAGTGTGCTGTTGAGAATGTTGATGCATCTGTCCACTTGGAGAGTCTCCTTCTTCAGTAAGATCAAAGTGCGTAGGCCCCTCACCCAAGCCTTGTGGTCCCCTGCTTGCTATTCTGGAAGATTTCCTTTGGTGCGACATTGTCACTGTCTTTGAGAGAACTTTCACACTTGTATCGCAAGAAATGTGAAAACTTGAAGAGATGAACTTGCGAAGGAAAATCTCAGAGAGTGAAAATTTGTGATCTAGGGTTTTTGGGTAAAATGAGAAGAGGAAGATAAAGAGTATAAAAGGCAATCGATACGGGGTATGTGAAACGTCACAAAAAGGAAAAAATAAAAATACATTTTCAAAATAACTGTCTTTTTAAAACAAATCGATAACCACCCTTTTTTTAAAAAATAACTGCCTTAATAATATCAATTAGAGATTAACAGGCAGTCTTACCTTTTCGAGATATCAGTTTAAACGAATAAATGAATTGTAATTGAAATAACTTACAGTCGTAACGTTTGGTCTTCTAAGTCTGAATTTCTGAGTCTGATGCTTTTCAGATTTAGTTCCTGAGTCTAAGCTTTAACAGTCTTCAGGAGATAAAATGTTGAGTCTTGAACGAATAGACTCAAATAAACTTTTCTCAAGCGGCTTTGTGAAGATGTATGCCAGTTGATTCTTTAAGTCGATAAATTGTATCAAGACTTCTCTATTCTGAACATGATCTCTTATAAAATGATGTCGAATCTCAATGTGTTTTGCTCTTGAGTGAAGAATAGGATTCTTTGTAAGATTGGTTGCACTGGTGTTGTCACATTTGATCTCGGTACAAGAGTCTTTGATACCAAAGTCTCGTATTTGTTGTTTTATCCAGAGTATTTGAGAACAGCAACTTCCAAGAGCTACGTATTCTGCTTCAGCTATTGAGAGAGCTACGGTACTTTGCTTCCTTGAAAACCAAGATACTGCCCTGTTACCGAGTAATTGACAAGTGCCAGAAGTGCTTTTTCTTTCAACTCTACAACCTGCAAGATCTGCGTCTGAATAACCAAGAAGAGTAAAGTCTCATTCTTTGGGATACCATAGACCAATCTTAGCAGTAGTTGCAACATATTTAATTATACATTTAGCAGCACTTAAATGAGATTCCTTAGGATCCGATTGAAACCTAGCACATATGCAAACACTAAATAATATGTCAGGTCTAAATGCAGTAAGATAAAGAAGTGAACCAATGATACTCCTGTATAGTTTTTGGTCGACTTTCTTCCCTGCTTCATCTTTGTCTATCTTCAAAGAATTTGACATAGGTATGTCAATCTTTTTGCAATTTTCCAAACCGAACTTTTTAACAAGTTCTTTTGCATATTTTTCTTGATGAATAAAGATTCCTTCTTTCAGTTGTTTCACTTGTAGACCAAGGAAGAAGGATAGTTCACCCATCATGCTCATCTCGAATTCATCCTGCATAAACTTAGAAAATTTCTTGCACAAAGTCTCATTAGATGATCCAAATATAATATCATCAACATAAGTTTGAACGAGTAAAAAGCTTTTACCTTCCTTTTTAATGAATAAAGTAGTATCTACCTTTCCTTTAGTGAAACCACTTTGAATTAAAAAGTTACTTAGTTTTTTATACCAAGCTCGAGGAGCTTGTTTCAATCCATATAAAGTCTTCTTCGCCTAAACACCGAGTCCGGTTTCTTTGAGTCTTCAAATCCAGGAGGTTGTTCCACATAGACTTC
This sequence comes from Eucalyptus marginata, assembly GCA_014182565.1. Classification (NCBI taxonomy): domain Eukaryota; kingdom Viridiplantae; phylum Streptophyta; class Magnoliopsida; order Myrtales; family Myrtaceae; genus Eucalyptus; species Eucalyptus marginata. The sequence goes on along the minus strand of CM024586.1, from coordinate 42,186,005 downwards.
TTCTTGAATAAATCCATTCAAGAATGCGCTTTTGACGTCCATTTGGAATAACCTGAAATTCTTATAGCATGCAAAAACAAATAATAATATGATTGCTTCTAACCTTGCTACAGGAGCGTAAGTCTCATCATAGTCTATCCCTTCTTCTTGCGTGTATCCTTTAGCCACGAGTCTTGCTTTGTTTCTTGTCACTTTGCCTTTTTCATCGACTTTGTTCCTGAAAACCCATTTAGCTCCAATAATAGATTTACCTTTTGGTTTAGGAGTTAATTCCCAAACGTCGTTAATATTGAATTGCCTGAGCTCTTCTTGCATTGCTTCAATCCAGCTTTCATCAGCTAAGGCTTCTTCAATGTTTTTGGGTTCTATTTCAGAAATAAGTGCAACAGCACTAAACTCTTCTCGCCTTTTGGATCTTGTTCGAATTCCCTCATTAACGTTTCCAATAATGAGTTCTTCGGGATGACTAGACTTGTGCTTCCAGTTACTGGATAGTCTGATAGGTTGTTGATCTTTTTGAGTTGATTCTTCATCAGCAACTTGTTGTACTGCTTCTGAATTTTGAACTGCTTCAAGGGAGGTAGATCTAGTAGAGTCTGGAGCAGATTCTGATTCTTCAGTCTGAATTGGCTGAATTTGTGGAGAGTCTTGAAATTTGATATTCATTGATTCTTCCACAGTCTGAGTCTTCTTGTTGAATACTTTGTAGGCTTTGCTTGCAGTTGAGTAACCAAGAAAGAATCCTTCATCTGATTTTTCTTCAAACTTACCAACTCGATCATTTGCATTCTTCAGAATAAAGCATTTACAACCAAATACTTGAAAATAAGAAACAATTGGTTTCTTACCTTTAAAAATTTCATAAGGAGTTTTCTCAAGAATTGGTCTTAAAAACACTCTGTTAATAATATAGCAAGCGGTTGAAATAGCTTCAGCCCAAAACCGTGAAGAAATATTACTTTCAATTAAAAGAGTTCTTGCCATTTCTTGTAAAGACTTATTCTTCATTTCCACAACTCCATTCTGTTCTGGTGTATATGGAGAGGAGAATTTATGCTGAAAACCAGACTCATCACAAAATTTAGCAAAGTCTTGATTTTCAAACTCACCTCCATGGTCTGTACGAATACTTGAAATGGTGTGACATTTTTCATTCTGCACCTTCTTAGCAAATTTTGAAAAGTAAGAGAACGTCTCAGACTTACTTGCAAGAAAGTAGACTCAAATAAATCGTGAATAATCATCCACTATTACTAGGCAGAACCTTTTTCCACCAATGCTTTGCGTTCTTGTAGGTCCAAATAAATCCATATGCAGAAACTGCAGTACACGATTAGTGGAAACTTTATTTATTGGTTTAAAAGAGTTTCTAACCTATTTACCCAGTACACATGGTGTGCATAGATCAGACTTTAGGTAATTGAGAATAGGCAATCCTCGAACAAGTTTCTTGGAAGAGATCTTGGCAATTTGCTTCATGTTAGTATGGCCAAGCTTTCTATACCATAGATTAGCTTCATCTTGTACTAATATTAAGCATTGTGATTTTTCTTGATTCACATCCAGAAGATAGATATTTCCATGTCTACGTCCAGTAAAAGATTGAGTAAAGTCTTTACTGATTCCTGAGCACGTTCCTTCCTGGAAATTGATGTTGAATCCAGTATCGCACAATTGGCTTATGCTAAGCAAATTGTAATTTAATCCTTCCACTAAGGAAACATTGTTGATTGATAGATTTCCAATTTTTACTGTTCCGTGACCAATAATCCTTCCTTTGTTGTTACCACCAAAAAAAAAACTTTTCCTCCATCTATCTGGACAAGTTTTATGAAGCAACCTGAATCTCCTGTCATATGTCTTGAGCAGCCACTATCTAGATACCATTTTATCTTCCTTTTGATAGTGACCTGCAATTAAGAAGAATTCAAGCTTTCTTTGGTACCCACATCATTTTGGGTCCAGAAGAGTTAGAGCAATAAACAGTCTTTGCCCAATTCCTTTTAATAGGTCTCCAAACTAAAGGACATTCTTTCTCAAAATGTTCTGAGCTTTGACACTTTGAACATTTTAGAGCATTTCGGCCAACAGGTTTTACAAAGACTTTCTGGAAATGATTTTTATAAACAACTCTTGTTAGTCTTTGTTTGATTCTTTCCTTCACCTTTGGGAAGTCAATTAGTGGAATAGTTTCAGAAGTCATACCGAGACCTAACTTATCAAAGTAGGGTCTTTGTATCGAAAGAATCTTATCCAATTTTTCAGAACCATTTGAAAATCTTTTTGATATTTTTGAAATATCATTTTTCAAATGAGTATTTTCTTTGGAAACAAAATCTGAGTTTTCTTTCAAGATTGTAAAGTTCTTATCTAACTTTTCAAACTTTTCTTTCCAAATTTTCTCATGTTGCTTCAATGTAGAATTCTCCTTTTTTAATTCGGAGATCCTCTTAAGAGAGGTTTTTAGACCAAGACATAGTTCATCAATATATCTCGAAACTTTGACAGGAATTTTTAGATTACTAACCTCAAGCTCACTGTCTGAGTCTGTATCTGTCTCAAGGTCTGAGTCTGAATCAGATTTTGCCATCAAATAGATATTGGCATAATCATCATCACTTTATTCACATTCAGTATCACTCCAAGTCTCTGCTTTGAGTGCCTTTCTGTATTTCTCAGCCTTTCCTTTCCTTTTCCTTAACAGAGGACAGTTGGGTCTGATGTGTCCCTTTTTTCTTACATTCAAAGCAAGTCACTTCTTTATTGGAATCATCTTCCTCTATTGATTTGTTCTGAAACCTTTGTGAACTTTGTTTCTTCCAATTGAATTTTCTTCCCTTTCTGTTCAGCTTTCTGAATCTCTTTATCATGAGTGCCAGTTCTTCATCATCTAGATCTTCTTTGGAGTTTGTAGCATCAGAATAATCATTAGACTTTAAGGCAATAGATTTCTTACCTTTTGAATCTTCTTCTTCGTTGGTGTGCTCTACTTCGTAAGACTGAAGAGTTCCAACCAATTCGTCTATAGAGAGTGGTGCAATCCTCTGTGTCTCCCTTATTGAAGGCTTTATGTAATTCCAATCTTTAGAGAGTCCACGTAGAAGTTTGTTGACCTTCATATGTCCTGAGATTGGATATCCCTGATATTCAAGACCATTAACAATTTCAGTAAAACGACTAAACATGTCAATTATTGATTCTCATGATCTCATCTTGAAAACTTCATATTGTCCCAAAAGAATATTGATCATTGTCTCTTTCACTCGATCAGTTCCTTCATAGGTAATATGAAGCCTATCCCAGACTTCTTTTGCTGTATCACAAGAGGATATTCTGTTATACTCAATAGGAGATAAAACACAATATAAGGAATAAATGGCTTTAGCGTCAAGAGTCTGTCTCTTGGTTATTTCTTCTTAAGTCATCTCGATAGGAGCAGCAACTTCTTTTCCTCTCTCTGATTCTGATGCAGCAGTAGGAATGATTCCTTTGTCTACCACTTCCCATTCCAAGGGATCTTTCGATCTTAGGAATACTTTCATCTTGTTTTTCCATATGCTGTAGTCTTTTCCATCAAAGTATGGAGGTCTGGTGTTACTTTGACCTTCAACCAACCCTGTAGGCAACATACTAGCCATAGATCTTTAACTCAGAAGTAAAAACACTTCTAATAAACGAGTACACAAGCTCTGATACCAATTGTTAGAACTAGTACGAGCACCTAGAGGGGGGTGAATAGGTGATTAAGATGATTTTTATAAACCGTAACAGAAAGTATAGACAATTTATTTGATGAATGACTAAGGGATTAAAAACAGCAATTGATATAAGTGAAATCAATATAAAGTAAAAGGATTATGGATAGAGAATCAAGACTCCAGATTTATAGTGGTTTGGCTTAGATCAAGCCTACGTCCACTCTCCCGCACGGACAGCCCACTAGCTGGATTTCACTAAGAATCAACAAGAGAATTTATAGTCTCACGCCCTTGATTCCACAATGTAGAGACTCTACTACACTTCCCCAAGGTCTCATCACACTTCAGTCTCTCTTTTGATTACAAGTATAGCTCGAAGGATAAGATCACAAAATAACAAAGAGATTCAGACTTTGGAATTCTTCTATATTTCACTCTTGAACAACTTGAGCGTCTCCCTTTAAATACTTCTTCATGCCTTCATTACTGTTGGCACCTTCCAAAGAAGTTTTTCCAATCAACCCCTTGGACAGAATCAATTTAGAGAGATCTCGAGCTCCTCAAGGAAAATGTTGATAGCCCATCAATCCTTTCGCCCATACAATCGAATCTTGGTTTCCATAAGTAGAACCTTCCAAGTATAAGTTGCGAATCTAGAGAATCTAGATTATTCGAATACGAACAAAAGATCTTGAAGTGCTAATTCCAGTCGTGAGATATTCCTTAACCGTTGGAGTCAAAACCACACTAGAAGTAATCAGAATAGAAGTTTTAACTTTGTCGGTCTGGAATCTGTCCATGAGAGTTAGACTTTGAAACTTGAGTCTTGATGTCTTCAGACTTTGATCTTCAGACTTTGCCAGTAGAGTCTGCAAGTCTTCAGACTAGACTGATGGAAATGTTTTGTCGACTTCAAAATACCTTAAGAGAATTTTTCTAACAGGAACTCCTCCGTCGCCATCGACCTAGCCGCCGTCCGCCGCGTCACCCTAGCCGCCATCAGAGCCTCGCAACGAAGCGAGACTGACGGTGGCTTCATGGCCACTATGTTGCAGAGGCAACAGTGGTGGCAATGAAGCCGGGTCAGCTGAGCCGGGCTCATGACCCAATCCCCTAAGGTTTAGCTACGTGGGCCGGGTCAAGCCCGGTCAGTCTTGGCTTCAAGTAAGGCTTCACGTTGGGCCTCTTGATCCTCAGGCTCCAATCGAGCCATTTTTGCAAATAAGAACTATGGGCCACCCTTTTAAAAAATCTAGGCCGCTGGCCCGCTCGGGTCTTGGATAGACGACCTGGGTCGGGCTCGACCCGGAAATCCATATTGGGTCGTTTTGTAATATTTTAATATTATAGTTAATTAAAAAATAATATTTAAAAAATCAAAAAATAATTTATTTTCCAAAAATATCAAAAATATCAAAAATATCAAAAATATCAAAAATATCCATATTTTCCCAAAAAAGCCAAAAAAGAGTTCGAAAAGCCAAAAAATGATTTATATTTTCAGAATAAGATCAAAAATCCAAAAAATGCTTTTTATGTCCAAAAAATGAGAAAAAGACCCAAAAAATCTTCTTCCTCCACAAATGCATAGAAAATCAAAAATCCAAAAAGTCTTAGGGTTTAAACAAGATTAGGTACCGAAAGGACATTAGTGATTAACTAGTGTAATCAAGTCCCCGATCATAGTTTCTCTGGTTGCACAGGAGCGAATATTTCTCCCGATACTTCACTTGGGTTTCTAATCAACCCACCCCAATTTGATTAGTGGCGACTCCATTTTAAAATTAACTTACAAGTTAAAAACTTGAACGATTAAGTCATGAATTGGTGGAGTTGGGAGAGTCTAGGCTGAGCCTAATAGACACAGCCGAACCATTAGCCTCAGTAGGCGCTCGCCCTAATCGGGCGCTGAAAAAAAGAGGTCACGATAGCTTGGCGACTCCGCTGGGGACACTTGAGGACTTAGGCCGTTTTATATTATTTAAACACTTTACTGACTTGTTGTTGCTGTTGTTGTTGTTGTTATTTTTTTATTTTTTTTTATGCAGGCCAATAGCTTAGAGGTTTATTTTCAAAATGTTTTGTGATTATAAACTGTCATGCATGCTTTACTGTTTTAGCACTACACATGACACACACAACCCGACCGCCATAGGATATTTAGGATGGTGTTAAGAAAGATACGGCCTCGAACGTGAGACTGCAATGTAGAGGTTGCCTTTCTTTTCCCCGAATTTCTTTAGGTAGAGCCGAGGTTAAAAGGGTATGCTGCCAACGCGAGACTGCAATAGGCAGACACCCTTTTAATTTCAACAAACCTTCTCAGTTAAAAATCGAGCCGCACGTCCCATGCGCATGTCTCTGTGCTTGCCATTTTCTATAAAAAGCAAAGTAATTTATTTACTTTTACTCAGTATTTTTTATTGGCCCATGGGTATTTAGGGTAGGTTTTTCGAGTCCCAGTTTATATGCGATGGGAGAGGATGATATCCAGTTTATTCCCGCTCCCAAAGCAGAGCTCTTCGGATGGTGGGGTCAATTGGACCAATATGCCCAAGAGCGCGTGAAAGCCAAAGTCGGTCATCTTCTATCATTGATCCAAATCCCGATTCATCCCGAAGTTATATAGGCCACGGCACATTTCCGGTGCCCAAAGACAACTCCTTTTATGTTTGGTGGGTTCGAGCTAACCCCAACTCTAGAAGAATATAACATCATCACTAGAATGCTTCTCCAGAATAAGCTTGTTAGGCCATCAACATGCATTATTCCGTTGCGTGAGTTAGCACGACTCTTAAGAACTGAAGTCCATGTTATGAGGCAAATTCTTGAAAACAACCATAATACCTATCCACTAGCATTTTTGACTGCCTGTTTTAAAAATCAACCCATGACCCAAAAAAGTGAGATTTTCCTCCTGGCCTTTTTTAGGTTCATCATTTTCCCCCATCAAAGAAACGTCATAAGTCCAAAGATGGCATGGATAGTTGATCAGATCTTAAGGGGGCAAAATTATGTTAATATGATTTTAACCGAAACATTCTTGTCCCTTAATCATTTAAAAAAAAACACGAAAAAAATCATGCAGGTCTCCCCGGAAAATCTACAAGTCTGGTTCTTTTCTCACCTAAGCGAATTTTGATGCTTTATGCGATCGTTTGAAACAAAAAATTTCGAAAATCCATTACATAAATTTATGGTTTTAGGACCATACATTCCCAATCAAAGCTGTTTAAATTTGATAAACTTCCTAAGAGACCCGGCTCCTAAGGCATTCCAATGGTGTGCTGGTTGGTTCCATGAAAAGAGAGCTCACTTTGCTTACAAATGTAGCCATCCAATTTCGTTGCTCGGCCTCACCGGCGCCACTCCTTATTACCCATATAGGGTGGCCCGACAGTATGGAGCCCTTCAGGAGATCCCGCCGTTTTCCAGGAGGAAAATCCATCCACTCCGTTTCACCCATAAAAGTTGTGACTACGCATTCGAGATTACTATTATCAAGGAAACATGGAGCAAGTGACATCGCAAAAGAATCGTGGTACCTAAAGGGCTTGAGGGACAGGAAAAGGCCCACCGTGCCTCTGAGTCCTACATCCACAACCATCGTATCCCGACAAAATTAAAGCCATCGGTCCCTTACCCAATCAGCGAGATCAGCCAGCACGAGCAAGCAGAGCTTATGCAAAGGGATTTGGGAATAGGTTAGATACATGTCTTAGAGCCAGTCCAAGGAAGCAAGCATCTGTGCAAGAACAAAGCTCCCCGTTGCATATAAAATAGCAATAATGTGCCCCCTAGTGTTAATATCATGAAAGTTTTTGTCTCATTGTTTAAGGACTTTTGTTTAAATACCTAGTATTTCGTTTTGTCATTTTAATTTCAAGTTTTAGATGTCAAAAGTCTACGGTCTATAAAATCCTCTTTTGATAAATAAAAAACAGTTAGACCATTGCCATGGATCAATCTTTGTTTACTTCCGTGCTCATTCATGGTTTTTGCGACACTAGGTAATTATGAATCGTTGACTATCAGCCACCTGCGAATGGCCTCACATGATAGGGCCCGATCAAAATGATGTACAAAATCGCATCGCCAACATTGAAGACGACGTAGGACAGATGTCCATTGCCCTTCGACAACTCTCGAGACAAATGGAATCCACTCAAGCCAAATCCAACTCTGTAACTGCTTTAAGCACACTCCTTGCACCTGCGAATTTGCCAGAGGATAACCAACAAGATGGACAGCTTGAAAAGATCATGAAAAAGCTAGGCCAGCTACAAGGGCAAGATCCCATGGACTTGTCTAATTATGCAAGCTTTAAAATCTCTGAAGAGCTCAAAGTGCTTGAATGTGAGAGGTACGCCAATACCTCTCGCCCAGAGGCTTACTTATAGGCCTACCTGGAGATAATTAAATCATTCCAATCAAACCTGACTGGCCCCACCTTACGGTGGTACATTATCAAGAAGATTAGGCTCCTTAAGACCTGGGGAGAACTAACTATTGCTTTCCGCCAAGAATATAATGTTGACATTAGCGCCAATATCCCTAGGAATTAGCAAATACAAACTCTGGGGAATGGTAACTTGGTATCGTTTCCAATGCTCTCTTCCTCTGAACTCGCTTTTGACATATTTTTTCCTATTAACAAGAAGCATAGGATTCAAGAATCAAGATTAATGGTTAATTTGGGCAAATCAAGTGACCCATATCGATTTACCTAACTAGGTATGAAAGGACGTGTCATCCAAGAGTCGGTTCGGTTAAATGAAAAAAAGAAGCGCCTTACGGACACCACCAGCTCCTTAGCCTAGTGGTATGGGGGATGAAGCGGTCCAGACGCAACCGTGGTTCGAGCCTCGGGAGCGGCAACTAGTTGCCATATGTAAAAACTAATATAAAATAAAATTTGCTTCTCTTGCGCCTGCAAATTACAAGAGAGCAAGTGACCTAACATAGTGAAAAGTGCAGGACTTCATATCCTCCTCATACCTCAGGTCTATCCAATCATTTGCAAACCAATGGAGGGTAATGTTGTATTGTTTCCAATTGTCCAGCTCCTGAAAGAGTTCATGACTAACACATTCCCTCTTGTTTGTTGCAGGATCACCTGACCGTCAAAGATACAAAAACAAATCAATGAGAGGCATGTCAGACCCTGATAAGCTCCCCTAAGCATCAAGGGCAAAAATAGAAGCACTCATCAGATCGATGATCAGATTCCCAACTCCGATTGATCCTTCTTGTGTCATTAACAACCATCAACACCCATTTGTGAATAACCATTTTGATGTTCAAAATTTAATAAATTTGGAAACACCATTATGTTAACCCCTAAAGCTGTTAATAGGGTCTTTTTTGAGTCAAAACCATTCACTTGTTTTGAGAGTTCAAACTCCATCATACTTAAAATGTTGCATGTCGTTTCCAAATAAATTTTTGCATGATGATTTTGTTTGTCTAAAGTCACTGATTCCACTAAGGATTATCATAATAGACAACTAAATGAAGAATACAAGATTGATTGAGCATGCTGGATGAGGCGCGTCAGAATGATGAAAGGCAAGCCATATCCTACACACAGTCCCCCATCTATACACTTGTAAGATGAGTGCAGAAGATTCCATGACTGCAGGGTAAAGAGTTCTCTCACGAATGGTACGATAACCAAAATAGTGAGAGACATTTCATTGCTCACCCCTTTTGAGCCCATCAAGAACCATCCCACACTAGGGCAGATCGGAGGCAAGGCAGCATCATAAGGTGAGAAGAGGCATAGAAATTTTCTTGCTCGCACTTGCATCAATCTTCAGGTGTCTTTATTGCATATGAACACTCGTGTTAATTCAAGTGCCTTAGAATGACGAAGAACAATTCTCTCTCTATGCACTTATATTCATTGTACAACCCAATTGAGTCTGTAATTTCACCCTCACATGGAGGCAAATAGAAGTTACTGACATTCGAGTAGCATAATCAGGAGCGCCGGCAAAAGATGAAGACTCAACAGTCTAACAACAACGTTTGCTTGAACTTGCCTAGATCAGTTCCTCAAGCAACAAGAATGAAAAACTAGGGGCATAAAAAAGCAGTGTACCTGGTACAAGTAAGATCAATGCTCATAAATGAAAAAACTGGAATAAAAACTAGGGGCATGAAAAAAGCAATGTGCCTAGTAAAAGCAAGGCCAATGCTCCCCAACCAAAAAATACAGTCAATTGTATTCTCAAGAAAAGTTGTTGTTGTGGTTCGATTGATAGAGCCTCCATCTGACAGTGAGAAGAAAGACCGGTGATAAATGCCAAGGCAATCACTAGCTCTCACCCTTTTACACATGAGTCAAACCTACATTGCATCCCATTGTAAAAGTCTCTTCAAACTAGGGCACTTCAATTAACGTAGGATTTCATATGTTTATAAGCATCGCTCGAAAAAGTACGAGCAAGACTATTCTATCTCTTTTCACAGGGTTCCTGACTTGTAAACCCGGAGATGATTGCGCATCGTTCCATTCATATGCCTTGACCGTGATGGTCCCTATTGATGAGCCAACAACCAAGCCTACATTACGGTCTCAACAAAGACCTTTCATATTGGTAAAGTCGTACCACTTGCGAGAATACTCGGACCCTTGCTGACATGATAACAGCGAGATAGTGTGGTCCTCATAAATCCTGCATCAATGATCAGGATAAAACGGCATTTCCCATGAGAGAGAGCGAAAAGTATTTTCAGACTGAAAGTCCCTCATTTAACATGCTCAAGACATCTACATTCGGAATGAAAGTTGTCTTTCAAAATTTTCCCCAATGGAACTCAGATGATGCAAAACTGATAAAATTATCATGCATGAATCCCATTTGAACTCATAAATTTACAACATATACAATCATGTGTGCATATTGTGCAAATAGCAGACATACTCTTAGAGATCAAAGATAGTGCAAGGTAAGCATATCCCTATCCCCATTGGTCTTAAAGTACCTACCACTGTCTAGGTACTCTCTTCTTGACACTCAACCTATTCGAGTCGTCCATTGAGTTTAGGTGCTTGCAATTGTCTAAGTATCCCCTTATCTTTGAGTACCCACCACTTGCTGGGTACTCCCTCTTATCGACACTCGACCTGTTCGAGTTGTCCCCAAAGCTTGGATGCTTGTGACTGTCCAAGTACCCCATTATCTTTGAGTACCGGCCACCGTTCGGTTACTCCTTTTTCTTGACACTCGACCTGTTTGGGTTGTCCCCATATTATGGATACTCGTGACTGCTCAAGTATCCCTTTGTTTTCAAATACCTACCACCGTCCAAGTTTTCCAGCCCTTCCAAGCACCTGCGGCCATCTAGGTAAGTCTCGTGCCACATTCGAGTTTATGTTGCCGGGAGGTGAGAGACCTTCACAAATATGCGAGACTCATCCTCGATATTCCCACATACCAGGAGGTAAGGGACCTTCACGAATATCTCAGGTACTCCTTCAACGCCTGCGAATGCCCAGGCACCCTTCAGAATTCGCACTTGTGATCATCCAAGTATCCCTTCGACGCCTGCAAAGGCCCAAATATCCTCCAGGTTAGTACTTGTGAATATCCAAGTACTATTTCAAATGCCTGTAAATGTCCAAGTTTCTTCCAAAACAGATGCCCTGAAAAAAGTTGACGTATCCCCCGAGAAAGGCCGACTAACTAACTGGTGTCCTTGACAGAGGATCAAGCACCCCCCCAACTGGTGTCGGGTAAACCACTTATTGCTCTAACAAGCGACCGAAGAAAGGTTCAGGTCCTAGACAAACCACTTATTGCTCTAACGGGCGACCGAAGAAAGGTTCGAGTCCTAGACAAACCACTTATTACTCTAACGGGCGACCGAAAAAAGGTTCGAGTCCTAGACAAACAACTTATTGCTCTAATAGGCGACTGAAGAAAGGTTTGGGTCCTGGAAAAGCGATTCCTCGTCTAGGCGACTGAAGAAAGGTTCGGGTCCTAGACAAACAACTTATTGCTCTAACAGGCAACCAAAAAGAGGTTCGGGTCCTGGAAAAACGATTCCCCGTCTAGGCGATCGAATAAAGATTCGGATCCTAGACAAATCACTTATTGCTCTAACAGGCGACCGAAGAAAGGTTCGGGTCCTAAACAAACAACTTATTGCTCTAATAGGCGACCGAAGAAAGGTTTGGGTCCTGGAAAAGCGATTCCTCGTCAAGGCGACTGAAGAAAGGTTCGGGTCCTAGACAAACCACTTATTGCTCTAACGGCGAACGAAGAAAAGTTCGGGTCTTGGAAAAACGATTCCCCGTCAAGGCGACCGAAGAAAGGTTTGGGTCCTAGATAAACCACTTATTACTCTAACAGGCGACCGAAGAAAGGTTCGAGTCCTAGACAAACCACTTATTACTCTAACAGGCGACTGAAGAAAGGTTCGGGTCCTGAAAAAGCGATTCTCTCATGCCACCAGGTAAGATGACAACTTGATACTTGCCAAACTCGGGGTTCACACCCTATCTCACTCACTCCCGGTAAGTAACTACAGATATCTTCTTATTTGTCTTAATATGTGTAATGTTATATTGCTCATTTTCTGCATAGGACACTAGGTCCCAAACAAGATGTAACATATTGCATATGTATAGGCAAAATTTAGGTATCGGTTTGTCTTTAAATGCAACCTCTGCGAACTCACTTCAAAGAGAGGCAGCTATTGACACCTTAATTTTGATTAGGGTTTTAATTAGGTCTTAGTTTCTTTATTTATGTATTTTTCCTTTTTTTCAAATAATAAATAATAAATAAACAAAAATAAACAAAAACAAAAGAAAACAAAAAAAGAAGTAGCTGAAGGGGGCCCAGCCCCTTCCCCTTTTCCTCTTCCCTTCTTCCTCGCGTGGGCCCTCCAGGGTCAAGGCCCGACCTTTTTCCCCCCAAAGCCCGGCCCTCCCTGCTTGTCTTCTTCCTCTGTTGTCTTCTTCCCCGATCAGATAAGCAACACGCACCGAAGGCCGGACACGTGCAACGTCGGAAGGTGGGAGAGGATGGCAACGTGCGACGCTGCAGGCAGAAGGGACACGTCTTCAATGCGAGGTGTCCTAGCTAGAGCCGCCTCGACGGATGGGACGTCGATTCGGCTGGTGAAGGCCGTCCGGCGTGCGAGGACCGGCGGTCGAAACTCCGTTGACCAGCCGCCCCCTCACCTATAAATAGGCCTCTCCCGACGACAGCAAAGCACAAACAGAGAGAGATTGAAAGCTGGCGAGCGTCGCAAGCTTCCCTTGAGAGACTTCAGGGGAGGCCCGAGCATTCGCAAGCCCAGATCTGAGGGAGAGGGAAGAGATCAGAGCCGGAGGAGAGAAGAGGAGATTGGAGGAAGCCCGTGCCCCGACACTATTGCTGCACCAAATCTCACCAAGCCGCTCGCTGCAGCCTACCGCCCCATCGACCAGTCACAAACCTAGCCGTTCAGAAGTCCCCTGGCCCGAGGTCGGTCGCTACAGCCAATCTATCCTACATCGCCGTCATCGTCCAATAGCTGACACCACTCCCTATGGTCGCCACCTCACTGTCGCTGCACACCCCGTCACCGCTGGATCAGGTGGGAACTCCTCCGTCGCCGTCAACCTAGCCGCCGTCCGCCGCGTCACCCTAGCCGCCGTTGGAGCCTCGCAACGAAGCGAGACTAAGGGAGAGGGAAGAGATCAGAGCCAGAGGAGAGAAGAGGAGATCGGAGGAAAGCCCGTGCCCCGACACTATTGCTGCGCCAAATCTCGCCAAGCCGCTCGCTGCAGCCTGCCGCCCCGTCGACCAGTCACAAACCTAGCCGCTCAAAAGTCCCCTAGCCCGAGGTCGGTTGCTACAGCCAATCTATCCCGCATCGCCGTCATCATCCAATAGCTGACACCACTCCCTGTGGTCGCCACCTCACTGTCGTTGCACACCCCGTCACCGCTGGATCAGGTGGGAACTCCTCCGTCCCCGTCAACCTAGCCACCGTCCGCCGCGTCACCCTAGCCACCGTTGGAGCCTCGCAACGAAGCGAGACTAACAGTGGCTTCGTGGCCACTATGCTGCAGAGGCAACAACGGCGGCTGCGAAGCCGGGTCAGTCGAGTCGGGCTCATGACCCGGTCCCCTAGGGTTTAGTTGCGCGGGTTAGGTCAAGCCCAATCAATCTTGGCTTCGAGTAGGGCTTCACAGTGGGCCTCTTGATCCTCGGGCTCCAATCAGGCCATTTTTGCAAATAAGAACTATGGGCCGCCCATTTAAAAAATCTGGGCCGGGCTTACGTGGTAGGCCTACCCGGGTTTTTGATAGATGACTTGGGTCGGGCTCAACCCGGAAATCCAACCCGGCTCGTTTTGTAATATTTTAATATTATAGTTAATTAAAAAATAATATTTTAAAAATCAAAAAATAATTTATTTTTCAAAAATATCAAAAATATCAAAAATATCAAAAATATCCATATTTTCCCAAAAAAAAAAAAAGCCAAAAAAGAGTCGAAAAGCCAAAAAAAAATGATTTATATTTTCAGAAAAAGATCAAAAATCCAAAAAATGCTTTTTATGTCAAAAAAATGAGAAAAAGACCCAAAAAATGTTCTTCCTCCACCAATGCATGGAAAATCCCTCAAAAATCCAAAAAGCCTTAGGGTTTAAACAAGATTAGGTACCGAAAAGGCATTAATGATTAACTAGTATAATCGGGTTCTCGATCCTAGTTTCTCTTGTTGCACAGAAGCGAATATTTCTCACGATACTTCGCTTGGGTTTTTAATCAACCCACCCCAATTTGATTAGTGGCGACTTTGTTTTAAAATTAACTTACAGGTTAAAAACTTAAACCATTAAGTCATGAATTGGTGGACTTGGGAGCGTCCAAGCCGAGCCTAATAGACATAGCCGAACCATTAGCCTCCGCAGGCGCCTACCCCGATCGGGCTCCAAAAAAAAGAGGTCACGACAAAATCTTACAAGGAGTAAAAGGGTGAATTTTGCAAATCTTACACCTTTCTAATTAGTTGCGATAAGATTTGAAGTGGATAAATAGTAGAACCGTAGAGCATGCCTGTCACCTCCTTATTATGCTTTTAAATTTTTTTCCTACAATTTTTCTTTGAATTGTTGATAGAATCTAATTATGCTTTTCCTAGTTGTGATGGCTGAGTAATGCTAGAAGTAGTAAGAATTTTCCTACTAAACTACATCGACCAAATCATATGAAAAACATTGATTAGTTATTAAAACAAATTAGGTGACATCTCTTGCTGTTTCTTCTTTGGTTAGGTTTTCCATAAATGTTTATTTTGAGTCCTTACCTAACAGGTACTAATTATGTACCCACGTGATGCTCGAGCTGGTTAAGTCTACATGTCTTAATTTACGTCCGTAGTAACCTGGGGAAACAATATTAAATTTAGTATGTAGCCCAGGGATTCGGTTGAAAAGACAACTTCCCCCGCCATAGCGTGGGAGAAAGTACTGGAACAGAATAAAGAAAGAAGGAACGTAAGAGGGAGGAAATCATATCGTGGATCGTTTTTCCCATTTGAATTCGTGGACCTTCACGCGCCTATCGAAGAAGTAGTTCGTTTTGTGGAGAAAAAAGAAAGAGGGAAGAAAGGCAGGGAGCTATACTTTGAAGCCTCTATTCGTGTGGGGAAAGGATAAAAATCCTTTCAGATTCAATTACCACCAAAATGCCACACGATATTAGAGGAATATACTCAAAAGAACCTCGAGCCAATCTCTCTCTCTCTCTTTCTCTCTCATTACCTCCGCCACCATCAAGCACGCTGCTCATTCTCTGCTGCTGTCGCACGGGGCCTCCTCTTTGCAATTGCCGAAAGCGCTCTGTCTGTTTCTCACCTTGTGATAAAAGGTAGCGAGACCATGGGTGATGGTTGCCGCCCCCGTTGTTGGGTCGCTCGAGGCTAGAGACCTCAGAGGATCCGAAGTTTTGAGACAAATTTGTTTCTTTAACTATAATAATTTCTTTGTTATTTTAAAAGGAAGTAGATAGACGTTTGAGGGATGGCTGAAAAAAAGATATATATAAATATATGTTAATTGATAGTGAGAATATGGGTAGATTATTAAAGAGTAGTGCTTGCATAACGGCACCGTCAATTGCTATGAGTGACGGTGCAATTTGAACCATTAATTCCAATAGTTGAGATTTGATTCCCATAAATAAATTTTTTGTGCTAAAAGTAAGTTTAAAAAAAAAAACCTGAAAATATTAATCACCAAAATTCAATTTGATTCCCAGGAATGATTGCGAGGATGCAATATGATATCCAATGACAACGGTTTTAGGAATGACCATCTCGCCAATTAATATTGAGAAGCGTAGATTTTTCGGCAAAATATTTTAAAGCATATGAGTAGGTTGTAAAATGACAGTAGGATGCGATGACTGTCCGACCAAAAGCTTTTCATAAAAAGAGATAACCATATCAAGATAACGAAACGACTCCGGTGAAAAATCAAGTCCATGGCCAACTTTTCGATTAAAAAAGAAAGGGGAGGGGAAGTCTCTTTCTTCATCCTCTCCAACCAGCTCACCCATATCCGCGACCGCCTTTTTGCCGTCATCGCTGCTGCCGTCACAAACGCCGCGGACTTGCTCGCCTCGCCCTCGCCCAAGAAGATCAGAACCGTCCTGTCCCTGCCAGAATCGCTCAAGGTCGCGCGCCCACCTGTGTCCTCGCCATCCAGCGTCGACCTCTCCGCCCGGAGCTCCCTGACGCTCGCGGCTGCAGTTCCTCCGTCGACTGCTACTCCTGCTCGACCAAACCGACGCCCGTGCCACCGCCAATGCTGCTGACAAGCCCGACACCGTGAACCACCCGTCATCGCGCCTCCACCCAACACCGTCGCTGCTGTCCCAAGCCCGACCGCCTCAACGTCGCTTGCTGCTTCTACTTTCGCTGCCCCCCGGCAACATTTCCGAGGCCCGTTGTCCGCAGTCACGAAGCTGCCGTCCAGACCCCGTCGCTGTTCCCGCTCGTGTCCAAGCCGTGTCGATTCTCCGAACTTTCTATTCTTGCAGGTTCATTGGTCGTGAGCCCATCACCGCTGAGCTTGTCCCGACGCAAACCGCCATTTGTGAATCCTTGGCGCTAATCCCGTTTTGAAAGCAAATAATCCAAATAAGGTAATTTTCTTGAACCAAATTTCATCTCCATAAATATTGTCTAAATTAGAATATTTTATGCTAATAGTGATTTTATTAAGACTTTAAGCATTATCCAATAAGATATCATTGGCAAAAAATCACTATAATTGCTAATTTGATCTGTAAGACCGCAGATCACTTTTTTAATTATTTTGATTTTTTTGCGCATTAATAATGTTTTAACTTTAAAATCATTATAATTATTAATTTGATTCATGATATCTTGGATTAATTTTTTAATTATATTGATTTTTTCTTGCATGTTGTGATGTTTAGGGTTAGAATGATTATTAATATAATCCGTGAGACAATTGATTATTTTTTCAATTATTTTAACCCTTTATTTGAATTCTCAACGAATATTTTGAGTGGATTGAATATAATGCTTATATTTGGTAATTGATTGTTTTGGAAAACACCAAAAAATAAATCAAATTGTATATTAGATAGGATAGTTTCCTAAATTAGGATTGCATTTTTTTCTAGGTTAATATTCTATCGACCATGAGAACATTTAGAAATAAATTGGTGTCAATAATTAAAAAAATATTAATTAATTAATTCAAGAGATAGAAGCCATTAATATTAGGTAGATCTTTCATTTTTTTCCAAAATAAACGAAATCAGTTCATTTATATTTTTACATGCATTATCTTTTATTGATCTTCCAATCGTATTCTTTGTAGGTGCTTATTAGTGATTTCAATTTTATTTTATTTTTTGTGTTGATTATCGAGGCTGGGCCGCCATTTATAGGGTGATTTGGATTTGGATTTTTTTCGAAAATAAAAATATGCGGAAGGAAGAATTGTGGAATTTTTGTATAATTTTATATTGATTTTTTTTTCTAATGAGTAGTGCAGAAATAGGCTATATTAAGGTAATCAATCAAGTACGATTAATTAAGATATGCATAATCAAAGATACGTAGAATCTCCAAGATATATGCATAACTATGAGAAATATTAAAAATATCGTAAATATCTCACGATTCCTTCTTATACTCAAGTTGTGTAGATGTCAACTTGAGTTTAAATAAAAAGAAATCGAAAAAACAGTATATGAGACTATATATAGTCTTTATTAAATCCAAAAAAACGTTAGGACTGATCAAGGTGTTTTCACCTTTATATGCTGATATGATCTTCGTTTTGTTTTTTCGGTTGATCATCGAGGAAGGTGGAGCCACTTTATGTGTGTGTGTGTATATATCTTTTCTAATGCACCATGCGATGTATAGCTGGACACCTGAATTTCAGCACCTCTGTCAACTGCATGGATTATTCTGTGCGTATGCCGCATCAAGTTATGTTTAGTTGTATATTTCCTCATTTACTTCATTTATTATGTATAAATAGTTGGAAAAATAGAATTATAAGTGCCTAGATTTCCAAATGAAACATGAATTATAAAACCGAAATCTGCAAGTGACTTTTAGCAATGAAAACTCCTAGCAAATTTGGATCCGCAGCAAAGCAGTTTTAGCCTTTGAAAAAACAATGGGCCAAATTATACCATTAGCAACGCAATTTTCGATGCAATTTTCGCTTCGAAAATTGCAAATAGCCCTAGAAAATGTGGCCTGATTATACTAATAGGGACGATTTTATTTTTTTGATGCGTGAAAAACACATGGACCCTTAGCAACCAAATATTTCATCACTAAAAGTGCAAAGTTCTTTGTGACGACTATTCAACAACAAAACATGCAGACATCAAAAGTAAATATTTTTCTTGCCACAATGCTCTAGCTATGGAAATTTCGTGGCCCAAAGTACAAATTTTTTTGGACTATTTCCATACCACATAGGACAAACAAAATTCATGTCAGCGATTTCCAATCAAAATTGGTTGGAATGACTACATTAATAAATCGTAAAAAAAATTCATGACTAAATTGACTAAATTAAAATATTTATGACTGTATTGACTCAGGCACAATACAATTATGACTTTTTTGATCATTTCCCTAGATTTTCAAGGCGTCATTTCATTTGCCACAAACTTCTGCATCACTGAAGTTACAATCATCCACAGAATTTTCATCACAAAAGGAGAAATTATTGTGTGCATTATTGAGCCTTGACTCTTACATAGATGTGGTATCACTAAGTCAATAATCTTCTTATAATTTCTTTGACAATCACTAATTCTTTAATATTGCAATTTGAGAAGATATATGATTGGCTCGACCGTTGTTATGATACATTACTCATAAATGAGTTGTTAAAGCACATGGAAGTTTTTGGATTAACTTGATCTCCGGCATCAAAATTTTGACAAATGAGGATACACCAGGATCCAATCCATATTGATCAGAAAAAGGTAGAAACTCCCATGAAATTCACCAATCTCGCCATTAATTAGTTTCGTCCATGATAAGTACGAATTTACAAGTACATGAACCGGTCCCAACTTTGTTTAACAAGGATTTTTTTTTTCCCCAATGGTACACTACTTTTGTTGATAAGTGATGCTTTTATTGACTTTTTTTTAGCATGGGGTTTTCAGTTTCGATCATGTGATCATCTAGATGCATGTTAACCCGGACTGCGCATGTTTAAAAGAATAAGTTAGCTAAATCCTTTTCGGATCCCGAGGAATAGTGGATCCAGCAATGAACCCTTGAAAGGTACTTGATTGTGAATGCACTAG
Source organism: Eucalyptus marginata (assembly GCA_014182565.1). Classification (NCBI taxonomy): domain Eukaryota; kingdom Viridiplantae; phylum Streptophyta; class Magnoliopsida; order Myrtales; family Myrtaceae; genus Eucalyptus; species Eucalyptus marginata. Next base: position 42,166,475 of record CM024586.1, on the reverse strand, counting down.
GGAAGGTAACGCCTGCAAGCTTCAGCATTTTTAATCTTTGTTGGTTGAGATGGTGATTTTAGTTACACAAGACCGAAAGCCAATGTCGGATAGTCTTGTCGGCCTAGCAGGGTTTGCTTTTATTATGTTAGGTGGTGATTATAAGAAACATGAGTACCACTTATCTGTTTTTGAACGGCCAGAATGAAAAAAGAAACATGAGTACCACTTATCTGTTTTTGAACAGCCAAAATGAAAAAAGAGATGTATTCGTTCAAATGCTTTATGTTGATACCTAAATTTTACAATTTTATTTAGGATTTAATTGTGTATAAATTTATGAATTAGTCGCTAAAAAAAAGTAAATAGTAAAATAAAAAACTTTCATTAAAATGCATCGTATATATTTTCATTAAAATCTATTACGCGTAGACATTAGGAGCATTTACGTAACTAGCACCAATTATTAAAATTAAAAATTAAAAAATTAAAAAAAATAGAAAATTAAAAAATGTATTTAAAAAAAAAAAAAGAAGTAAAAATTTTCATTAAAAGGTATAAGAAAAATCGAGTGGGGCTGAGTAGAGGGTTTTTCTTCATGCGTGGGCTCGCCCACCTATCTCTTTTCCTTTTCTCCCTTTTGCACTTGGGCTGGCCCATCTCCTTTTATTTCAACCCGACCCGCGTGCAGGTCATCTTCCTCCCCTCACGCCAACCACGCTTCTGCAAAAAGAAGGAAAAAGAAGAGAGTACGAGCAGAGAAAACAGAGGATCGCCATGGAACAGATGGCGGTGTGATCTGCGGGTCGGATCAGTCCGGCTGGCAGGCTGGCGGTGGCAGGGGCCATGCGCGCCTGCCGATCACCCTTAAAAGAGGGGGGGCTATTTTGGGTTCGAGCTACCGAGGGAGAGAGATTGGAAGAGCTCGAGAGAGTTTTAAGCGAGTGAGAGGGAGAGAACCAGATAGTGAGGGAGCTCGAGAGGGTGGTCGACCATCGCCAGAGTCCGTTCGTCAAGTGCCGTCCTTGCAGTGCTTCCCCCGAACCAGGCAGGTCTTGTGCATAGCTTTTTGATTTGTTTCGAGTTGCGTCGCCTTCCCGAGGATCTCGCTTTGGGAACATCGCGGGACGGCCAGTCATCGCTCGATCCATTTCGAGTTCACCCTCCCGCCGCCGCTGTCGAAGCTGAGTAGGGATCTCTCATTTTAAATGCCCGTTCCTGTGAACCCCCGCTGCTCCGCCCTATTTTGGTAGGATAGGACGTTGAGTTTTGTTCCTCCTGTTAGTTACACGCGTACTGGCCTTCTGGGGGCTAATGTGGTTAATTTTGAATGCCCATTTGATGATTTTTTTTTAAGTTTGATGCTGAGTCCGAGTACAAAAAAGGTTCATATCGTTCCTCCGTTCCATGCCCACTACATGTTCGACGATATGTCTAAGCCGGCCTAGGCGCGTGCATTACCGATTCCCATGTGTTCTTGAACGCGGATAAGTACGTTTTGCATGTTATGAACCTTTTGTTGTTTACGAGTTGTCGTTTGCATCACTGGGCCATGTCTGGGCACGTCCGCAGTGTTTTATTTGTCTCCCGTTCGTTTCCTGGGTGTGGTGGTTGTACGTGGTGCGCGGCTCAGAAGGGCCGGCAATGATGTCACGAAGTGATGGTGGCGGCAAGCGACGAGCTCAGCCGCTGCTTTGCTTATAGTGCTCGGCGTGAGAGAATAGGTAGGGCGTTCGGCGATGGAGGCATCGGAAGGAGGGGCAAATTTCAGGCGTGGGAAGAAACCATCGAAGAAGAAGAGGATGGGCAGAAAGAAGAAAAAAAAATGTAAAAGTGGAAAAAGACAAAAGGGAAAAGAAGACGCTCGGAGAGGAAAATTTGTGGGGAAGAAGACCGATGAAGTAAAGAGAAAAAAAGAATAAAGAATAAAAAAAAAAAGGAAAAAAGCAGAAACAAAAAAATAGAAAACTATAAAATAGCAAAAGTTGGCTTCGGGAAAGACCATTGAGCAGAAGGTGCAGTGAAAAGGGCGAAATGAGGAAAAGATAAAAGAAAGAAAAAAATCATTAAAAATATAAAAAATGAAAAATTCCTTTCTTTTTTAATCTGACAGTGTTGGATCCAAGTTTAGGTCGGGTCAATGGGTCGGATTGGGTCTACTCGGTCCAAACCCTTTTTCGAATAAAATAATATTAAATATTAAAAATTTCAAAAAAAATTAAAAAATTTTCGAAAATAACAAAAATTCAAAATGTTTTCGAAAATTCAACCACTTAAAAAAAAATCAGAAAATATTGAAAACAACTATTAATTTGGTGGGACTCACACGAGAAATTGAGGCAAGATCCATTAAATCAATGGTCATGATTCATTTGGTCCATTGAACCCTTGGTCAAGTAATCCGGAGAGTGTCATTCTCTTGCACGGTTCAAGCCTCCACGGACAAATAGTTACTGCTCTCCTTCCTCGTTTGCTGTTGCTTTTTTCTGTGGCAGCACACCAAGTACATTTAATTTTTGCCCTCTTGTCTACCTCATTCACATGGCTCTGTTTCTGCAACATTACCGTCTCTCAATTAATGTCGAGAGGAGGAGAGAGAGAATCACGTGCCTGTAAATTTAGAGTACGAATGATAACCATTCTTGTCAAAAATTGATTTCTTGAAGAAAAATAGATTTTTCTATTTTTATTTCAAGATGAGTTTCTAAGCAAAAATACCCGTTTGATAATGACACAAAATTTCTACTATAAAAATAGAAATCCGTTTGATAACGATACAAAATTTCTCCCTTTCGGACGGCGGTGATTGGCGACCGGCGGCGGCGACCAGCGACCGACGGACGATAGTTGGCAATGACGGATGAACGACTGGTTCGTAGCAAGGATGAACGATGAGAAGAATTTTTATTGCTGATTTCTATTCCAAATCTATTTCTGAAACAAAAATATATTTCAAAAATAGAAAAATGAAATAATTTTATCAAACAGATTTCTATTCCAGAAACGAGTCTGGAATAGAAAAATTATTTCTGGAACAGAAATTTTGGTTTGTCATGCACCCCTTTAGTTTCTTTCGTAATATTATGGCCAAAAGCAAAGCTTCTTTCCATGTTTGACGGTTCTTATCTTATTTTTTAGTAATCTGATTCTGCATTACACCAAACAAGTAATATATTTAGATTAAGATTTTTTTTCCAAACATTATGGCCAAAAGTAAAACTTCTTTCCACATTTGATAATCTAATTCCGCATGGAACCAAACAAGATATATTAGTTTAGTTAATTAGTAATATATAATAGATTATTTACTTATGAAATAGCTATTCTTAAAATTCTCTAGATCACTTTTAAGAGTAAGTAGGATGTCAACTTTTATCAGCATATCTATTCTTTTTCTAGAGGTGTGACCAAAACATTTATATCACAATGCATAAGATTGTTTATTAGGTATAGGTCTTTTGGAAATAATATTTTCATCTAAATAAGCGACATACATATCACTGGGAGATAAACACAATTAGTACAATTCATTAGACAAATTGTAGCACCCAACCTTATTTGAATTAAAAAAATATAAAAATGTTATTGCTCTTTATTTCAAAAGAGTATCCCCATATGTCAAAATAAGATACAAAAGCTAAGTTTCGTACATAAAAAGTGTTTCTTAACATCAACTTAAAACCGAAATCTAAAATCAAAATAACATCTCCAATGAATTCGACGTTGACTTTAATGTTGTTTCCTACAGTGAGCTTTGATTCATCTTGATTTTGCATCCTTCAATTTATGAACCCCTATATGGTAAATGTAACGTGATTAGTTGCACCACTATCTAGCCACCAAGAATTAAATGGGGTTTCAAATAGGTTGGATTCACAAACAAATACCAGTGAATCATTATCTTTAGAGTCATTCTTGGTTCTCTTGGACAACTAAGTTTGCAATGTTTCTTTACATGTCCTCTCTCCTTATAAAAGTAGCAAAGAACACCATCCTTTTTGAAGGGTGCTATCTTAGGACCCAGACTGCTAGAATGACCAGCAATTTTAAAATTTCCTTTATGATTGAAAAGATCAACAACTTTAGAATTTCCCTTATAAGTATAATTTTTTAATCTCTTACCCCTCTCATTGCCGGATATAGAGGCATAAAGGGTAATGTGCTCTTTATCTTTCTTCAATTTCTCTTCCTCTGCAACCACCCTTACAATCAAGTTATTAATTGACCAAGTCTAATCTTAAGAATTAAAATTGATCTTGATAATCCCAAAATCATGAGAAAGAATGTTTAAAGCTTGATGTACAATGTAAGCATAGGGAATAGCAACATTAAAAGTCTAAAGTTTTATCTGCAGATCTACCATCTTCAAAATATAATGCTAACTCCACCAGAACAGTCATACTTCATATTAAAGAGTACTTGAAAATGTGTCCCTATCTCAGCATTAGACGAGACACGTTTTCTAGCCACCGAGACTTTTATCATCTGTCTAGTAGTACAGTCAACAGATAAACCACTTTTCAAGTGTTCCATGGATAGTAAGCAAATTTGATTGCTCTTTTCCCAAGCAGCAAATTGTGCTTTCTGATCTTCTATACTTTCAGCAGTAAGATTTACTGGCTTATCAGCAATAAGCACAATATAAACATCTGTCATCTCCATACCAAACAAAAATCCTCTCACCATCTCTTAAAGTTTGAACCAACAAGAACCTCAATAATAATGGAGTTAGTGTTTACAGAAAAAAGTAACTGAAAAAGTAAGCAATGTGTATAATTAGCATCATGTGAGTATTATGCAACGTAAAGACGTACAAGTACACATTTAGAAAGTTATATGCATAATCATATAATTACCTTTGAGCATAATACATGACATGCAATTATATACTCTCCACTTGATAGCAGTTATGAGAATATATTCTAACATTCATGAATTCATCATCTTTAAGTATATGAACTACTAGAATCAGTCACTCCTTCGACATATACTATTCATGTATCCCTCCATAAACTAATACACAACAACCTCATTTGGGAGTATGACCACGTAGTAGAATAGGAGACATCACATCATTATCTGAGACTGATATTTCTCATACCCAATTAACTCAATTGAATCTTCAAAACTCTCTCATACCGGCGATATATACTTTACTTTTCACATACACCATATACATGAGATTTTAACTTTAGTGACATAGGTAATTTATAATTAAAATCACATATCATACAAATTACACTATTTTATTCATTGATGCAATTTAAACTTTATATATATTATCAATGAATCATACTCTATACAACATCTATGTGATGATATATCTGTAAACCAGCACCTGTATTTCCAAAGTCATAAAAAAAATACAAAAAAATATGTGAAAATACCCTAAAATATATATATAGGGTTTCGTATGTATTTTCATATCTATAAAATCATCAAACATTTAAAATAAATATACCACAATGTAGAGAATTACCATATGAGCACGCAACCATCGACCTAATGCTTATCGGAGGCTCCATGCACCTGCATGTGCCACCTGAGTGCACGACGCATGGAGCAAACTCCCAGGCAGCCTCACAAGCTTGCTTTCTGGTCCAACCGATTCTCGGTTCAACTATATGGTCTGACTGATTAGCCGGTCTGGGTCAATGGTAAATTGATTTGGGCGGGTCAACGAGTCGAATCTCAAGTCGAGTCAACTGGGTTGGTCGCCGGGTCGGGTTGGGTCGTCGGATCATTGATGTCGCAATGATGTTAGCCCACACATTGCACGTGCCAACTTCACCTACATGTGAGGGCGCGTGGGGGCACATGTGGCCTCCTTCAACAGGCCACCCACTCATCTCGACGAGCTCTTTCCGTTTAATTTAATTAAAATTGATTTTTGTTGTACAAAAAATCACAAAAAAAAGGGCAAAAACTATACGTTCGTGTTCTAATCTATGGAGGCTTTGATGTCGCACGTTAGTCACGAAAACGCAATCCACGATATCCATAGTTAGAACAAGAACACATATAATCTAATAGAAAGATTAATGCATCCGTTTTAGAATCCATCGTTCTTAATGCGGAAGCGGAAAAGTAACAATCCAAACGCAAGCGTTTTTCCTCTATTGCCCTCTGTAATATTGGCTCAATGAGATGACCCCTCACTCTTAACACTTAATAAACGCTTTTTTGTGAGAATTTTATGTGTTAGGGTTAGAGGAGAGACTTAAATACCATTTATAAAGTTTCCAGCCAAATCTTCTCATTATGAGTTAGCTTAACTTGACTCACACTAGCCAACTCCATATTTGACTAATTAATAAATATTCTATCTCATCTTAAATCAATATCGTAAAATGGTAAAAAATAATATCAATTAACGTAGTTTACATCAGAAAAACTCTTATAAAACAACCCAATATCTGTTAGTTTGTGCTTATTAAGAAAATGATTTTGGGTGGACAAGTGGAGTTAAAAGCGCTTTCCTATGTTTAAAATAAAAGATTAAAGTTCAAACACCCATTCTCGAGGGAAGGAGATTTATAAAATGAAGGGTGTTCTCATCCAGGGTGTTCCGGAAGATAGGCTTCTCAGGAATTTCGCGACTACTATAATCTTTTCAGCAGTAAAGAGATACTTGAAGTGATCTTGAAAGGGATAAGTCATGAGCCCTTCCTGTCCTTTCCCCATTGTTCACGAGTCTAAGAGTGGTATTTTCTCGCCATAATTGATCCCAGTGGGCCCTAGATTTCATAGCCCAAAGGATTTGCTCAATCTCAAGGATGTCGGCATAGTTGAGAAGGTCGGAACAGCTTTATATGATGATCCGCCCTTCATATGCTGATCTGCATTTTGGGTTTTTCGGGTTGATCATTGAAAAGGTTAGAACACCTTTATATTATAATATGATATTGAGTTTTCCTCTTCTTCTTTTTTCTTCTTTTTTCTAATCATTGAGGAGGTTGGTCCCCCTATGTATATTTTATATTTCTTCCGATGCTCTATGTGATGTATAGCTGGATACTTGAATTTCAGCTTTTTTATTAACTGCATAGATTATTTTATGCTTATGCCACATTATGTATGTTATGTTTAATTGTATATTTGCTCATTTGCTTCATTAATTATGTATAAATAGTTGCAGAAATTGAATTACGAGTGCCTATATTTCCAAATGAAACCTGAAATATTAAATTAAAATCTGCAAGGGAATTTTAGCAGTGAAAAATTGGTAATACGCAGTAAAGCACTTTCGCCCACGAAATAACGATGTGGCCAAATTCTACCATCAGTGACACAATTTTTTAGTCGAAAATTGCAGATATACTTGATTTGCTTAATTCTTAACATTGATTCATCTAGAATACTCAATTTGCTTAATTCTTAACATTGATTCATCTAGAAAGAGAAGCTCATTCATGTAAAATTGTCATGCAATATAATATTTGAAGTGTAAATCATGGTTAGAGTTTGGTAGTAAAAATAAATCATTTTACTTTAATTGATTATCGTGACATTTTCAGAGATGAATCATCAAGAGAAAGTTAATGGATTACTAAGCAAACACTTAACATGAACTCTCCAAACTCACACCAATCACAACTCTGGGGTTTCAATTAAATTATCTTTAACATGCGAATTAATTGACTATTCTATTATGGATTGATGGAACACCTAAGTAACATGTAGGAGAATATTTTACTTCTGTGAATCAAAAACTTCATGGATACGAGAACTTGATTACACTATATAAATCTAATGCCTTTTCAATACTTTTTTTTTTCTTTATTTGAGAAATTTTTTGCAAGCAATCTTAGTCAATAAAGGCTTACGGTAAAAGCTTGTGTAACATGTTAATGGAATCAACTATACTTTTCTCATCCTCTCTAGTTTTGCACCAGAGAGGATGAGACAAAAAGTAAACCTTGAATCTAAATCACCGTCCGCCAAACCTGGCAAGAGTTCATGCACACTGTAGCTCCTCATGTCCTCCCTCTCATGCCCTGAAACATCCCATTAATTACTTTTGTCCATAATAAGCACGAACCTACAAGTTCGCGCAGTCCAACTCATGTAAACATACGCGGATTGGTCGCAACTTTCAAGTTAAAGCCTGTACATGTCAGGAAAGAAAGGAGTTGAATAAAGCGTGCACGGATTGCTAACATTATTCGAGAGCAATAATGGACCCAGCAATGAATCTTCTCATGCAATATGCCTCTCCCTGCAACGTCACGACTGAAAATACTCGATCATTAATGCCCTAGTGAGAGTAATGCCTCCAAACTTCAGCATTTTTAAACGTTGCTCAATGAGATGGCAACGTTAGTTGAAAAAGATGATCGACCAGATTCTAATAGAGTTGCTGACCTAATAAGATTAGTTTAGATTATTGTGAGTTATGATCGTAAGGTACTTCAATACCGACATCCTTTCTTGAAGATCAAGAAGAAATAGGACGAGAATTCATTCAAATTTTTTATAACATTACTCTACAAAGTGACGACAACTGCAACATCATTCTAGATTCTTGTAGATTCGTTCGGTAGCCAATATTCATGGGGTGTTAATACCACGTCACAGCATTACACACTCAAATGATGACTCCCCTTTTAGTTTTCAGCAAGCATGTCAAAAATTTTAAAACAATACTGAACATTTGATTTATTTGTGATATCAAGTGAGAGCATGATACTTTTATGTTGAGATGTAATTCATACTCCCCATCGATAGAAATTACTCTTTCCCTATCTCCCAACCACGTCCATTATCGAATCCATCGATAGGCACATATTCATGAGATTCACAAATCAGTAAACAAACAAAAGAACCAAAAAGCAATCCACAGTCTCCTCAATATCAAATCCGAAGAACCCATAGAAGGCAACACATCGCCGAATCGGTACACTTACTCTTAACAGATTATTGGAGAGCAAGAGCAGGAGCGATGTAGGGATTCAACTCGCGGGCATGGAGGAGGAGACGCTGGTGGAGATCGGAGCTCAGGGGCCTTGCCAGGGATGGAGGAGGAAGGGCGACGTAGTTGGGATTGAGCTTGGGCTAGGGCACGTAATCGGAGGAGTTATGTGCGTGGGTGGGGGAGGGGCCTCGTGCTTGGGATCGGGGTCAGGCAAGAGATTCCGCGGGCGAGTCGGATCTTATTTGGCCTGGCTTGTGGCTTCTTGGATTCCTAGTAGGATTGGCGAAGATTGATGGTCAATGAGGATGTTCAAGAAGGAAAAGAGGAGGGAGAAGCAATGTCGAGCTTTTTGCTAGGGGTCCTTATCTGGTTTGAACTCTCATGATCCGGAGAGAGAAGAAAGACCGGAGGAGCCTAAGGGAAACTAATTTTGAGGAGATCGAGACCGAATATCCCTTTGCTTTCTCAAAGCTGTGAATTTAAAGACTATAATTAGGACTGAATGCATTTAGCTAGCATAATATGCATTGAAATATGATAAGACCCTCTAAATTCGTTCAATCTTGGAAGCCGAATAGTCACCGTAGAAAGTCATCAAACGGCAATAGGAATCGATAGAATAGCCTTCATTCATTAGGTAGTCAATTGAGAGTCTCGAAATCGACAACAAGTCTTGTAAATTGACCACTAAGTAGTGGATCGGCAATCATGAAATCGATAACTCGTCCACTGAATCGACAACTTTTTGCATAATCAACATCTTCAACTTGAACCCATCCAATCAAATTAAATTGAAATTGGTCTTTTACTTCCAAACGTAAGGATTGAGCTGGATTAATTGACAAGGTTTGTGTTGAATTTACGACTTGATCGATGGAATCTAATGCTCCTATATCAATTTCCTTGAAGGTTGCATATGAAATTATCGACTCCATTACTTGACGGCCAAACCCCACTATCTTGATGGTTTCATCGACTCCACTACCTTCACGGTAACATACAGGAGTCAATAATCTTGTCAACCGGTGAAGGCTCTTGTTGATAACTTATGATGTCTACTGTCAATGACTTCACTACTGAATTTATCGATGTCCTTCATTGATTTTTATTTTGACCAAAATCTGCCATCATCGATTTAGTTTATCACTTGTCAATAAATTACCAAAAATTTGTTATTTTTTTGTGTCAACAATATCATTTATTAGTTTTTATTTTGAGCACCTATTACAAATATCACATATATGCATTTTAATTAGAACAAATCAATGATAAGTGCTTATGGACATACTTAATCTCGAGATTGTCAATATCCTTTTATTATATAAAACAAGGATATGTGAACCTAGCTCATCCGATCCCAATAATGCATAGAATTCAGCCCATCCAATCAGATTGCATCATATAAGGCCCTACCTCAACAAAGTAGTCCAAGTGGCTGTTGAGGATTACTTTAAGTGAGAGATGTGACTCTGACTTGGAATTTATATAAGTTCAAATCAAGCATTTAACCACTCAAAACTTCTTGAAATAAGCTCGTCAATATATAATTATCAATTGGAAAAAAGTCCATATCAAGGTACCCTTAAAAGAGAGTTCAATTGTCTTGGTTGGGCGAAAGTAAGGTTTAATTCAATCATCAATGTTTATCTTAGCTGATTTCAATAGAATAAGCCATGTTCCTATAGCTAATTATTTATCGACGTCTACTGATGTTAATTTAAACTGAATAAGCTAGATTCCTACAGCTAATTATTTAAGCTTGTAGGTTGGAACTCTCAATATCGGGTTACGTCCTGCCAACTAGATTCTACAACTACAACTTATGAGGTTGTTAGACTTTCCGGAATTGGCCTGCCACCTCTACAATCGAGAGGCCTTGGCCCATCAATTGCTCGTGTCGGTTTACAGCCTCTCGCTTGTTACCAGATTTTCAATTGGTGAGGCCTGCCTTGATCACATGGCAGTCATGACTAGAAAGTGGCAAGTTCGTAAAAAGAAGGGAAGAGACCCTTGACTATTCTTCATACCTCTGTCTGAAAAACACAAAAGCAATATATATATATATATAGAGGTACAAAAATGAATTCTTTCTCTCTTCTTTCGGCCATCTTTATGCGGTGCGCTCCGAAGGGCACGAAAAAGCGGGCAGCTCATCGAATCCCCTTCTTTTTCATATACAAAAAATGACATAAATGATATCTGAACTTTGGCTTAATATATAATGTGGTCTCTAAATATTTAATTTATTCAATGTGGCCCCTAAACTTTATCCTAATATGCAATGCGATTCCTGAAATATTAATTTGTTTAATGTGGGTCTATAAATTTTTAATACATGTTTAATTCAATCCCTACACTTTATGGAAATATTCAATATTGTTCTTGAACTTGAATCAATGGAAAGATAATATTAAACATTTCCATATAGTTCAAGAAATAAATTGAACATATACCAAAAGTCTAATGAATTAAAAATTTATAGATCATATTGAATAAATTATAAGTTTATGAACTACATTGCACATTAGGCCTAAGTTTAGTGACTATTTGTGTCATTTATCTCTTTAAGATATTATATATAGAGATACTACCACAACAAAAGTCTCAAACCAACCCTTCTTCTTCTTTTTCTGAGATCAAGATTCAAGAGCCAGCTTGAAAACCTAATCCACCACATAACAATGGCTCAATCTCCATCCCTCCCAAAGTACTTGCAAGATGATGACGTCTCTCAAAGAATGCAGAGACCTCCTTCCCTCTCTCCCGTCCGAACAAGGCTGGGTTGGCACCACCCTCCACCTATACCAAGGCTTCTGGGTCGGCCCAAGGCACTTGAAGGGTGTCCTGGCTTGCCAGAGACACTTCCGAGCCCAAGACACCGACATCCTCCTCGTCACCACCCCGAAGTCCGGCACCACCTGGCTCAAGGCCATCCTCTTCGCCCTCCTCAACCGGACCAAGTACTCAGGCTCGGGCTCACAACAACACCCTCTGCTGGACCATAACCCTCACGACCTGGTGCCATTTCTGGAATTAAAGCTCTACGTCGAGCAGGACACTCCGGACCTTGCCTCACTCCCGCCCCCGAGGCTCTTTGCTACGCACTTGCCTTATCAATCGCTCCCTCAGCCGGTGAAGGACTCCAAGTGCAAGCTGGTGTACTTATGCAGGAACCCCAAAGACACTTGCGTCTCGCTCTGGCACTTCACCAACAAGCTGAGGCCCAAGGACAAGGGTGAGAACTCGTTGCAGGAGTCGCTCGACAGGTTCTGCCGAGGCGTGAGCTTGTTTGGGCCTTACTGGGACCACGTGCTGGGGTACCAAAAGGCGAGCTCGGAGACACCCGAGAAGGTGTTGTTCCTGAAATACGAGGATATGATGGAGGACCCGCGCGCTAACCTGAGGAGGCTGGCCGGTTTTCTGGAGTGTCCGTTCAGTGAAGAAGAGCTGAGAGAAGGGACGGTGGACGAAATACTGAGGCTCTGTAGTTTTGACAATTTGAGCGGGCTGGAGGTGAACAAGAGCGGCAAGTTGGCGTCAGGGGAAGAGAACAAGGCGTTCTTTAGGAGAGGCGAGGTTGGAGATTGGGTAAATTACTTGAGCGTTGACATGGCCGAGAAGATTGACCGCGTTGGGGAAGAGAAGCTGCATGGCTCTGGGTTGAAGCTTTAGGACCAGGTATGGGTGCGGGTGTGCGGGTGTTTGATAATAAAGAAATTGATTGACATAAGCATGTCAATGACCAGTTGGCTGCTGAAAGATTCGTCCTCATGATATTACGTGAAAGATGTTGGTGTCGTTTTCCAATCGTGGCTTCCTCACCATTATTGAGAAGCTTCAAGGTTGTGATTATTTTCTCTTTATGGCAACTCCGCATTTGGAAATGTTAGTTGGCCCTAGAGGTGGCAATATGGGTCATAAACCCATATCATAACCCATTTTTAGTTAAATGAGTCATATATGGGTCAAGTGAAAGCTAAATATAGGTCAAAAATGGGTTTGAGAAAATAAAGCACAAAACTAAATGGGTCTAAATGGGTTATTACTAATAACTCATTAATAATCCCATTTAGACCCACTTTCAACCCATGGCCATGGCCATGGCCTTCTTTAATTTTATAAAATGTTTTTTTTTTATAAAAAATCCAAATTATATTATTTTTTATATTTTAATTTTTTTTTTTTCTTTTTCTTTTTTCTTTTTTCTTCCTCCCTTAGCCGATCGCCGGCGGGCGACGGCCGGCCGCCGGCCGGCGACAAACCAGGCGAGATCGAGCTCGCCGGCGTCGGGCGAGGCTCGATCTCGCCGAACCGGCGAGGCCGAGACCCGCACGACGCCGGCGAGAGCTCGAGCCTCGCCCGGATCCGGCGAGCCGAGCCCTCGCCGTCGTCGGCCAGGCCGAGCCTCGCCGGATCCGGCGAGTCTCGGCCTCCCAACGTCGGGCGAGGCCTCGGCCTCGCCAAATCTGCGAGATCGAGCCTCGCCCGACGCCGGCGAGGCTCGATCTCGCCAAATCCGCGAGGCTCGACCTCGCCGACGACCGGGCGAGGCTCGAGCCTCGCCTGTGGCCGGTCGCCCGGCCGTCGTCGTGGCGGCGGCGGCAAAAAAAAAGAAAAAAAAAATAGAGAAAAAAATAATTATTAAAAAATAAAATTTATATTTAAAATAAAAATAAAAATTATATTTTAAAAAATAAAATCGAAATTTTTAAAAAAATAAAAATTATATTTTAAAAAATAAAAATTCGATTTTTTAAAAATATTTTAAAAAGAATTATAAAAAAATTTCATTAAATTTTTATTGCATAAAAATGTTTTAACAATACTTTTTCATATTTTTTTTTTTTTACAAAAAAATCATAAAAATGAGCTTTTTAGGTTTAGTTAAAAAATTTCATATTATAGTTTTTAGTTATTCAATAGTATGTTGATTTCAAATAAGAGAAGCATGTGCATAGTCTAATTATTTATAAATATTTCAATTTATAGGTTTTTTTAACTTTTTATTTTTATTTTATTTACTAGTTTGAATTTAATTTGAAGTTTTAATCCAATTAGCATATAGTAGAAGTGAGTTTTCCTAGAATATTAATAGGTTTTAGCAATACGGGTCGGTCGGGTATGGGTCGGGTACGGGTCGGGTCGGGTATGGGTCACTAGATTTACACTACAAGAATATGGGTGAAAAACGTTAAATGGGTCCAAATATGGGTCGACCCATTTTCGACCCGACCCATACCCGACCCAACCCACCCATTTGCCACCTCTAGTTGGCCCCCACGTTTAGTTGGCTGGAAAGCTTAAAGGAGTCCAATTGTTCCAAACTATTTAACCGACAGCCATCAGTCGACCAACATAATTGCGACACGCGATCTATTCTAGATTCGACATTCATCGTGATTCACCACTTACGGAAAGGAAACTATAGTATATTCGGGAGGAGTATAAAGTTTATTGAGTATCTCTTATTACGAAATTATCAACTTCGTATGGATTTCAAATTTCAATTATAAGCGAATTGTCCCCTCCTCCCAAACAAATTTTGAATCTACAACATAACGAGTTATCACATCTTTAATTTTAATTTCAAACTATTTTCCCAAAATATTCCATCAAAAGCGTGGCCGTGTCACTTTATTTAGCATGAATTACAATTAAAATAGCGTATCTAATGGGCAAAAAAATGTAAATAGATAAGATGAAAATAAAAACCTCAATTCTAAACAACGGTTTCCTCATCCATAAATTGTAAAAATTGAAACGTTTATATTTTCTTCGGCAAAAGAACACCCCAAGTGCCAAAATTTGGCACAAATGGACACTTAAGTACCAAAAGTTAGCAAGACGATGTTATTTTGCACTTGGCTCACCGGAAAATTGCCAACGTCAACATTTTGGTCAGATTTTCTCGCCGTTAGCACTTAACTAATCAATTTTGCTCTAATTTTGGCACTTAAGTGTCACTTTCCTAACTTTTGACACTTAAATGTCCTCTCATGCCAAGTTTTAACACTCCAGGTATCCCGGATTCTATTTTCTTTCTCTATATATGCTAAGGTTTTGTATAATTCTTCTATAGCGCAAATAGAATGAGTGCTTTTTCTTCTAGTTTAGAATGGACTAAAATAGTAACAGCCAGAACAATTATTTCAAGTAGAATTTCTTTAGAGTTTTTGACGGAATATTTACAAAGGAAAAAAAAAAAGCACTCAAATTTCCTTTGTCATAAGCTTTGGGAGAACATTCATTTAACATTATATTCTCTTAAATATTAGCTTATGCGTGCTCATTATCTCTTTCTTCGTATTACATTTTCTTGTGAAAAATTACAGATTTTATACCATTATATATATGCCTAGTAGGGCAGTTTAAGTTGTTTAGGTTAACTTTTCCATTTATTAAAAATATAATTTAATTATGGATGTATCATGCATTACTTTAGTAGAAAGGTAAGCCAAAGCCTATTCACTAACATAATGTTTGTTAAGAATTACCGTACAAATTCTTATTTTGTCACCGCTACCAATCATCATTGAGATAGAGTCAAAATCTCACTGATATAGAGAAGGAAGGTGCCTCCAGGGGCCGCATCATGATTGAGACTGGTGACTAAACCTAATCGTGAGTCTAACGGCCCACCAGGCCATGTGCACGAAAAGTGTTCAAAGACAAACTTATGTGGGCAGGGCCGAAAAAGTATGTATACACCTTTCTCGAGTTGAACGCCCCTAGACCGGTGACTAAACCTAATCATGTATCTAACAACTCACTAGCCCGTGCACACGAAAAGTGCTCGAAGGCAAACTTATGCAGGTGGGGGCAAAGACATCTAATTATAAGGTTTAACTAGCCTCGATTGGGCCGTGATCCAGGGGCACTCAACTCAGAAAAAGTTTACATATTTCTCTTAATTGGTGAACTTGGGCAATAAGTCAGACCTATCCAGCACAGTACCATCCTGCCCATTGACCACCTCTACTGGTGGCGAAGATGGCATAGTGGAGGTTGCTGTCGATAGTGAGGATTAGAAGTGAGAAGGCAAGGCCACAATCATGGGGCCGGGCATGGCAATGCACTGGGTTGTGAAAGTTATTTTCTGGTGTGGATAAGAACATGATAATTTGGCACGTGTCATAAACTTGTATGTGTGACATCAAATGGGCGTGGAGGAAAAACAAACTTTCATCTTTTGGCATTGCCGGGCTAAAAGTCGCCTTGAGCTCTTTGGGATGCGCAAAAGCGGAAAAAGACGCTAAAAGATAAAATAGCACATCTAAACTAAATTTATTGTAATTTTATAATTTTTCCATCCCTTATTGGAAAAACTTTAGTCGGTGATTAAGAACGGGATAATTATAAAATAAAAATTCGTAAATTTATTGGACGGATATTAATTTAATTCTAAACTTTTCAATTTAACTAATTTAATCCTAAACTCTTTTGCGATTTGTTAATGTAGTCTTTTTAACCAAATTTTGATCAGAGATCGATAACGTGAACAATTTTAATAACTTTTCAAGTTATCTGAATTTTTTTCTTTTTTTTCCCTTTGCTTTTCTTTTCTTTTTTTTTTCTTTTTTTTTCTATTTCCCTCCACTGGTCCCCTAGCAAGAAAAAAAAGTATAATAGTTAGATAATTTGAAAGACATTCAAAAATTATTAATCTCAATGATTGCCAGCCAAATTTGACAAATTGTTATAAGGTTTATGACTAAGGGTCTGCATGGTAACATTTCTGTTTCTCCCAATTTCTGTTCTTTTGTTCCCAAACAAAAAAAACGTAAAACCCGTTTAACGCCAAAGTTGATTTATTCCCTAATAGAAAAGTTAGCCCATGGAATAAACGTAAACAAAAAAAAAATTGCTTCTTGTCCCTAACAATTTCTAGAAATAAGCAAATTTTCTTTTTTTTTTTTGTTTTATTTCTCTCTTGCCGTGGCCACCTCCAACCGCCCGGAGCCACCGCCGATCGCGGCCCGCCGCCGCCGACCGTGAGCAAGAATAAAAAAACAAATAAATAAATAAATAAATAAAAAACAAATAAATACAAATAAATACAAAAAACTAATAAATACAAAAACTAATAAATACAAAAAAAAAAAAAATAAATACAAAAAAAACAAAAATAAAAAACTAATAAATACAAAAAAACTAATAAATACAAAAAACTAATAAATACAAAAAAAACAAATAAAAAACAAATAAAAAACAAGTAAATACAAAAATAAAAAACAAATAAATACAAAAAAAATAAAAAACAAAAATAAAAAACAAAAAAAAATACAAATAAAAAACAAACGCAAGAAAATAAAAAAAAAATAAAAAACAAATAAATACAAAAAATACAAAAAAATACAAAAAATAAATAAATAACAAAAATAAAAAAAACAAATAAATACAAAAAAAGAATAAAAAACAAATACATACAAATAAATACAAAAATAAAAATAAAACAAATAAAAAAATAAAAAACAAATAAATACAAAAAGAATAAAAAAACAAATAAAAAAGAACAAATAAAAAACAAATAAATACAAAAAGAATCGTTGCGTTACCAAACGCATTTCTATTCTTTTTCTATTCTAAGAGTAGAAATTTTGTGTAGTTACCAAACTGGGTTCTTTTACTCGAAATTGTTCCACGGAATAGAAATAGAAAATAACTATTTCTGAAAAAAAAAAAAAACTTTCCCGGCCAAGAAGCGTTACCATGCGCACCCTAAGTGGCCAAATTAAAAAAATATATATTATGACTGAATTTGACATCCACGTAATAAATTTTAACATTTTTTTGATAATTTTCTCGGTTACAAACATCACAGATGGCTATTCATGATGTTCATGAAGAGAAGATGCATGGCTCTAGGATGAGGCTTTTGGTGCCGAGTGCGTGTGCCATTGATAATAAACGAATTGATTGATGTAAGCATGCTAGGGAAGATCAATGCCAAGTTGGCTACTAAAAGATTCGTTCTCATGATGTTCCGGGAAAGATCTTTAGTGTCATTATTTGCCAATTATAGTTGTTATTCTGCTATCTTCATGGGGTAGTCAGCATTTAAAAATGTTCTTTGTCCTATTAACATGAGCTGTCAATTAGGGCCTCAATAGGAGAGTTTTTCTATTTAAGGTCTTTGTATATTTGTATCTTCTGATTTGTAGGAGATCTCTTGATTTGTAGTGATTTGTAGGAGATTCTAGGACAGCTTACGTCGGTGTATATATGTGGTTATATTCTTGTAAGAATAGTAGAACAAAGAAGAAAAAGAAGTTGTTTACTGTTCAACATGGCCATCACCAACACGTTTGGTTGACTAGAAAGCTTTGAAGTAATCCATTTGATCCGACCATTTAGACGACAGTCACCAACCAACTAATATAATAGTGCCCTATTTACGTGTCACTTCACAACCATGCAAAAAGAAATAAAATCTAAAAGGAGAAAGCTTATGGGTTTGGACATAGACCTTGCCAAAGGCGATATATGATTTTTCGTCATGATTCACGGCTTATGCGTATAAAGGAGGAAGGCGTTTGTCATAAGCTTTGGGAGAACATTCATTTAACATTATATTCTCTTAAATATTAGCTTATGCGTATTCATCGTCTCTTTCTTCGTATTATATTTTCTTGTGAAAAATTACAGGTTTTATACCATCATATATACACCTTGTAGGGCAGTTTTAGTTGTTTAGGTTATTTCCGTTTATTAAAAATATAATTTAAATATGGATGAATCCCGCATTACTTTAATAGAAAGGTAAACCAAAGTATATTCACTAACATAATGTTGGTTAAGAATTACCGTACAAATTCTGATTTTGTCATCAATACCAATCACCATTGAGATCGAGTCAAGATCTCACTGATATAAAGGAGGAAGGCGCATCGTGGTGACCTAATCATGAGTATAACAGTCCATTGGCTTACACGCATGAAAAGTGCTCGAAGACAAACTTAGGTGGGGGGCCAAAGAAGTATGTATATGCCTTTTTCGAGTTGACCGCCCCTGGACCACTGACTAAACCTAATCATGTGTCTAGCAGCCCACCAACCCATGTCCACAAAAAGTACTCAAAGACAAACTTATGTGGACAGAGGCAAAGACTCACTCAACTCTGAAAAGTTGTACATATTTCTCACGGGCGAGCTTGGACAATGAGTGAGACCTATCCAGCACAGTACCATCCCGCCCACTGACCAGCTCTACTGGTGGCGAAGATGGCATGGTGGAGGTTGCCGTCGATGGTGATGATTAGAAATGAGAAGGCAAGGCCACGATCATGGGGCCGGGTCTGGCACTGCACTAGGTAAAGAGGGGTTGTGGAAGTGATTTTCTGGTGTGCATAAGAACATGATAATTCGGCACGTGTCAAAACTTCGTATGTGTGACATCATATTGGCGTGGATTAAGGAAAGACAGACTTTCGTCTTCTCGGATTGCTGGGGTAAAAGTCGCTAAAAGGTAAAATAGCACATCTAAAATAAATTTATCGTAATTTTATAATTTTTCCATCCCTACTTGGAGAAACTTTAGTTGGTGATTAATAACGGGATAGTTATAAAATAAAAAAAGTCGTAAACTTATTAGACAGATATTAATTTAGTTCTAGATTTTTCAATTTAACTAATTTAGTCCTAAAAAATTTTATGACTTGTTAATGTAGTCTTTTTAACCAAATTTTGACCGGAGATCCATGATGTAAACAATTTTGATCATTTTTCAAGTTATCTGAAGTTTTTTTCTTTTTTTCCCATTGATTTTCTTTCCTTTTTCTCTTTTTCCTATTTCCCTCCACCAGTCGCTGAGCAAGAAACAAAAAGAGAGAAGATAATGTTTAGATAATTTGAAAGATGTTAGAAAATTGTTAATGTTAATGATTGCCAGCCAAAATTGACAAATTATTAAAGGTTTAGGACTAAATCAATCAAATAAAAAAGATTATGACTGAATTTGACATCCATATGATAAGTTTAACACTTTTTTGATAATTTTCTTGGTTAAAGGCATCACAAATGGCTGTTCATGATGTTCATGAAGAGAAGCTGCATGGCTCTAGGTTGAGGCTTTAGGTGTGCGAGTGCCTGTGCGACTGACGATAAACGAATTGATTGATGTAAGCATGCTGGGAAGGTCAATGCCTAGTTGGCTGCTCAAAGAGTCATTCTTATGATGTTGCGCGAAAGATCTTTAGTGTCATTATTTGCCAATCATGGTTGTTATTCTGACTCAAATTTGGAAATGTTCTTTGGCCACCGCTAGAAAGCTTTGAAGTAATCCATTTGATCCAACTATTTAGCCAATAGTCACCACCCAACTAATATAATTATGCCCTATTTACGTATCACTTCGCAACAATGCAAAAAGAAATCAAATCTAAAAGGAGAAAGCGTATGGGTTTGGACATAGACCTTGCCAAAGGCGACATATGATTTTTCGTCATCATTCACGACTTAGGGAACCTATTGTATTTTCCAGTTGAGCATCTCTTGTTATGGAAGTTACTATGATACGACACAGTCATCACCAATCGTATTCTCATGTCGTGTTGTACTTATAAGATCGCAAATTTTATCGCCTTCGTTTGGATTTCAACTATAAGCTAATTGTCCCCTGCTCCCAAAAAAAAAAAATATGAATCTCCACTGCTTACTGTGTAACAAATTATCACGTCTTTAATTGTAACTTCAAGCTCTTTTCCCAATAAATTCCATGAAGAGCGGGCCGTGTCACTTTATTTAGCATGAATTGCAATTACATTATGGGCAAAAATGTAAACAGATAAAGCGAAAATGAAATCCTCAAATGTAAACCACTGGGGGTTCGCCCTAGTGGCCACCCTTCCATCTTGGAAGGGGAAGGTTGGGGTTCAAATCCCCACCTTCTCGTGATTGGGGTGGGGAAGATTTCATTTCGGGAGTGGGTTTCGACTCCCACGCCCGCAAGGAGGCGGGGCAAAAGTCGAGAGTGAGTGTTAGAGTAGGATTAGCGTAGGACTGACCAAAAAAAAAAAAAATTCCTCAAATGTAAATGATAATTTCCTCATCCATAAATTGTAATAATTGAAACCTTTTAATTTTCTTCCTCAATATATGCTAAGGTTTTGTTTAATTTTTTATCGCATAGATTAAATTAGCACTATACAAAAGTCACAACACTTATGATATCCTTATCTCGATATGGACCTATAAAAATGCAGACCGACCAAGCCATGTACAGGATTAAACACAGACTCAAGTCCGAACGATAATTTCTAATGGGCTAAGCTCACGTCACAAAATATAATTCTTCACAGACCCGCCTACGCTATACGAAGCTCAGCTGACGTCACAAATTCTAAGTCTGCTTAAGCCCAAAATCGAATTTGACTAGAATCCAAGCTGAGCCCCGTTCTACTATTATTTCCTCTTTTCTATTTCCTGCCCATTCCTGTTAAAAGTCCGCCATCTTCCTTTGAAAAATTGAGAACACGCCGGAGAACAGACCAGCCTTTGCACATCAATTCATGAATTCCAATATTTCGGGAACAAAAAAATGAATTCAACTCCTGGCCATGCAATCTACTAGGGTTTTTCTAAGGTGAAATATATTTTTAGTACAATATTATGAATTTTTGTCACAAAATATCGTAAAATACAATACTTTTATGCTTTGCGATATTCAGTCTTAATTAAATGTGAAAGCGTCGCAAAAGAAAAGTAAACCTTACACAGTTATACCATGAAATCTTGACTCTTTGTTTAGAATTAGTCTTGAAGTTTTTGCGTAGTAGAGTTCTACTAATCGGTCAATAAAAAAACACCAAGTATTCGTGATGATACCTTCCAAAGTGTTGCATGCACAATTTCGCATGAGAAATGCTTATATGACTATCATTAATCTATTGCAAGAATAACAGTTTATTTTGAATTGCAAAAATAAATAAATAACAAATAATTAGAAATCATTGTGGGGTCCACTTATTCAAAAATTTGTGATTCACAATATACTATTACAATAGCCCAAAAATTATTATACTAGCAAAACCTTTTTCGCATTCGTACCTTATTGAAGTAGAAAACTAGTAGAAAGTTTTCTTTTCTTGATAAGTAGTCTTGTTATGCACACAACCAAGATCCAGATCTCTCATGTCTTGATCGTAAAAAACAGAAATTCGCACAAAATTTACAATTTCGCAATCAGTTCTTACTAGGCACATATTACGAATTTTGTCCAAAGATACGGTTCATGCAGAAAAGAAACTCATCTGCAAATGGATTCTACTTTGGTTATATTGGATTTTTTCACTTGATGGTTTTACAGATAATGTAAAAAAAAATAAAAAATGATTAGGTGACAGTCTTTAATCTATTGTAAAAAGGGAAAAAGACACCAAAAACCTCAAATTTTGCCTAAAGTGACAAATTTACCCCAAACTTTTTTTTGTGACATGAAAAACCCTGAAGTTTGCTAACCGTGACATATTTACCCCAAAATTTTATTTGTGACACAAAAAACCCTGAACTTTCATTTGTGTGACACATTTACCCCAAATCATAGGGGCATTTTGGTCTTTTTTATTTTTTTATTTTACTTTTATTTTAATTTTTTTTATTTGTTTTTATTTGTTTTTCTTCCCTCCGCCGGCGTCCGGCGGGGCCGCCCTCGCCAGCGTCGGGCAAGGGCTCCGCCATGGCCGGTGGAGGGAAGAGAGAAGAAAAAAAAATTTTAAAAGAAAAATAAAAAACAGAAAAAATAAGACGAAAATGCCTTTAATGGGCTAAATGTGTCACAATTTGCAAAGTTTGGGGTTTTTCATGTCACAAAAAAAAGTTTGGGGTAAATTTGTCACTTTGGGCAAAGTTTGAGATTTTTGGTGGCTTTTTTCCTTGTAAAAATAGCACTTTGTTTGGGATCACAAAAAACTAATTAACAAATAATTATAAAATGTTGTGGAGTTCATTTCTTCAAGAATTTGTGGCTCAAAACTGATTATTATTCTCACAATGGACCAAAGACTAAGATCACAAAGAGCCGACTAACAGATATTTATAAATTTGTGTCTTGCTCTCGGACTTCACCAACTAGACCAAGTGGGTCAGTCCAGACTTTTAGAGATGTTATCATAAGGATGACCCTCTCCAATAGACGTACCGTTTCGTGGGTAGGCCAAGCCCATACTAGGTTCTGTTTCGATCATAAGGTGTGCTACGGTTCAATCTGAGATCCAGATGTATATTTGCTTCTAGCTACCCGGTATGACTCGCCAAATGATATTCACTTTATTAATATGACTAAAAGATATTTTATTACGTTTGTCGGTGAGGAAGAGTGCGTACCCACTTGAGCTTTTTTAGTCCTTGTCAGTGGATAATATATATTTCATACTATACATATTGACTCGATATACAGATTTAATTGATCAATGAAAATGATGAAGAAAGTGTAGGACAGAGAGAGTACATTACATGTCATCTAGCGCGGAGGTTAGGATTTGACGCTCAGGTTTATCGGCATTTCAAGCCAACCAGTCTTGATGGCTCAGTGATCTTCTCCCATCTTGTTCTCGAAGCGAGGAAATTTTATTAGACGAATCAGATAAAATTTACATATACACGTTCGGTTTTATAGGCCTGATGCATGCAATAAGTCAGGTGACGGCAATGCCTCGTGCTAATATGGTAATTAGAGTACCGCGTAAAATCTAATTTGAACAGCCAAAAAAGTAGATAATGTGCACATATATGAATATCTTTATTCTAATAGGCATAAACGAGTAAAAACTAAAACATCTGGTCCTAATGCTTTGTGCTTTGACGGTGTCTTCACTTTACATGTATTAGATGCACGCCAAATGATTTATCGACTTGATATTGCAAACCTAACTAAAAAGACATTTTATTTCTTGCCTCAGCAAGACCTCTAATTTGGGGATTAACAATATGGACATAACCCACAAGCAAAATTAACTAAAAATATGTTTGTGCGATGTCAAATTTCGATTGGATTTTCCAACCAGAGATAGAGGAAATAATGAGCCCCCCACTAAATGAATTTCTTTTAGGTGCATGTACAAAATGCATGTCGTATTAATATTAGTTTAAATTAGTTAATATCGAGAACACAAAGATTGATTTCCAAAATGGATCTACACAATGAAATAGTAAATCTAAATAAAATTTAAATAAAGGGGGTGGAATACATTCCAGCATCCGATAAATGTTTTAAAACATAACTTTATAAAAATCAATTAAATCTTGGCACTATTTAATTCTTACCTACCGCGTTGGTTATATGAAAGCATTAATAGTGCCAGGAGTGTCAAAAGTTTGAATGTAAAGTTGTTTATAGAAAGATGTAGACAACATTTAATATGTAAACAATTAGATAAACCCAATACCATCTTCATGAAAGTATTTTTTTTTTTTCATTCCTTATCCCAACAACGATCTTTCCCTTTCCTAAGCTAGCTCAATAGCTAGCTAGCATAAATAATCCTTCACTCCGACTCTCCACCCCCACCATCTCCTCCTCCGCCACACCACTACCAACACCACCACCATCACCACCATGCAAGTCTCTCAAACTGCTCGTCCTTCCGATCCAATATACAGGCGAGACGATCACTTGTCACAAGCATGCAAAGACTTGGTGTCCTCTCTCCCTTCTGAAGAAGGCTGGGTAACAACCCCTTCCTGCTTGTACCAGGGTTTCTGGTTCCCCACTTGGCTCTTCAACGGTGTCCTCTCTTGCCAAAACCACTTCCAAGCTCAACCCTCTGACATCCTCCTCGTCACCAACCCGAAATCCGGCACCACCTGGCTAAAGGCCATCCTCTTTGCTCTCTTGAACCGTGCCAAGTACTCTGACTCCGACTCAAAACAATGCCACCCTCTTCTAACCCAAAACCCCCACGATCTTGTGCCCTTCTTGGAGAACAATCTGTATCTCCAGCAAGAAAATCCCGATCTCACTACTTTCGAGTCCCCGAGGCTCTTCGCCTCCCACTTGCCCTATTTGTCACTTCCAGGGTCGGTGAGGGACTCCAGGTGCAAGCTGGTTTACCTGTGTAGGAACCCTAAGGACATGTTCATCTCGTTGTGGCACTACGTCAACAAGCGGAGGGCCGAAGAGAAGGGCCAGATTCCGCTCCCAAAGTGCCTTGACATGTTCTGTCGAGGATTGAGCCCCTACGGGCCTTATTGGGATCATGTGATGGGTTACCACAAGGCGAGCTTGGAGATGCCTGAGCAGGTGTTGTTCTTGATGTACGAGGAGTTGAAAGAGGACCCGCGTGTTCATGTGAGTAGGTTGGCTGATTTCTTGGGGTGTCCGTTCAGCGATGAAGAACTGAGAGACGGCACTGTAGAGGGAATAATGAGGATGTGTAGCTTCGACAATTTGAGCTCATTGGAGGTGAATAAGAACGGGAAGCTGCGGACTGGACAAGAGAACCAGTGGTTTTTCAGGAGAGGGAAGGTCGGAGACTGGGTGAATTATCTGAGTGCTGAGATGGCCGACAAGATTGACCAGGTAATGGAAGAGAAGTTGCGTGATTCTGGGTTGAACTTTCAGTACAAATAACTCACTCGTTCAATAATTTCCGGGGGCTGTGTTAATTTTAATGATGTTTGGTTTGATGGTGGAGAAGAAAAGGCACAAAAAGTTAAAAGGGGAAAAAAAAAAAAAGGAAACGACTAGTTTGTTCGCACTTTAGGAAGGTCAACGTCCGGCTGGCTGATGAAAGTGTGATTCTTATGCTATAGGATGAAAGATTTTCAGTGGCATTGTCGATCGTGGCTTCGTCTCAATAATGAGACGCTTCAAGGTTGTGTTTCTGGGCATCAGCTATGTTGTACTATTGGCTTTTGCAGATGTTATTTGGCCAACACTTAGTTGGCCAATAAAAAGCAGCTTTCCATCTTTTTCTTTTTGCCGTGTGAAGCTTTGTGATGTATGGTCTTGTGTAGATTGAATTGCTAAACAACTGATATGTGTGGTTTGGATCAAAAAACAGATTTTTTTTTTTTGTTTCCAAGTCCGGAAAGAAAAAGAGTTAATAATAAAGAAGAAAGTACTCATCAAATAAATTGTTAAATTATATCTAGAATTTAACCCGTTCTTTACCAGGCCCTGAGCAATTTTAATGCGCGCACAAAAGGAAGATAGCTGCACAAGAATGATCAAGTAAACTTTTGTCTACTTATTTGAAAAGTAGATGAAGGAACTTGCATTATGAAAGAAAAAAGAAAGTTGGACATCATTAATTAAATGCATGGGTGCCCATCTTCATTAAATGTGAGCATGACTCTCCCGTCCATTGACTAGTTGCTGGCCGTAGCCAAGCCCGACGACCAGCTAGTGGATGAAGAAGAAGAAAAGAAAAAAGAAAGAAAAAAAAATAGCTTGATTTTAGAATTGTTTCTTCTTGATTTTACTCCAAATCTATTATTGTGAGTAGAAAAATTAGCTAACATTACCAAACGGATTTTTATTAGTAGAAAAATTAGCTAACATTATCAAACGGATTTCTGTTATTTTTTTTTTGTTTCGGGGAAGAAAAGAACAGAAATAACCAAAAGTTAGTCAATTAACAAATAGACTCCAAGAGTCCTATTGCAAGCGTGGGCCGAAATGAGGTGAGTTCACGTGTTACAAATGCATAGAGGAACTTTTCACGCAGCTCTCCCCAGAGGCCGAAGAGGGAGGCTAAACCCTCATCGGCCTCCAGCTTGGGTTACACAGCCATCTTGCTAGTCACGAGATAGGGCCAAGCCGCCTTCTCTAGCAAGTAAGGATATCATTAGTTCGGTTTGAAGGTATATTCAACTAAGTTCAGTTTTGGAAAAATCACAACCCAAACCCAAAACCGAACCCACACTATAAATACATAAGATTACAACTCAACTCAAACCAATAACTTTGGTTTGTTATCGAGTTGCTTCGCTGTCACACTTTTACCATCAAGCCAATTTCCAAATAAGAATTTTAATACATAGGCAAAGACAAGGATCTTTGACCATAAGCGCTC
Source organism: Eucalyptus marginata (assembly GCA_014182565.1). Classification (NCBI taxonomy): domain Eukaryota; kingdom Viridiplantae; phylum Streptophyta; class Magnoliopsida; order Myrtales; family Myrtaceae; genus Eucalyptus; species Eucalyptus marginata. The sequence goes on along the minus strand of CM024586.1, from coordinate 42,139,572 downwards.
TCTTCACATCAAGGAAGAAACATATCATTTATTTGCACGAATTTGGGCTAAGACAAGGATCAAGATATATCCACCAATTGTTCCTTGGTGTCCTGTTTTTGTGTTCCATCAGGCTCACGATGTAATTCTTTAATCCGTTTCCATCACCCCTACACACGAGAAGAGATGCATCATTTCTATACTGATGTGCATTAAGGATTTAGGAATGTGATACACTGTTTTTCAATCGTTGAGTGATTGTTCGTTGCTCCAGTCAGACACAATGATGCCCCTCTTCCTCAGTTCGAGAGTCAGCCATTCCATTTGAATCCTTCTTTTGTCAAGGTAGGTGATCATCATTGACGATAGGCATTTCTATCACTTTGCTTGTGACTCCTATTTGCAAGTTTGGGTCCATTCGCTTTGGTGCTTTAAAAGAAGTGGCTGCCAATTGCAATTGATTCCACAAATGAGTACATAAGTGGGATCTCCCTATTTTGAGGGACTTGGTGGCATGTTTCCAACTCACTCATAGGCAACCTTCATTCCTCATTTACTTCATTAGGAGGTATTTCTCTTAACCTGTTTTGGCAAAAATGGATAAACAAATCGGTTGTTGCACAAGAAATTCCTAATATAATATTGACAACCTTATTATCTCAAAAGCATCATCTTGCGGGTCAACTTGCGAAATTGACTAAATGAAAAGATAAAATCTCACACAAGTTCTTCTTAAAATTCATTTTCAAAACATTTTGAAGGTAATGCATGAAGGCTCGGCCCCAGGGTCAGTTTGAAACACTTCAACTTTTATTTTATTTTTTAAAAACGATGATTTTTATGAAATCGAATTTCATTACTCAAAAATATGAGTTGCCTAATTTACAAAAGCATTTGATTGGGCCCACAATCGAAACCCAAAACGGAAATTATTATTATTAACAAAGATAAAGACAATGACACCATACAAAATGCACTTGCATATATGAGCGTAAAAATTAATTCTCGTCCTAGTTCTAAAGTCCACTTGTTGGCATGGTCAAGCGATGAAAGTTCAAGAAGTGTCATGACACATGACCTGTGAAAAGAAGGCAATGTCAGTATGTGAATGAAAATTTGATCTTTCTATGAGGTCCCCCCTTACAATGGAATCGAGGCGATGGTACCCATCCCATAGTCCCTATTTACGGGAATTCAGTATTTCAACAAGATTTTATCGTAAGATGAGACATCATTAAAAGATCAATCCGTGGCTATCAACCGAATGTTCACTCCATTCCAAAAGTTCCATATGAAAATGTGGCATCAATTTTTGAAAGGTTGATTTGTGATTTTACTCCTACAAAAATGAGTTGATTTTTATTTTGAGTAATCTATACATGAAATGTGATTTGAATTTTAATTTCATAATGCGAGAAAGAAAAAATTTGATGGAAAATGTGATCTCCATTTTTGTGCCCCAAAATATAATCTTGACTTGAAAGTGTTGGAGAAAATTCATTTACTGTTTTGAAGTTGACAAAACATTTCCATAGTCTAGTCTGAAGACTTCCAGACTGAAGTGTCAAAGTCTCAAGACCGCCAGACTTTAGGTTCAAAGTCTGCTCACACTTACAGTTTCCAGATTGAAGAATGAAGACTTATCCAGATGCGAGATTATCTTTATTTCTTCAAGGATTCGATTCTTATGGCTTTTGGATGACTTTATGGTTGGATATATCACCTACGTGATTGATTATCTTTATTGGAATCAATTTAGATTAATCAAATCTTTTTTAAGGCAAGCAAACTTGGAAAATTCTACTTATGGAAACCAAGATCCTGATTGTATGGACGAACAGGATTGATGGGCTTTCATCACGATCAATCAACCAACTCGAGATCCTCTTGATTGATTCTATCCAACGGGTAGATTGGAAGAATTTCTTTGAAAAGTGCCAACGGTCGTAAAGGCATAAATGAGTATTTAAGGTGGACTCTCTAGTTGTTCGATAGTGTGCATGAAAGAGAAATTTCAAAGTTTGAAGCTTTCCATTTCCTTATTACTCCAAATACTGAGCTCAAAGTTGTATACAAAAGAGAGAAACTCATAGTGAGACTTTGTGAGAGACCAGTAGAGACTCTTCACTGTGAAGTCGAGATTACAATACTGTAAAATCTCTTTTGTTTCTTAGTGGAATCCAGCCAGTGGGCTGTCAGTGTAGGAGAGTGGATGTAGGCTTGATCTAAGCCGAACCACTATAAACATTGTGTTCTTATTCACTTCCATGAACTCTTTTTATTATGTTCATAGTTTTATCTAACTGCTATAATCTGAATTCGTTCATAGTCTGTTGTTTTCTAAAAAGCAAACTATTGCTTCTGAACCTTGCGAAAAATTTTGTTCTCACCTATTCACCCCCCCTCTAGGTGTTGCATCTAGCCATTTCAATTGGTATCAGAGCCTGTGTGCTTATTTCATTGAAGTGTTTATACTTTTAAGCTAAAGATCTATGGCTAGTATTTTGACTCCAGTTTGGTTGAAGGCCAAAGCAACACCAAACCTCCTTACTTTGATGGGAAGGAGTATAATGTGTGGAAAAACAAGATGAATGTGTTTCTGAGATCAAAAGATCCCCTAGAGTGGGATGTGGTAGAAAAATAGATCAATCCCAAAGCTACATCAACTTCAGAAAGAGGAAATGAAGCTTTAGATGCTGGAGAAACAACACAAGCATAATTAACCAAGAGACAAGCTCTTAATGCTAAAGCTATCTATTCTTTATACCGTTCTTTATCTCCTACTAAGTATAACCGAATTTCTTTTTGTGAAATAGTGAAAGAAGTTTGGGACAGGTTGCACGTTACCTACGAAGGAACTGATCAAGTAAAGGAAACAAAAATTAATATTCTACTCGGACAGTATGAAGCCTTCAAGATGAAGCTTGGAGAATCCATCACTAATATGTTCAGTCATTTTACTAAAATCGTGAATGGATTGGAATATCAAGGACAACCAATCTTAGGACCAATGAAGGTCAATAAATTGCTGCGTGGACTTTCCAAAGACTGGAATCATGTGAAAACATCAATTAAAAAAACCCAGAGGATCATGCCTCTTTCAGTAGACGAACTAGTAGGCACACTTCAATCATATGAAGTGGAGCAAATCAATAAGGAAGAAGATCTTAAAGTTAAGAAGTCAATTGCTTTAAAATCTAATGATGATTATGATGATATAGATTCGTAAGATGACATGGACGATGAGGAGCTAGCACTTATGATTAAAAAATTCATAAAGTTGAATAAGAAGGGAAGAAGATTCAACTGGAAGAAGCAGAGTACTCAAAACTTCCAAAAGAGATCGACAGAGGACAATGAAACCAGCAAAGATGTAATATGCTTCGAATGTAAGAAAAAATGGGCATATCATACCTAACTGTCCTCTGTTGAAGAAAAAGAATGTAAGAATTGAGAAATACAAAAAGGCTCTCAAAACAAAAACTTGGAGTGATACTGAGTGCGAGGAAAGTGAAGAGGAATATGCCAATATATGTCTAATGGCTCATTCTGATTCAGACTCAGAATCAGAAATAGACTTTGATTCAGATTCAGATCAAGAAGTTAAGGTTAGCAATTTAAAAATTCCTATGAAAGTCTAAAAGTATATAGATGAACTTTGTCTCAGTCTCGAAACATCTCTTAAAAGAATTTCCGAACTAAAAAGGGAGAATTCTAAATTGAGGCTATAGGAAACTTCTTGGAGAGAAAAATTTGGTTGATTTGAAAGTAAATTCTTATTCTCTTTCGAAGGACAATGCCTTTTTGAAAGAAAATATTTCAAATATTACAAAAATATTTTCAAAAGGATCTGAGAAGTTGGAGAAAATTCTTTCAGTACAAAAATCTTATTTTAACAAATCTGGTTTGGGTATGACTTCAGGAACTATTTCTTTAATTGATTTTCCCAAAGTTAAAGAAAGAATCAAACAAAGACCCACAAAGGCATTTTACAAAAATCACTTTCAAAAGGTTTTTGTAAAACCTGTTGGCCTAAGTGCTCTCAAATGTTCAAAGTGTAACAGCTCAGAACATTTCGAGAATGAATGTCCCAAGGTTTGGAGACCTGTTAAGAGGGATTGGGCTAAGACTGTTTTTACTAACCTTCCTAGACCCAAGAAAATCTAGGTACCAAAGAAAGTTTGAATTTCTATTTTGATTGCAGGTCACTATCAAGAGGAAGATCGAATGGTATTTAGATAGTGGCTGTTCAAAACATATGACTGGAGATTCAAATTGCTTTATAAAACTTATTCAAGTAAATGGTGGAAAAGTTTCCTTGGGTGGAAACATCAAAGAAAGATTTGTTGGTTGTGGAACCGTGAAGATTGGAAGCCTGACTATCAATAATGTCTCCTTGGTGGAAGGTCTGAATTACAATATTCTCAGCATAAGTCAACTTTACGATACTCGATTCAAAATAAATTTCCAAGAAGGCATCTGTTCAGGAACAAGCAAAGACTTCTCTCAATCTTTCACTGGACGAAAGTATGAGAATATTTATCTTCTGGATATAAAACCAGAAAGCTCTCAGTGTCTTATATCTATTCAAGATTAAGCAAATCTTTGGCATTGAAAGTTTGGTCATGTTAACATGAAGCAGATTGCCAAGATTTCTTCCAAGAAGCTTGTTCGTGGTCTTCCCAACCTGACTTATCAAATGATTGATCTATGCACTACATGTGTTTTGGGAAAACAGGTTAGAAGTTCTTTTAAATCTGTAAATCAAGTTTATACTAATCGAGTTTTGCAGCTTCTGCATATGAACCTTTTTGGACCAACCATAACTCAAAAAATTTGTGGAAATAAGTACTACCTAGTAATCGTGGATGATCACTCTTGCTTTACTTAGGTTTACTTTCGGGCAAATAAGTTTGAAGCTTTCTCTCACTTCTCTAAGTTTGCCAAGAAGGTTCAGAATGAAAAAAGGATATGTTATTTTGAGCATACGAACAGACCATGGAGGTGAATTCGAAAATCAAGACTTTGCGAAGTTCTATGATGAATCTGGTTTTCAGCATGTTTTCTCTTCTCCATACACTCAAGAACAAAATAGGGTTGTAGAAAGGAAAAACATATCCTTACAGGAGATGGCAAGAACCTTTTTAATTGAGAGCAATATATCCTCTCGATTTTGGGCAGAAGCAGTTTCTATAGCTTGCTACATCATCAACAGAGTGTTCTTGAGGCCTATCATGGAGAAAACTCCATATGAAGTGTATAAAGGGAAGAAGCCAAATGTTTCTTACTTCCATGTATTTGGCTGTGATTGTTTTGTTTTGAAAAATGCAAATGATCGAATTGGAAAGTTTGAAGAAAAATCAGACGAAGAAATTTTCCTTGGCTACTCAACCTCAAGCAAAGCATACAGGGTCTTCAATAAGAAGACTCAATCCGTGGAAGAATCTATGAACGTCAAGTTTCAGGATAATATGCAAACTCAACCAGATCAGACTCAACTTGAAGAATCTGAACCTGTTCTAGACTTTACAAAGTCTACTTCCCTTGAAGAAGTTCAGATTTCTAGAGTTCAACAACAAACAGATCGAGATGATTAAACTAAAATAGAGGATCAGCAGACCCTTAGACTAACAAGCAACTAGAAGCATAAGTCAAGTCATCCTACAAAACTCATCATTAACAACATCGATGAAGGAATTCGCACCAGATCCAAAAGGTGAGAAGAGTCTAGTGCTCTAGCACTTGTTTCTGAGATAGAACCCAAAAGTATAGAAGAAGCCCTATCGGATGAAAGCTGGATCGAAGCTATGCAAGAGGAGCTCAGACAATTCAGCATCAACGATGTTTGGGAGCCAATTCCTAAACCTAAGGGTAAGTCTATTATTGGGACAAAATGGGTTTTCGGGAACAAGATGGACGAGAAAGGAAAAGTGACCAGAAACAAAGCAAGCCTCGTGGCCAAAGGATATACACAAAAAGAATGGATAGACTATGATGAGACATATGCACCAGTAGCAAGGTTAAAAGCAATTAAATTATTACTTGCTTTTGCTTGCTATAAAAATTTTAGGTTAGTCCAGATGGACGTCAAAAGTGTATTCCTAAATGGATTCATTAAAGAAGAAGTCTATGTGGAACAACCACCAGGATTTGAAGATCCAAGAAAGCCAGACTTAGTCTACAGACTGAAAAATGCCTTATATGGACTAAAGCAAGCACCTCGAGCCTGGTATAAAAGGTTAAGTAAATCCCTAACCCAAATGGTTTTGTCAAAGGAAAGATAAATACTACTTTGTTCATAAAAAGAGAAGGTAAAGATTTTCTACTTGTTCAAATTTATGTTGATGATATTATCTTTGGATATCCTAATGAAAATATATGCAAGAAATTCTCTAGATGTATGCAGGATGAATTCGAGATGAGTATGATGGATGAGCTAACTTTCTTTCTGGGATTGCAAGTTAGACAATCAAAGAAAGGCATCTTTATTCACCAAGAGAAGTATGCAAAAGATCTCATCAAGAAATTCGGATTGGAGAATTGCAAGAAGATAGAGACACCAATGTCAAGTTCTTCGAAGCTGGACAAGGATGAAGGAGGAAAGAAAGTAGATCAGAAGCTTTACAGAAGCATAATTGGTTCTCTTCTTTACCTTACTGCATCTAGACCTGACATTTTATTTAGTGTTTGCATCTGTGCTAGATTCCAATCTAATCCCAAAGAATCTCAGTTAAGTGCTGCAAAACGCATCATCAAATATATTACGACTACTCCAAAGCTAGGTCTGTGGTATCCCAAAGAATGAGACTTTACTCTACTTGGATATTCAGACGTAGATTTAGCAAGTTATAAAATCGATAGAAAGAGTACTTCTGGTACTTGTCAACTGCTGGGCAGCATATTGGTATCTTGGTTCTCAAAGAAGCAGAGTACTGTGGCTCTATCAACAGCACAAACAGAGTATGTGGCTCTTGGGAGTTGCTGTTCTCAAATTTTGTGGATAAGACAATAGCTAAGAGATTTTGAGATTGAATAATCATGTACTGAGATCAAATGCGACAACACAAGTGCTATTTATCTCATGAAGAATCCAATTCTTCATTCAAATGCAAAGCATATAGAAATTCGACACAATTTCATAAGAAATCATGTCCAAAATGGGGAGATTATGATTCAGTTCATTGACTCGAAGAATCAGTTGGCATATATATTCACAAAGCATCTAGAGAAAAATCTATTTGAGTCTATTCGCACCAGACTGAATATTTTACCTCTTACCGGTTAAAGTCTGAAGTTGGTCAAACTCAGACTTTCTAGATTCTACTTCAATAAAAGGAAAGTCTCGAATCCAGGTATTTTATTTTTGGAATGAAAATGTACATTGATTCGAATCGTTGTTTGCCTATTTTACTTTTGGTAATTATCTTTTTCGAATTTTTAATTTTTGGCAGTTTTTATTTTCAGTTATTTCGAAAAGGGCAATTTTCTTTGTGACAGTTCGATTTTCTTTTATTTGTGACCGTTCATCTTCTTTATATACCATTTGTATTCTTTTGAGTACTTTTTACCAAACCCTAGCATACAAACTTTCTACTCTTTCGTTTCTACTCTCTCGTTTTTACTCTCAAGTTTGTTCTACAAGTTTTCATCTTTTTCTTTCGAACGTGTCTGAGAAATCCTCCTTGACTGTGAAAATGTCTTTCCAAAGAAAGTCGTCTCGGATCTCAAGCAGGGGACCACGGAACATGCCAGAGGGTCCTACACATTTTGACTTGATCGAGGAAGAAGATTCTCGACAACAACAGCATTCTCCATAGTGTGCCACTCAAAATCCTCCGCGCCAACCGGTGGAAGAGGAGATCGTGGAAGATGTCGAACCTGTAAGAATGTCAAAACCTGAGTTTCTTTTTAAACTCTACAATTAGTTGAAGTAGGGTGGTACTGCCATGACATTTATTGATGAATTTCTGCAAGAACGAGGATACCGGAATGAGACTATGTTTTTGCAAACAATGGAAAGATTAGGCATTACGCCTAAAGAAACGGCAGACAAGACGTTTGCTAACTTTCTAGCTGATCACCGTTTTAGTTCTTTTAATCCATCAGAGGTCAAGGACGATGATGAGAGAATGTATGCGAATTTTCAGCCTAGAATGGGCGTTGCTGCTGATGTACGTGGAGAGGGAACGAGTTTATTTCGTTCTAACGACCACAAAAAGACTTATTCAAAGTTGCTGAAATGGGGGGTGATGAACCCTCGATCTGTGGACTTTGATTTCATGGATTCCTTGAAAGTGAACTTGAGGGAGAAGTTGACTCTTCTTCAACTTGATAGATTTTGTTCTGAAACTTCTGTCGCTCATCCTGAATTAACTACGTATTTCTATCCAAACTTGTCATTTCTTGACGCGAATAGATTTTGTTTTACTGTGCGGGAGAAAGAGTATGTGATGGATGTGGACACATTGGCGAATGTTATTGGTGTGGAAAGAGGGAGTTTCCAACTAATAAATGTGTTTGTCGGTCATGCAACAATGTTTCTTGTTCGGGATAGACTTGCCGAAGGCAGCATTACCTATTCCAAAATGTCTGCTTCAAACATCTTGCTGCACAAGGTTGTGATCAATTGCATCTGACCAAAGTCAACCTCCAAGACTGATGTCTCTCGTTCTAAAGCAAAACTAATGTTTGCCATCAGTAAAGGAATGAAGTTCTCGCTGCCACACACAATTCTGATGCACAAGTATAGGACTGTTGTGAAGGAAAAGGGACAACTCCCTTATTCAGCGCTGGTTACTCAACTGTTCAAATACTTTCAAATTTAGTTTCCAGCATCTCTCTATGTTTGAACCATTGCTCCTATAGTTATAAGAGTAAAAATGGTGTCAAAGATGAGACTGAAGGAACTAAACAAAGCTTTAGAACGCTTGAAGGAAAAATCCCCCAGCAAAACAAAAGAAGACTTTGCTGCAAAGAAAAAGAAAAGGCTAGGAGCCCATAAGTGAACCTATCAAGAAGAGAAGAGCCATTATCCTGCAGGATGAAGAGGATGAGGATGATCTTACTCTCTCTGCATTTGCCTTGAAAAATCTTCAGAGTTTTGTAAGTTTTGAGCAGCCTCAGGACAGAGGAGAATAAGAAAGAGTAGAAACAGAGCAGGAAAAAGAAGGAAGTGCAAAGGAAAGACAAAGACAAAGAAGAGAAGAAAAAGAAGAAGCAGGCAAAGGAGCCAAAGAAGAAGGGAGAGAAGCAGAAGAAGAAGAGGGTCAAGATGACTCTTTTGAACCCACTTTTGCAATATCATTGTTAGAGGATTCGAAGAAGACTAGGAGTGGAACTGCAGGAGATGGAAGAGCAAAAGAACATCACTTGGGTACTGAAGCTGAGAAAGACTAAGAAGAAGAATTCCCTTCTCCACCTGTAGCCACACAAACAGGGGGAGCTCATGCGGAAATAGGTACTTCTTCTCCTATTTTTACGAATGATGATATTAGTAGATCTCCTGCCGATCCAGAGGATGTCTATGCCTCTCATTTTCCTGAAGCTAATATTGAGGCATCCTCTCCAAGTCTTAGTGATCGACGTGCTGATGCTCCCTCAAATCTCAATACTCCTAGAATTAATTTGGCTAGACCTAGTGCCCCAACAGACACAATTGCAGACTTTCATAGGCTGCTAGAGCTCCTTCTGGAGTTGCAAGCATAGCAACATGGTATGGAGTATGAGATAACGAACCTCCAATCTACATTGCAATCTACTTCAAATTCTCTCCATGAGAAGGTACATGCTCTTAACCTTCAAGTTCAAGCTTTACAACAGCAAGTTCAAGAGACTGCCAAAGGTGAAGATATTGAGAAGCTGAAGGAGACTATGAGAAAGCTGGAGGAGACAGTTCAGTCTATGGGAGATTTCCAACTCGTTCGCATTCCCAAACATTCTTAATTTCTTTGAATTTTTTTTATCTTTCTCCACTTTTTGCTAATGACAAAAAGGGGGAGAATGTGCAAATTTAACTTTTGTTTGATTTATCTTTTGAACCTTTATGCTGAACTTTGTTGAACTATTATTCAGTTTGACTTTGTTTGACACTAACTCTTGCAACAACTTACTTTTGAGGTGATGATGTGGTGATTATGGACGGATATTTGTTTTAGTCTTGATATTTGCTTTATCTTTTCAAGATTAACCTGTTTTCTGTGGTTGCAGAATTGATATTATCCAGATCCTAATCAACTTATTTTTCATAAGATATCATGTACTGTTTAAGAGTTGTTTTGCAGGTCAAAAGTTCTTAAATCTACAGAAAAGTTTTGTCACCATAAAAAATGGGGAGATTGTTGGAGAAAATTCATTTACTGTTTTGAAGTTGACAAAACCTTTCCATAGTCTAGTCTAAAGACCTCCAGACTAAAGTGTCAAAGTTTGAAGACCGCTAGACTTTAGGTTCAATTCTGCTCACACTAACAGTTTCCAGACTGAAGAATGCAGACTTATCCAGATACGAGATTATCTTTATTTCTTCAAGGATTCGATTCTTATGGTTTTTGGATGACTTTATGGTTGGATATATCACCTACGGGATTGATTATCTTTATTGGAATCAATTTAGATTAATCAAATCTTTTGGAAGGCTAGCAAACTTGGAAAGTTCTACTTATGGAAAACACGATCCTTATTGTATGGGCGAACATGATTAATGGGCTTTCATCACAATCAATCGACCAACTCGAGATCCTCTTGATTTATTCTGTCCAACTGGTAGATTGGAAGAATTCCTTTGTGTAGGAATTCTTGTCGGCGGAAGACGACTTACCTGATTCCGATGCGCAAACAGCAAATAGCCCCGGAACAAACGTTGAATTGCGAATCAATCACGAACAACACTGCCTCACGTTGGTCTGGATGCAATCACAAGGAAAACACCCGATTTCCACGGCGTAAATGCAAACCGTTCTTGCAAATTGAAATGGAACGCCTTCTTTCTTTTGATCATGGAAATGGAGAGAGATTTTGGTACAAATGATCTGACAACCCTTCCCATGGTTGTGTTCGGGAGGCTTATATACGTCTCCCTTCGTACCCCTCCATTAGTGCATTTCCATCGTATTGTTTCAACCTGAAACGGTGCGTCCAATTGCACCCTATCATGGACGTACCAGCTAAAGTACAACATCTCCCACTCGGACATGATGGGCTTGATAGCGCTCTATCAAGAATATAAGGCAAGGCGTTCAACATTCATCAACTTTACGAACAATTCATACGGCAAGTAAGCCGTGCGACCAGTGAGTACACCTGCACTTGGGAGCTCAAATTATGCACCTGTTAGGGATGACATAACGACTACAACCCCGAAAAAGAAATAAACAACTAATGTCTCACAGTGCCCCAAACATATTTTGTTACATCAATTCAAGTATACCTATCCCTTAAAGGCTATACTTGATTATCCTCAAAACACCATGTATTTACAATTATATCCGCAACCACATAAGGCGATATAATTGGTCGACCAGTAAATACATGTGACAGATGTAAAACAACAATAGTCTTCCTTCGCACTCATGTCTCTCTCAATTTTAGAACAACTGCTTTCCTAGACACGTCCCATAGGCCATATCAATTCATGACCGCCCGTAACATGCTAAAGTAGCAACATTGATCTTTCATTTCGAGAACATAGTCAAAAGTAACATAGGGCACGAATTAAGGTAAATTATAAATTACCTCAAGGGCTCACACAATGAGTAAATGGGGATAATTTTACTCACCTTCCCTTGTCGGTCGAACAATGCACGTGTAGTATGAATTACATGCTATAGTAGATTTCTCTTCTATAAGAGCGTATGTCATTTCTTAAATATATCCACTATACGGATCTTAGCCTAAACATAGTCACGTGCTTCTCACGTACTCATGTTTAACTCGAGTGCTATATTAGCTCGCTTTCTATAGCGCCCAATTAAGTACTCGCATCCGGCATCTTACAAGCATACATGATTGTGGGACTATCATGTTCGGTCTTATTATAAACAAATCACAGACCTCATCTTGACTCCAATCAAGGCGACATATTTTATATACCAGACTTGCTCTTCAGCATTTATTTGTACATAACGTCTCATCTCAACGTGCTAACTATAGCACTTGAGGCGATTGCTCGTGTGAGTGAGCCAATCATTACCTCTGACATACTTTCCAATAATATATATGTGTGCTTGTGCTAGTCTCATAATGGATTTGTACTTTTTGATAAAACATCAAGTCATTAATAAACAAACAAGTACAATACATATGTCCATAAATACATAAAACAATGATCCTCTACAATAACACATATCACATTCTACGCAAACCTAGTGACATCCTGTGGGTCAAGAATATGTTTCTAGGAATAACCTTCGTAAATGGATTAGCAACCATTCTATTGGTTGAAATGTATTGTAGAATCACTTCTTTCTGCGCTATAATATCTCTGATGAAGTTATTCTTTATGTCAATGTGCTTCGTCCTTCCATGACACTTGGGATCTTTCACATAGGCAATGGCTGCTTGACTATCGCAATAAACTGTCACCGGTCTTGGAATCTCAGTGACAGTGGCTAAATTTTCAAAGAAACGTTTTAGCCATACTGCTTCTTGCACTACAGCAGAACACGCAATAAATTCAGCCTCCATAGTTGACAAGGCTGTGCATGTCTGTTTCTTGCTATTCCAAGAAATTGCACCTCCATTGAGCAAGAACGCATATCCAGAGAAGTCGATTTACGCTCATCCAGGTCTCCACCCCAATCAGCATCTGAATAACCTAATAGGCGTAAATCATTCCCTTGGTAACAAAGTCGATAGTCCATGGTGCCCTTCAAGTATCTCAGGATCCTCTTCACTGCTTTCCAGTGTGTTTGACCGGGATTTGATTGAAATCGGCTCACCAATCCCATGGCATAACATATGTCGGGTCGAGTACACATCATAGCATACATCAAACTTCCGATCGCACTAGCGTAAGGAACAGTTTCCATTATTTTAATTTCTTCTGGACTCTTAGGACACATCTCAGTACTTAGGCCTTCACATTGCATGACAGGGGTATCAATGGGATTACAGTGCTGCATATTGAAACGATCAAGAATCTTCATAATATAAGATTCTTGTGATAAAGTAAGGAGTTTCCTTGATCGATCTCTTTCGATCTTAACTCCTAATATATAAGCAGCTTCTCCCATGTCCTTCATTTCAAAATTAGAGGACAACCATTCTTTTATGGTGATTACCATAACCTTGTCATTTCCAGCCAACAGAATATCGTCCACATAAAGTGATAAAATCACAAATTTATTTTCAGGCCGCTTGACATATACACAGTAATCTTCTTCGATCATCGTAAAACCAAAAGTTGTTATGGCTCGATGAAAACGAAGATACCACTGTCTAGATGATTGCTTAAGGCCATATATTGGGCGATGAAGTTTGCAAACTTTATGCTCTTGACCTTTAGCTATGAAACCTATTGGTTGTTTCATATAAATTTCCTCATCTAGTTCTCCATTGAGAAATGCCGTCTTTACATCCATTTGATGTAATTCAAGGTCCAAATGTGCAACGATGGCTAGAATAAGGCGTATTGAGGCAAACCTTACAACTGGTGAAAAGGTTTCCTCGTAGTCTATACCCTCTTGTTGAGTATAACCTTTCGCCACAAGACGAGCCTTATACTTTTTAATGGATCCATCCGCCCTTTGCTTAATCTTAAAGACCCATTTGTTTCCAATGGCCTTACGATTGGGTGGTAGATCAACCAAGTCCCAGACATGATTTGTCCTCATTGACTCCATCTCGTCTTCCAAAGCTTTTCTCCATTCTTCCTTATCAGAGGATGAGAGAGCCTCTTGAACAGTCTTAGGCTCGGCATCATCTTTATGAGCAATCATAAATGCTTCCCCTTCAATCTGAAAACGACGACGACGGATGATTTTACGATTACTTTTACGCAACTGAATTTCTCTTGAATTCAATTCGCCAGACGATGCTACACTCCCACTAGGTCTTTCATGTTGAGGTAAATCTTCATTTCCCTCCATAACATTAGTGGGTGTATTATTAGGATCTTCAATCTCATATAATTGGAAATCCTTATCAATCTCACCTCTACTAGGAAAATCGTTCTCAAAAAACGTGACATCTCGTGACTCCTTTTCAGTCACACTCCCATCAGCTTGTTCACCTATGAACACATACCCTTTGGAGTGTTCAGAATATCTTATAAAGATACATTTCTTCCCTCTAGGGCCTAATTTGCCATATTTATGGGAAGATTCATGAACATAAGCTGCACATCCCCATGGACGTAGACTACTTAAGTCTGGTTTTCTACCAGTCCATAATTCATAAGGGGTGGAAGTGATCGATTTTGAGGGCACTCGGTTAAGTACATAGGCAGCAGTCAACTCCCCAAAAGGATATAGGTAAATTTGCTTGCGCCATCATAGACCTAACCATTTCCAATAGGGTTCTATTCCTTCTCTCAGCTACCCCATTTTGTTGTGGAGTATTAGGAATAGTCAATTGTCGTACAATTCCCTTTTCATCACAAAGAGCCTTGAATTGCTCCGATAGATACTCACGTCCGCGATCATTTCTCAATGCCTTTATTGTTTTGTTCAACTGATTCTCTACCATCGTTATATATCGTCTAAAGCATTCTAATGCTTCGGACTTATGAGAGATCAGAAAGACATAACCGAAACGCGTGAAGTCATCTATGAAAGAAATAAAATATGAGGCTCCATGCCTCGCCCTCACATTCAAAGGACCACAAATGTCAGAATGTATGAGTTGCAATGGAAATTCAGCTCTAGTCCCTTTACCGGATGGTTTTCTAGTTACTTTTCCCGCTAGACAATGTTCACATATGGGTAGATCAACATTAGTGAGTGACCCTAAAAGGCCTTCTCTAGCTAATCTTTGCATTCTTTGCAACCCAATGTGACCTAATCTAGCATGCCAAGTATTTGCATCAATCTCAACACTACTAGAAGATGCAATTAAAGAAAAACAACCATTAACATTAACATTGTACTGATCATAGTCAATGTCTAACACCATAAAACCATTCAATATATGACCTGAACCATAATAAACTGTTCCATACAGAATGCCAACACAATCACCATGAAAATTTAAAACATAACCTAGGCTAAGAAGAACAACTACAGAGACCAAGTTTCGTCGAATATCCGGAGCATAGAGGACATCATGTAGGAATAGGCTTCGACCACCACATAAAAGTAATTTACATGTGCTGATACCCTTCACTTCAACTCTTGAGTTATTCCCAACATATATCCATCTTCTTCCGGGCTGTATCCGACGATACTCCACAAATGCTTCTCGGTCTCTAGCTACGTGGTCTGTTGCTCCTGAGTCTATAGTCCACATTGGATGAGATTCAGCAAGCATTACAGTACTAGAAACAAAAGCATTACTTAAAGTAATGGAGTAATAGGGTACCTCTTTCGGCTCGGTGCATTCACGAGCAAAGTGACCCATTTTGCCACAATTGTAGCACTTCATCTTGGCCTTGTCCTTCTTCCCACCACGCTTCTTGCGTTGGAATGTCTTAGCCTCTTTGGGTGCCTGATCAGTCTTCTTCCCTTTGTTGTTGAATGGAGAATTCCTTTTGCGCTTGAAGCCCGAAGCTTTGCGCGAACTCGATTCAGCAACATAAGCATGAGTAGAGGATCTCGCAGCCTCTAAGCACTCATCCTCTAATTCCAAATGACGCGCTATATCATGAAAAGTGACAATATTATCATTATGCGTCATATTGATCTTCATATGCTCCCAATTGTCAGGAAGGGACCTTATAACAGCCTGAACTGCTTTGTTCATCGGTAAGGGAGTGACACTGCCGACTTCAGACTCACGAATCATATTTGACATCTCCCGAAGATGCTGCCTCATCGTTATATTTGGGCGCTTTCGGTATGTGTCAAACTTGATGGTGAGTCTCCTTAGCTTAGTGGCAGATGTACCCCCAAACTTATCTTTCAAGGCAACCCACATTATATGAGCTTTATCATAACTTTCAAACTCACACATGAGATCATCTTGCATACAGCTCAAAGAACGTGATGCGAGCAATGTTATTCTTCTTTTTCCAAGCTTGATAAGCTTCTAGATCTCTTCGTGTTGAGCTGAAGTTCCATGCTCAGGTTCATCCATGGTGTGGTTGAGGGTTTCCAAAACCTCTTGCTCCTCAAGGATGTACTTGAACTTTTCGGTGCCAAATATCATAATTGTCACCGTTCAGCTTCTCACCCTTATTGAGGTCAGCCACAATGGTCTTGGATGCCGATGCCATAATCAATTTCTATAACACATTAACATAATAGACGCAGAATCAATACTAGCACTTTCTTCAGAGTAACACACATATCTAATTTGCAACAAAACAAACTAAAAATAATGATAATTCAACAAAAGACACAGAAACAAAAGTTCATTATGTTCCCAATCAACTTCTATATACAATTGTTCTATTATCATTAATTAGTTTAATTTGCACAAATTTTGAGTTCTAGGTGAAAACTCCTTCGAATTCTACCAACCTACGAACTCCCACTAGGAAAAATAATTACATGATCTCATGTAATGTCTACATTTTTCCATTAACACAAAACATAGCATGATGTAAAACAATATACAAATAACAATCATGCAGCAACTCCAATCAAAACCACAATTCAACATGTAATGGATTTCCTACCATTGTTCGAATTTTCTAGCAACTTGAAAATTGCAAGTATATTAAACTATATACATGGTATTATCGAACCAAGTTCTACACAGCATATATGACATCATTTGCACACAAGCTAGCTACTGTATTTCCTAAACCACAAGAAAATACAAGCTACAAATGAATAAACTATGCATTAAACCCCAAAAAAATACGCGTACATAGGGTTCCCTACACATTTTCATACATTTATAAAATCCAAAAATGAAAAATAATTATACCACAATGTAGGGGACATCCATACGAACCCAACGCCACCGACCACGCTCCAATCGGAGCTCGCACGCGCCCCCACGCGCCGCCTGAGTGCGCGGCGCGTGTGGCGCACACACCAGCGAGCCAAAAGGCTCCTGGCCGGTCCGACCGGTTCGACCGTTGACCGGTCAACGGTCAACGGGTCGGGTCGGGTCGCCGGCCGGTGACCGGCCGGCCAACTACCGCCGGCGGTGACGTCATCGATGACGTCATCCCAACGGTTATCGACCGTTGGATGACGTCACGGTGACGTCATCACGCGCCGGTTCGCCGACTGGCACGTGTGGCGCACGCGCTGGCCAATCCAACGCTTCAAGCGCGTGGCCCCCACGCGCAGCGGCTTCTGGCCACGCGTGTGGGCGCGTGCGGCGTCGTACGGCGGCGCTCGACCCACCGTTGGACTCGTCTCGACGAGATCTTTCACCCTGTATATTCAAAAATTAATTTTGGCCCAAAAATTATATCGAAAAATGGCCAAAACCGTACGGGTGTACACGACCCCGAGTCCGTTCTTCGCTTCGGTTGAATTTCAAGTTTTTTCAGATGGCAATTCCGACCATTAGACATCCAAACAGTGTAGATTTGATACTCTTGATCTCAATATCAAAAGTTAAACGAGAAAATTCAATGAAAAAACAAGGCAGAAATCACAGCCGTGCTCTGATACCAATGTAGGAATTCTTGTTGGCGGAAGACGACTTACCTGATTCCGATGCGCAAACAGCAAATAGCCCCGGAACAAACGTTGAATTGCGAATCAATCACGAACAACACTGCCTCACGTTGGTCTGGATGCAATCACAAGGAAAACACCCGATTTCCACGGCGTAAATGCAAACCGTTCTTGCAAATTGAAATGGAACGCCTTCTTTCTTTTGATCATGGAAATGGAGAGAGATTTTGGTACAAATGATCTGACAACCCTTCCAATGGTTGTGTTCGAGAGGCTTATATACGTCTCCCTTCGTACCCCTCCATTAGTGAATTTCCATCGTATTGTTTCAACCTGAAACGGTGCGTCCAATTGCACCCCATCATGGACGTACCAACTAAAGTACAACACTTTGGAAAGTGCCAACGGTCGTGAAGGCATAAATGAGTATTTAAGGCGGACTCTCTAGTTGTTCGATAGTGTGCGTGAAAGAGAAATTTCAAAGTCTGAAGCTTTCCATTTCCTTGTTACTCCAACTACTGAGCTCAAAGTTGTATACAAAAGAGAGAAACTCATAGTGAGACGTTGTGAGAGACTAGTAAAGACTCTTCACTGTGAAGTCGAGATTACAAGACTGTAAAATCTCTTTTGTTTCTTAGTGGAATCCAGCCAGTGGGTTGTCAGCGTGGGAGAGTGGATGTTCGACCCTTCGGCACTCTCCATGGATCGGACCATGACGTCATGACCCAAAACTGAGGTGGCGAAGTCAATCATGTCCTCGATGGAGGCCACACAACTCTTGGTTTCGTCTGGCATTGCTGCGCCCTCGCACAAGCCTAGCGTTTGCGCCATGATCTTCTCCATAGTGGAATTTTCAATGGCATGGAAGATTTGCTTCAGCTCGGCGACTTCGAGGATGAGAATGGCAGTTTGGAGGAAATGCGGCGAGGCAAAAATGACCTTTTGGGCAAGTTATCCTAGAGGTCGGGTATTGGCATCACATTCCCGCTCTTCAGCATCGACTCTCGAAAGAACTCGCCCTGCTCCACGCCCCCATTTACTTTCTTATAATCAGTTGCCACAATGGTACCGACACCATGGACAAAATATTTCTTGTCCTTTACTTTCTTGCCTTGGTTGTTGACCTGGCAGTATCGGAGTTGGCGGCAATCTCGCAGCACATTTGTCGCTGCGAACCCATCAGATGATGAGTTCACGAAGCAGAGCAATTGCGCCTCCTCGCAGAACGATAGGAGGTGGTCAGAGATGGCGCCTTTGGCAATGAGTTCGGCGAAGATGGTCGCTGACGCGGCCGTCAGGGGTGACGCTTTGGAGAAGAGGATTGGTGGCTTGGGAAGGTTGTTGGTGATTTGCTTGTTCCAGTAATGGACAAGGTATGCTTTGGGAGAGATCGAGTTAGCCTCGCCGGCGAGGGAGTCAGCCTCGGGAGTGGCCCTAGCGACGGTGGTGAGGACCTTTCGCAGGACAATCCACAAAAGAAAATCAAAGAGTGACCATGAGCTAGAAGTTTATATAATCACGATTAGAATGGACACCATGGACTTAAGTAACTGTGTAATGACATAATTATGGAAGTAAAATAGACATACAGATACTTGTAATGAACATGCAAAAAAGTACAAGTCACGTGACACGAAATTAGAACCGCATAATAGCATGATTGGGATTATCTTTACAATGAACATGGATGACCTAACAAGTTATTCCTAACAATCATTAATGTATCTTATCTGATTATGCTTGTGTCTAAAAGTAGTAACGTCATGCTCAATCACTTAAAATGACTTTTGCAACTTACATGCTTTCATATTATCAAAGCATTATATGTTCACTTGATTATCTACGTTTCATTCACATTTCTTTTTCTTTTTTTTTTTTGGTGACCGAGGAACCGTCGGAAACTCCCTTTCGCTTACGCTAATCGGGGTCACACCGCCCTCCGATACTCGGTGGCACCATCGAACGTTGTCGCAAACTACTATTTAGACGTAAAACCTCGGGGGGCTGGCTCAGTAACCCACCCCTGGGACCCCCACTTAAGTCATGGAATGCAATGAGAGGGCTCGAATTCTCGACCTCGGCGATGAGGGAGAGAACGCACACCAACTGCGCTTCCCATGAGTGGGTTCATTCACATTTCTTTGTTAGCCTAAAGAGCACATAAACACAATTGATCTACTAACATGCGTTAAGATAACCCAAATGATATATATAATATTTTTGGTATGAAGATATATATAATATTATGAGGTTTAATTTTGATACAAACTAACATGTTTAGCTTCTTGCATGCGTAAATTAGATCGAATAGTTCTCATGAAGCCTGGGCTCCCCATTTGACCCGATAGCCTGTGCACTCTAAACCAGTATAGAGAGATTGGGTTAACAAATAATGGATGAGAAGTAATTGTCAATGGAGTAAATGACCGCAAAAATTTTTCGGCAATTCTTAGGTAAGAAGTATATACTAATTAAGCGCGAGATATCGAATTAAACATATGGCCCTGTCTTTGCATGAAAACAGAGAGAGAGAGAGAGAGAGAGAGAGAGAGAGAGAGAGAGAGAGAGAGAGAGAGAGATGAGCAGTTGGGTACGCATGGAGAGTGAAAGCTTGACAAATGACTGACATGGAAAGGAGAGAGGAGGAGGAGGAGGTGGAGGAGGAGGGAGGTGAGAGCCATCGTGCTGAAACTGTTGTACATGTATTTGTTCAATCAGGGAGCGGAAATGCTGATGATTGTCGGAGGGTTTGATCGATCGAGCCAGAAATTTATAGGACCAGAGATTCTGATGGAATACTAGTCGGCGGAAGACGACTTACCTGATTCCAATGCGCAAACAGTAAATAGCCCCAGAACGAACGTTGAATTGCGAATCAATCACGAACAATACTATCTCACGTTGGTCTGGATGCGATCACGAGGAAAGCACCCGATTTCCACGGCGTAAATGCAAACCGTTCTTGCCAAATTGAGATGGAACGCCTTCTTACTTTGATGATGGAAATGGAGAGAGATTTTGGTACAAATGATCTGACCACCTCTCCAACGGTTGTGTTCGGGAGGATTATATACGTCTCCCTTCGTACCCCTCCATTAGAGTCTTTCCATCGTAACGTTTCAACTTGAAACGGTGCATCCAATCGCACCCCATCATGAACGTACCAGCTAAAGTACAACATCTCCCACTCGGACATGATGGGCTTGATAGCGCTCTATCAAGAATATAAGGCAAGGCGTTCAACATTCATCAACTTTACAGAACAATTCATACTAGCAAGTAAGCCATGCGACCAGTGAGTACACCCGCACTTGGGAGCTCAAATTATGCACCCGTTAGGGATGACATAATGGCTACAACCCCGAAAAGAAATAAACAACTAATGTCTCACGATGCCCCGGACATATTTTGTTACATCAATTCAAGTATACCTATCCCTTAAAGGCTATACTTGATTATCCTCAAAACACCATGTATTTACAATTATATCCGCAACCACATAAGGCGATATAATTGGTCGACCAATAAATACATGTGACAGATGTAAAACAACAATAGTCTTCCTTCGCACTCATGTCTCTCTCAATTTTAGAACAACTGCTTTCCTAGACAAGTCCCATAGGCCATATCAATTCATGACCGCCCGTAACATGCTAAAGTAGCAACATTGATCTTTCATTTCGAGAACATAGTCAGAAGTAACATAGGGCACGAATTGAGGTAAATTATAAATTACCTCAAGGGCTCACACAATGAGTAAATTAGGGATAATTTTACTCACCTTCCCTTGTCGGTCGAACAATGCACATGTAGTATGAATTACATGCTATAGTGGATTTCTCTTTCTATAAGAGTGTATGTCATTTCTTAAATATATCCACTATACGGATCTTAGCCTAAACATAGTCACGTGCTTCTCACGTACTCATGTTTAACTCGAGTGCTATATTAGCTCGCTCTCTATAGCGCCCAATTAAGTACTCGCATCCGGCATCTTACAGGCATACATGATTATGGGACTATCATGTTCGGTCTTATTATAAACAAATCACAGACCTCATCTTGACTCCAATCAAGGCGACATATTTTATGTACCAGACTTGCTCTTCAGCATTTATTTGTACATAACGTCTCATCTCAACGTGCTAACTATAGCACTTGAGGCGATTGCTCGTGTGAGTGAGCCAATCATTACCTACTAACATACTTTCCAATAATATATGTGTGCTTGTGCTAGTCTCATAATGGATTTGTACTTTTTGATAAAACATCAAGTCATTAATAAACAAACAAGTACAATACATATGTCCATAAATACATAAAACAATGATCCTCTACAATAACACATATCACATTCTACGCAAACCTAGTGACATCCTGTGGGTCAAGAATATGTCTCTAGGAATAGCCTTCGTAAATGGATCAGCAACCATTCTATTGGTTGAAATGTATTGTAGAATCACTTCTTTCTGCTATAATATCTCGATGAAGTTATTCTTTATGTCAATGTGCTTCGTCCTTTCATGATACTTGGGATCTTTCACATAGGCAATGGCTGCTTGACTATCGCAATAAACTGTCACTTGGTCTTGGAATCTCGGTGACAAGTGGCTAAATTTTCAAAGAAACGTTTTAGCCATACTACTTCTTTGCACCGGGCGAACACGCAATAAATTCAGCCTCCATAGTAGACAAGGCTATGCATGTCTGTTTCTTGCTATTCCAAGAAATTGCACCTCCATTGAGCAAGAACGCATATCCGTAAGTCGATTTACGCTCATCCAGTCTCCACCCCAATCAGCATATGAATAACCTAATAGGCGTAAATCATTCCCTTGGTAACAAAGTCGATAGTCCATGGTGCCCTTCAAGTATCTCGGATCCTCTTCACTTTGCTTTCCGGTGTGTTTGACCGGGATTTGATTGAAATCGGCTCACCAATCCCACGGCATAACATATGTCGGGTCGAGTACACATCATAGCATACATCAAACTTCCGATCGCACTAGCGTAAGGACAGTTTCCATTATTTTAATTTCTTCTGGAGTCTTAGGACACATCTCAGTACTTAGGCCTTCACCTTGCATGACAGGGGTATCAATGGGATTACAATGCTGCATATTGAAACGCTCAAGAATCTTCATAATATAAGATTCTTGTGATAAAGTAAGGAGTTTCCTTGATCGATCTCTTTCGATCTTAACTCCTAATATATAAGCAGCTTCTCCCATGTCCTTCATTTCAAAATTGGAGGACAACCATTCTTTTATGGTGATTACCATAACCTTGTCATTTCCAGCCAACATAATATCGTCCACATAAAGTGATAAAATCACAAATTTATCTTCAGACCGCTTGACATATACACAGTGATCTTCTTCGATCATCGTAAAACCAAAAGTTGTTATGGCTCGATGAAAACGAAGATACCACTGTCTAGATGATTGCTTAAGGCCATATATTGAGCGATGAAGTTTGCAAACTTTATGCTCTTGACCTTTAGCTATGAAACCTATTGGTTGTTTCATATAAATTTCCTCATCTAGTTCTCCATTGAGAAATGCCGTCTTTACATCCATTTGATGTAATTCAAGGTCCAAATGTGCAACGATGGCTAGAATAAGGCGTATTGAGGCAAATCTTACAACTGGTGAAAAGGTTTCCTCGTAGTCTATACCCTCTTGTTGAGTATAACATTTCGCCACAAGACGAGCCTTATACTTTTCAATGGATCCATCCGCCTTTTGCTTAATCTTAAAAACCCATTTGTTTCCAATGGCCTTACGATTGGGTGGTAGATCAACCAAGTCCCAGACATGATTTGTCTTCATTGACTCCATCTCGTCTTCCAAAGCTTTTCTCCATTCTTCTTTATCAGAGGATGAGAGAGCCTTTTGAACAGTCTTAGGCTCGGCATCATCTTTATGAGCAATCATAAATGCTTCACCTTCAATCTCAAAACGACGACGAGGAATACTTTTACGATTACTTTTACGCAACTGAATTTCTCTTGAATTCAATTCGCGACGATGCTACACTCCCACTAGGTCTTTCATGTTGAGGTAAATCTTCATTTCCCTCCATAACATTAGTGGGTGTATTATTAGGATCTTCCATCTCATATAATTGGAAATCCTTATCAATCTCACCTCTACTAGGAAAATCGTTCTCCAAAAACGTGACAT
Source organism: Eucalyptus marginata (assembly GCA_014182565.1). Lineage (NCBI taxonomy): Eukaryota > Viridiplantae > Streptophyta > Magnoliopsida > Myrtales > Myrtaceae > Eucalyptus > Eucalyptus marginata. The sequence goes on along the minus strand of CM024586.1, from coordinate 42,115,679 downwards.
CTCGTGACTCCTTTTCAATCACACTCCCATCAGCTTGTTCACCTATGAACACATACCCTTTGGAGTGTTCAGAATATCTTATAAAGATACATTTCTTCCCTCTAGGGCCTAATTTGCCATATTTATGGGAAGATTCATGAACATAAGCTGCACATCCCCATGGACGTAGACTACTTAAGTCTGGTTTTCTACCAGTCCATAATTCATAAGGGGTGGAAGTGACCGATTTTGAGGGCACTCGGTTAAGTACATAGGCAGCAGTCAATAATGCATCTCCCCAAAAGAAGATAGGTAAATTTGCTTGCGCCATCATAGACCTAACCATTTCCAATAGGGTTCTATTCCTTCTCTCAGCTACCCCATTTTGTTGTGGAGTATTAGGAATAGTCAATTGTCGTACAATTCCATTTTCATCACAAAGAGCCTTGAATTGCTCCGATAGATACTCACGTCCGCGATCGGTTCGCAATGCCTTTATTGTTTTGTTCAACTGATTCTCTACCATCGTTATATATCGTCTAAAGCATTCTAATGCTTCGGACTTATGGGAGATCGAAAGACATAACCGAAACGCGTGAAGTCATCTATGGAAGTAATGAAATATGAGGCTCCATGCCTCGCCCTCACATTCAAAGGACCACAAATGTCAGAATGTATGAGTTGCAATGGAAATTCAGCTCTAGTCCCTTTACCGAATGGTTTTCTAGTTGCTTTTCCCGCTAGACATTGTTCACATACGGGTAGATCAACATTAGTGAGTGACCCTAAAAGGCCTTCTCTAGCTAATCTTTGCATTCTTTGCAACCCAATGTGACCTAATCTAGCATGCCAAGTATTTGCATCAATCTCAACATTACTAGAATAAAGAAAAACAACCATTAACATTAACATTGTACTGATCATAGTCAATGTCTAACACCATAAAACCATTCAATACATGACCTGAACCATGATAAACTGTTCCATACAATATGTCAACACAATCACCATGAAAATTTAAAACATAACCTAAGCTAAGAAGAACAACCACGGAGACCAAGTTTCGTCGAATATCCGGAGCATAGAGGACATCATGTAGGAATAGGCTTCGATCACCACGTAAAATTAATTTACATGTGCCGATACCCTTCACTTCAACTCTTGAGTTATTCCCAACATATATCCATCTTCTTCCAGGTTGTATCCGATGATACTCCACAAATGCTTCTCGATCTCTAGCTACGTGGTCTGTTGCTCCTGAGTCTATAGTCCACATTGGATGAGATTCAGCAAGCATTACAGTACTAGAAACAAAAGCATTACTTAAAGTAATGGAGTAATAGGGTACCTCTTTCGGCTTAGTGCATTCACGAGCAAAGTGACCCATCTTGCCACAATTGTAGCACTTCATCTTGGCCTTGTCCTTCTTCCCACCACCAAAATCTCTCTCCATTTCCATCATCAAAGTAAGAAGGCGTTCCATCTCAATTTGGCAAGAACGGTTTGCATTTACGCCGTGGAAATCGGGTGCTTTCCTCGTGATCGCATCCAGACCAACGTGAGATAGTATTGTTCGTGATTGATTCGCAATTCAACGTTCGTTCCGGGGCTATTTACTGTTTGCGCATTAGAATCAGGTAAGTCGTCTTCCGCCGACTAGTATTCCATCATTGGTATCAGAGCCCGATCGTGATTTCTGCCTTGTTTTTCATTGAGTTTTCTCATCTACCTTTTGATATTGAGATCAAGAGATTGTTTTCTACACTGTTTGGATGTCTAATGGTCGGAATTGCCATCTGAGAAACTCAAAATCGAACCGGAGTGAAGAACGGACTCGGCGTCGCGTACACCCATACGGTTTTGGCCATTTTTCGATATAATTTTTGGGCCAAAATTAATTTTTGAATATACAGGGTGAAAGATCTCGTCGAGACGAGTCCAACGGTGGGTCGAGCACCGCCGTACGACGCCGCACGCGCCCACACGCGCGGCCAGAAGCCGCTGCGCGTGGGCGCCACACGCCTGAAGTGCTGGATTGGCCAGCGCGTGCGCCACACGCGCCGGTCCATGAACCGGCGGATGCGCGTCACGCGCCGGTCGGCGAACCGGCGCGTGATGACGTCACCGTGACGTCATTCAACGGTCGGTAACCGTTGGGATGACGTCATCGATGACGTCTCGCCGGCGGTAGTTGGCCGGGCGACCCAACCTGACCCGACCCGTTGACCGTTGACCCGACCCGTTGACCGTTGACCGTTGACCCGTCACCGGTCGGACCGGCTAGGAGCCGTTTGGCTCGCTGGCGTGTGCGCCACACGTGCCGCGCACTCAGGCGGCGCGTGGGGGCGCGTGCGGGCTCCGATTGGAGCGTGGTCGGTGGCGTTGGGTTCGTATGGATGTCCTCTACACTGTGGTATAATTATTTTTCATTTTTGGATTTTATAAATATATGAAAATGTGTAGGGAACCCTATGTACGCGTATTTTTGGGTGTTTAATGCATAGTTTATTCATTTGTAGCTTGTATTTTCTTGTGGTTTAGGAAATACAGTAGCTAGCTTGTGTGCAAATGATGTCATATATGCTGTATAGAGCTTGGTTCGATGATATCATGTATATAGTTTAATATACTTGCAATTTTCAAGTTGCTAGAAAATTCGAACAATGGTAGGAAATCCATTACATGTTGAATTGCGATTTTAACTGGAGTTGCTGCATGATTGTTATTTGTATATTGTTTTACATCATGCCATGTTTTGTGTTAATGGAAAAATGTAGACATTACATGAGATCATGTAATTATTTTTCCTAGTGGGAGTTCGTAGGTTGGTAGAATTCGAAGGAGTTTTCACCTAGAACTCAAAATTTGTGCAAATTAAACTAATTAATGATAATAGAACAATTGTACATAGAAGTTGATTGGGAACATAGTGAACTTTTGTTTCTTTGTCTATTGTTCAATTATTATTATTTTAGTTTGTTTTTGCTGCAAATTAAATATGTGTGTTACTCTGAAAAATGTGCTAGTATTGATTCTGCGTCTATTATGTCAATATGTTATAGCAATTGATTATGACATTGGCATCCAAAACCATTGTGGCTGACCTCAATAAGGGTGAGAAGCTGAACGGTGACAATTATGATATTTGGCACCGAAAAGTTCAGTACATCCTTGAGGAGCAAGAGGTTTTGGAAACTCTCAACCACACCATGGATGAACCTGAGCATGGAACTTCGGCTCAGCACAGGAGAGATCTAGAAGCTTATCAAGCTTGGAAAAAGAAGAATAGCATTGCTCGCATCACGTTGCTGAGCTGTATGCAAGATGATCTCATGTGTGAGTTTGAAAGTTATGATAAAGCTCATATAATGTGGGTTGCCTTGAAAGATAAGTTTGGGGGTACATCTGCCACTAAGCTAAGGAGACTCACCATCAAGTTTGGCACATACCGAAAGCGCCCAAATATAACGATGAGGCAGCATCTTCGAGAGATGTCAAATATGATTCGTGAGCTGAAGTCGGCAGGTCACTCCCTTACTGATGAACAGCAGGTTCAAGCTGTTATAAGGTCCCTTCCTGACAATTGGGAGCATATGAAGATCAATATGACGCATAATGATAATATTGTCACTTTTGATGATATAGCGCGTCATTTGGAATTAGAGGATGAGCGCCTAGAGGCTGCGAGATCCTCTACTCATGCTTATGTTGCTGAATCGAGTTCGCGCAAAGCTTCGGGCTTCAAGCGCAAAAGGAATTCTCAATTCAACAACAAAGGGAAGAAGACGATCGAGGCACCCAAAAGGGCTAAGACCTTCCAACGCAAGAAGCATGGTGGGAAGAAGGACAAGGCCAAGATGAAGTGCTACAATTGTGGCAAGATGGGTCACTTTGCTTGTGAATGCACTGAGCCAAAAGAGGTACCCTATTACTCCATGCAAACCGTTCTTGCCAAATTGAGATGGAACGCCTTCTTACTTTGATGATGGAAATGGAGAGAGATTTTGGTACAAATGATCTGACCACCTCTCCAACGGTTGTGTTCGGGAGGATTATATACGTCTCCCTTCGTACCCCTCCATTAGCGTCTTTCCATCGTAACGTTTCAGCTTGAAACGGTGCGTCCAATCGCACCCCATCATGAACGTACTAACTAAAGTACAACAGATCCGATAAGGACAAAACGGATAAAGCGAAAGGAACAAAACCAGTGTTTCTAGTTCAACTTGCAAATGGTTTTCCCTTTATAATTACAAATAAGTATTTGGCGTCGTGTGTGGGGCCTACTCCCGCTGGTTTTTCGCTTTCCCACATGAGTAATACTATTTCTTCTGTGTTTTTATATTTTGAAAACGATATGGATTATATATGTTGTAAGTTAAGAAATTGCATATGTTATTGCATAAAATAGGATCGAACATTTACTGCCGTTTTGGTTGTTTAAAATAGGGAGTCATCCTTTAACTTCAGTTTGAACCGATTGCTTGTAAATGGTTCATGAAACCTTCTATGAAAGAATTACGAAAAGTTTATCATTTATGAATGTGGTTTTTGAGGCGCTTTGATATATATATATCGAATGGTGAAGTGTTGTGATTTAGTTATTAAACTTGAATTGTGAGAAGGGTTTTGATTTTGATTGTGGATTTCTGGAGATTTAGGTTAATTATGCTTAGTGTCTATGTAAACCCATCGAGGGTATGTAGATATGCACATACTAATTTAGAATATTTTTATGGGTCGAGCCACCGACTAATAATAGATGAAAACCTAATTAAAGGAAATTTTGGTTGCCTTGTCAAGGACGTTATGCGTGATCATTGACGCAAAAATGTAATTGGGTTCTAAGATTTGTCAAAGTGATACAATTAGGTCCTTCCGCCAATCAGTTCAATTTGGCTTATTATTTTATTAAGATACATGCATCTATCAAGTGCCACATTAGAAAAAAAATTTAAAATTTAAAAAGATAAAATTTTAAAATTAAAAAAATGAATAGAAAAGGATGATAGGGGGAAAAAGAACAAAAACTTAAAAAGGGGGCAAGATCTTGCACTTGCATGAAGATGACTCCCCTTCTCCTTCACCCTTTTCCTCACACATGGGGTTTTTATTGGGAACTATTGCAAAGCTCCTCCTTGATAGAAGGCGAAATCAGACCAGAAAAAAAAAAAAAAAAAAGGGGGATGATGTCGTTGCCCTAGCGTAGACATCTACATCTTCCTCCTAAACTTTTTTTTTTTTTTTTTGGTTTATTGCTATGTTCGCGAGCGTAGGAAGTCTTTTTCAAATTTTTAGTGTTCCTTATCAAAATTTTTAGGAAGTCTAAAATGAGTGATAAAAAGAGTCTCAAGGTTTTTCGAGCCATCTTTGATAATCCTTAAATTTCCCTAGTAGATTTTGCTTCTTCTCTCCCTATAGTTTTTTCTCATGAGAGTTTTCACGTAAATTTGTGTGTTCTTTTATTTTTCTTAATTTTAATTTCGTAGTAGTTTCAGCTTTGGTCATAACAAAAGTAATTAACATAATCATGTCGACATTTTTTGTCAGTCAAATTATAGAGAGTTGACAAAGGGACTTGATTACACAACTTTGACAAGTTCTACAACCTTATTATACTTTTTAAAAATTTTATGGTCCAGTTGCACTTTTCGACAAATTTTAGAACTGGTGTAAGCCAGTACCCAGTCGAGGTGGTTACGCTTGCGAGAAAGATGCCCGGATCGATGGTGGTGCTATGGAGGCCAATGCTAGTGCAATTAGTGTGGCTGCGGGAGAAGCCAATGGAGAGTAAATTTTTCTAGATTAAATTTACATGTGCAATTATTTGTCATGTGAATGCACACCGCCTGTTTTAGCATTGTTTAATTTTAACTTATCCTATTGTTAATTAGAAAATATTAGAAAAGGACCGATTGAGACGTTTTTGGAGAGATACAAATCCATCACCATCATGCGTGTCTTAGACCTTTCGTTGTCGATTGTCACCTTACGCATGTATGAGGATTAATGGCCATAGAATAATTGAAAATCTTTTGTCACTCACCTTTACAAAAATTCTTTTCTTGCAATAATTGATTGGATCTTCTTTTTTTTGGGAAAAAAATAATAGAGCACCCAAGACTTAATTACATTATTTTAACTAGTTTTAACATCATATTACAATTTTGAAAGTTTTAGAATTTAATTACATTTTTGTGATAAATTTTAAGACTTTTAGTGCACTTTTCTTTAAAAAAATACTACTCCTCTCAGTTTGATGACAACGAGACAAAACTTGTGCCTACCTCCACAAAGAGAGAGAGAGAGGGAGAGAGAGAGAGAGAGAGAGAGAGGGAGGGAGGGAGAGGTGGTTGTGCTTGCGGGACAGATGCCGGATCGATGGCGATGATATGGAGGCTAGTGCTAGTGCAACTGATTTAGCTATGGGCCAAGCTAATAGAGAGTAAATATGTCTAGATTAAGTTTACATGTGCATTCATTTGACATGTGAATGCATGCCACCTATCTTAGCATTGTTTAATTTTAACTTATGCTATTATTAGCTATAAAATATTAGAAAAGGACGTGTGCACTTACTTCTGGATATCTAGGGTGTCAATTTCACATCAGCATCCGAAATGTGAATGCATGCCACCTATCTTAGCATTGTTTAATTTTAACTTATGCTATTGTTAGCTATAAAATATTAGAAAAGGACGTGTGCACTTACTTCTGGATATCTAGGGTGTCAATTTCACATCAGCATCCTCATTTTTGGCAAGAAGTGCTCCAATTTGCAAATTGAGATATTTTAGAGCGATGACGATAAATCTGGAAATGCTTATGAATTATGCGGCTCACAATTTAAAGGATTAAGCATTATGAGACAAGCGTGACGGGCCGGTCAATTCTGATCGATCAAAACACCGTTCGGTCTTAGGATTATTGATCTCAAGTCAGCCTTACACACACACGCGCAAATACAAGGGTCGGATGAGCATAAACCGAAGGACGCCAAATCAGGATGAATTAAAGCTCACTGTGGGAAACAACATTGGAGTTGACGTCGAGTTCGTGGGAGATGTCATTTTGATTTTAGATTCTGGTTTTAGGATGATGTTGAAAAACACCTTTTACGTACCTTCTTTTAGGCGGAATTTAGTTTCCGTGTCTTGTTTGGACATGTGTGGATACTCTTTTTTGAGATAAAGAGTAATACTATTTCCATGTTTTATGATTCAAATAAGATTGGGTGTTACAATTTATCCAATGGATTGTATCGATTGAGCTTATCTTCCAACGACATGTACGTTGCTTATTCAGCTGAAAAAGTTGTTTCCAATAGGCCTCTACCTAAGGAACAGTTTTATGCATTGTGGCATAAACGTCTTGGTCACATCTCTAAAGAAAGAGTAGAAAGGCTTATAAAGACTGACATCTTGCCTACTCTTAAATGTGATCTAGAGACTTGCGTGGACTGTTGTAGAGGTAAGATGACAAAGATAAAGAAGAAATCCGCCGTACGAAGTTCTGACTTGTTGGAGGTTATTCACACTGATATTAGTGGACCGTACACGGCTACCTTGTGCAGAAATTTTTATTTCATCACATTTATTGATGACTTTTCCCGATATGGATACTTGTACTTGATTAAAGAAAAGTCCGAGTCTCTTGACAAATTCAAGATTTTTCGGACTGAAGTGGAGAAACAATTGGGAAAAGTTATAAAGATTGTCAGATCTGATCGTGGTGGTGAGTATTATGGTAGGCACGGTGATGCTGGACAACTTAAAGGGCCATTCGCTAAATACTTAGAGGATTCTGGGATAATAGGTCAGTTTACTATGCCCGGAAGTCCTGAACAAAATGGTGTGGCTGAAAGGCGGAATCGCACTCTTATGGACATGATGAGAAGTATGATTAGTAGGATCAATTTACCTGGTTTTCTATGGGGTGAAGCTTTGAAAACAGCTCTTTATATTCTAAATCATGTTCCTACTAAATCGGTTCCATTGACTCCTTTTGAGTTATGGACTGGACGTAAGCCTAGCTTGAATCACTTTAGAGTTTGGGGATGTCCTACAGAGGTGAAGTTATACAATCCGGCATTGAGTAAGTTGGATTCCAAAACTACTCGATGTTACTTCGTATCTTACCCAGATCATTCAAAGGGGTATCGGTTTTATAACCCTAATGGAGGTACAAGAATTGTGGAGTCTCAGATTGCAAAATTTCTGGAATTTGACATAGCTAAAAATGGTAGTTGCTCACGAACGATTGAAGATGATAGTATGGTGGGGATTACTGGATCATTGTCTCATCCTGTGCAGACAATTGTGGAGCCTCCTGCGCCACAAAATGAGCCTATTGTGGCCCAGGATCCTACTGTTGAGACAGTTCATGAAGAAATTCCACAAGCTCCTCAGATTCAGAATGAGGATGAAGTAGCTCCACTCAGAAGATCAACTAGAGAAAGACGTTCTGCTATACCACCAAATTATCTAGTCTACCTAGGAGAGCATGATTATGATATTGGTTGTGTTGTCGATTCGGTGACTTATACGGATGCCATCTCATCTCTTCAATCAGATTTGTGGTTAGATGCGATGAATGATGAGATGCAATCTATGAAACACAATGGTGTTTGGGAGCTTGTTGAATTGCCTGAAGGTTGTAAACCTATTGGTTGCAAATGGGTATACAAGACTAAAAGGGATTCCAAAGGGAAGATTGAAAAATTTAAAGCCAGACTGGTAGCTAAGGGTTTCACTCAAGGAGAAGGAATTGATTATGAAGCAACATTTTCTCCAGTTTCTTCTAAAGATTCATTTAGAGTGATATTGGCATTAGTAGCTCATTTTGATATGGAGTTACACCAGATGGATGTTAAGACTGCTTTTCTAAATGGAGACCTTAATGAGGAGGTTTATATGGTGCAACCTGAAGGTTTTGCAGCAGATGACTCAGGTAAGCTTGTTTGTAGATTGAAAAAGTCTATTTATGGCCTTAAACAAGCTTCTAGACAGTGGTATTTGAAGTTTCATAGCATTGTCACTTCATTCGGTTTTATTGAGAACAAAGTAGATCAGTGTATATACACCAAGGTCAGTGGGAGGAAATATATTTTTCTCATACTTTATGTGGATGATATCTTGCTTGTTAGTACTGACATTGGTTTATTGCATAAGACAAAGCGGATGTTATCGAAAAATTTTGACATGAAAGACCTTGGTGAGGCGTCTTTTGTTCTTGGCATTGAGATCCATAGGGATCGCTCTCGCCGTTCATTGAGTTTGTCTCAGAGGGCATATATTGATCGCATTTTAGAAAGATTCAATATGCAGCATTGCAAACCAGGAATTGCTCCTGTTATTAAGGGTGATAAATTGAGTCTTTTACAATGCCCTAATTCAGATTTTGAGAAAGCTCAAATGAAGGATGTACCTTATGCTAGTGCACTTGGTAGTATTATGTATGCTCAAGTTTGCACTAGGCCAGATATTGCTTTTGCAACAGGGCTTCTAGGCAGATATCAGTCAAATCCAGGACATGATCACTGGGTTGCTGCCAAGAAGGTTTTAAGGTACTTAAAGAGAACAAGAGATTATATGCTGATTTACAGACATGTTCCAGACTTGCAGCTAGTAGGGTATTCAGATGCAGATTTTGCTGGCTGTCAAGATGATAAGAAGTCAACAACTGGACACATATTTATGTTGGCAGGAGGTGCAGTATCATGGAAGAGCGAGAAACAGAAGTCTATATCTTCTTCAACCATGCAAGCGGAGTTTGTAGCATGTTTTTCAGCTGCTACTCAAGCTATTTGGCTCCGGAACCTCATTAGGGAGTTATCAGTTTATGATTTTATGGATAGGCCCATACAGCTGCATTGTGATAATAACTCTGCAGTGTTGTTTATTAATAACAACAGAAGTCTCAATGGGTCTAAACACATGGAGGTCAAATTTTTGACCATAAAGGAATCAGTGCAGAATGGTGACGTTGCAGTAGATCATATTTCTACAGATGATATGGTTGCAGATCCACTAACTAAAGGTCTACGCCCATGTGTTTTTGAGCGACATGTCATTAGCATGGGCTTAGGAGCATCTTGGGATGCTGTCATTTAGTGGGAGCTGTATTTTATTTTTTCTTTAAATAAAGTTTACATCTGTATTTGTTACAATTTAGTAACATTTCGATATATATATGTCAACTTTTGCATTCAATAAAATGTTTTTGAATGGTTTGTTATTATGTTGAATATATATATTGTTAAAGTCTCAAGGTATTGCTTAAACCTTGAGTGAAGGCTAGGGGCATACGGTTATTAGCCTTGTCCATATGTCTTGTTATATATAAAGAAATGTTAACCATAAGGACAAGACATATGTAGGTTCATGGAACCATAAAGACATTCTCTAGTGGCACAATTTTGTGACGCTTAAGGTAAGAGAATGGTGGCCCGACAAATGAGATCTCTCTATGAGAGATGTTGTCCATTTGACACACTACCATATTGGATCCATATCAATAGAGTTAAGAACATTCGTGACCATGGAAGGCTCTGTGTGTATACATGCAGTTACCGCCATGATTCGGTGTTTGAGACTTTATGGGATAGGATTGACTATTAAGAATTATCTCTAGACCAAAGTGCGCACATACAGTACGATTATAATTAATATAGTCCAAGTGGGAGAATGTAAGAGTTTTCTTAATGTGGACTACATTAATTGATATTGTAATTTACCGTTTAACGTTTACCGTTTTACGGGGTTTGGTCTAAGGTGAGATAGAAGGTTTCTTAATTAGTCTAATATGGGGCTGGCTAGTGTGGGCCGAGTTGAGCTTGGCCCGTAATGAGGGGGCCTAGCTGGAAACTCTATAAATAGCGCTAAGTCTCTCCTCTAACCCTAATTCATTCACACGTATCCTCACATAAGGGCGTTAACCTAACGCTAAGGGGTGAGGGGGCCGTCTCATTGAGCCAGTGATAAGGAGGGCAATAGAGGAGAAGGACTTGCGCGTGGAACATCGTGTTTCCGCTTCCGCTTCAAGAACGATGGATCCTAAGACAAGTGCGTTAATCTTTCTTGTCAAATATGCATGTTCTTGTTCTGGTTATGGTGATTAAGGGATTGCATAATTTGCATCTAACATGTTTGAGACTTCATTGTAAAAAGTGTTTGTAGATGTGTCCCTATCTCAACATTAGGTGACACACGGTTTCTAGCCATCAAAGCTTCCATCATTTGCCTAGCATTGTAGTCTGCAGGCAAACCACTTTTCAAGTGTTCCTGAATGGAACGCTTCATGGACAGCAAGCAAATTCTATTGCTCTTTTCCCATACAGCAAAATTTGTTTTCTGAGCCTCTGTACTCTCAGCAGTCAGATCTGCTGGCCGATCAGCAGTAAGAGCCATATGAACATCTGCCATCTCCATAGCAAACAAAAAATCCTCTCTCCATTTCTTAAAATTCGAACCAGCAAGAACCTCAATAGTGACGGAGTTACCAATTACAGAAAAAGTGACTGAAAAAACAAGCAATGTATAAAATTAGCATCATGTGAGCAATGTGTAACTTGACACACAAGTACACATCCAGAGAGTTACATGCAAAATCACATAATCACCTTTGGGCGAGAATACATGACAAGCGGTTGTAAATTCCCCACATGATAGCGGTTATAAGAATATATTCCAATCTTCGTGAATTCATCACCTTTGGGCAGATGAACCACTAGGATCAGTCACTCCTCCACCACATAATCATGTATCCCTCCATGAACTAATATATAATTACCCCCTTTGGGAGTATGACTACACATTAGACCAGGAGACATCCCAATCAACATACGAGACCGAAATTTCTCAAACCCAATTAAGTGTGCCACTTTGGCAGTCACAACTCAATTGAATTATTGAAACTCTCTCATACCGGGGATATAAAATTCACATCTCACGTAAACCATACATATGTGATTTTAATTTTAGTGACAGGGGCAGTAAATCACTAAAATCACATATCATGCTAATCACATTGCTTCATTCATTAATAAAAAATAAACTTAATTGTATATTATTAATGAATAACACTCATAAAAGTCATGTGATAACATACCGGTAACCCAAAGACACTGTATTTCCACAATCACAGAAAAATACAAGAAAAATACGCAAAAATACACTAAAAAGCACGTATTTAGGGTTCCATATGTATTTTCACATTCATAAAATCATCAAAAATGACAAATAAATATACCACGACGTAGGAAATTACCATACAAGTCGAACACCACCAGCCACGCGCAAATCGGAGTCCCCACGCACCCGCACGCGCCGCCTAAGTGCGCGGCACGTGGGGCCCATGCGCGGGCGTCAAAAGGCTGGTCAAAACGGTCTGACCGGTGGCGGTCCGACCGGTTGACCGGTCTGGTCAACGGTTGACCGGGTCGGGTCGGGTCAACGGGTCGGGTCGGGTCGGGTCCCATTGCTGACGTCAGCGGGTCGGATCGAATCCGGGTCGCTGACATCAGCGTCCGCGTGCGCCGCACGCACGAGCAGCGCCCCGCGCGTGGGAGCGCGTGAGGGCGCGTGGGCGCGCGTCTTCGACGCCCGGCGGCGCGTGGCCGCGCATGGGGGCGCGTGGGGCCTCCCCCGGCGACACGCCGCCCACGGTCTTGCTCGCCTCGTCGAGCCCAGTCCGAATATGTGATTTAATTTTACTTTTATTGTATTTAAAAATCTCGAAAATCACAAATTATGGCAAAATTATATGCGTTCGAGTTCTAGGGTTATGGAGGCTCCGATACCACATGTTAGATGCAAATTATGTAATCCCTTAATCACCATAACCAGAACAAGAACATGCATATTTGACAAGAAAGATTAACGCACCTGTCTTGGGATCCATCGTTCTTGAAGCGGAAGCGGAAACACAATGTTGCACGCGCAAGTCCTTCTCCTCTATTGCCCTCCTTATCACTGGCTCAATGAGACGGCCCCCTCACCCCTTAGCGTTAGGTTAACACCCCTTATGTGAGGATACGTGTGAATGAATTAGGGTTAGAGGAGAGACTTAGCGCTATTTTATAGAGTTTCATTGCCCCGTCATTACTTCTGGTGCCAACCCGCCCACACTACCCCACCCATATTATATTAATTAATTAATAAACATTCTATCTCACCTTAGACCAAACCCCGTAAAACGGTAAACGTTAAACGGTAAATTACAATATCAATTAATGTAGTCCACATTAAGAAAACTCTTACAAGGAGAGAGTATATTCACTTGTAAACAAGCTTAATACAATGAGGGGGATGGACTCATATTTATACAAGTTCGGGTCGTATCTCGGTCGTTGATCGTCCCTCCGATCCAACGGTTGTGTTTGAACGATGGCCATCATTACAAGTCTACACAGCAGGCCACTCAATGGCTGTAGCCGTTGGGAAAGCCCATGGGCGTGTGTCAGAAGCAAGATCAGGGCAGCAGGGCCGCCTGACATGGAGCAGGTGGGCAGGTGGGCAGGTCACGGGTTGCACATGGGCTGGCTAAGCATTACTCACGGATCGTGCACAGGCCTTCGTTTGCATTGTGCATGGGCTGATCATGCGCTGATGATGGATCGTTCTAGGGTCGTTCGTGGGCTGCTCGCGTGGACAAGCCCTTGTGCGTGGCATTGCCTCATCACGGATGGTCTTGGATCATACTTCGTTCGCGGGCCGTGTCACAAGCATGTAGGATTGTTTAAAGAGATACACATCCATCACCATCAAGCACGTCATAGACCCTTCCTTGTCGATTGTCACCTCATGCATGTATGAGGATTAATGGCCATTGAATAATTGAAAATCTATTATCACTTGCCTTAGCAAAAATTCTTTTCTTGCAATAATTGATTAGATCTTCTTTTCTTTTCTTTTTTTTTTTTGGGGGGGGATAATAGAGCACGTAGACTTACTTACATTATTATAACCAGTTTTAACGTTTGATTACAATTTTAAAAGTTTTAGGATTTAAATCTATTTTTGAGATAAATTTTAAGATTTTTTAGTGCACTTTTCTTTAGAAAAATACTACTCCTCTCAGTTTGATGACGACAAGACAAAACTTGTGCCTACCTACGGAGAGAGAGCTATGTCTATGAGAAAGATGCCCAGATCGATGGCAGTATTATGGAGGGTAGTGCTAATAACGAATGGTGAAGCTATGAGCGAAGCGGATGAAGGGTAAATATATTTAGGTTATTTTTACATGTGCATTCATTTGACAAGTGAATGCATGCCACTTGCTTAGCATTGTTTAACAATAACTTATCCTACTGTTAGTTATAAAATATTACAAAAGGATCGATTGAAGTTTATATCTGCACTAACTTCTGGATATCTAGGGTGTCAATTTCACATCAATATATCCTAATTTTTGGAGAGAAGTGCTCCAACTGGCAAATTGAGATCTTTGAAAGCGATGACAATAAATCCATAGATGCTTATGAATTTTGTGGCTCACAATTTAATGGATTAAGCTTTTTGGGACAAGACATGTCGGATCGTACTGCATAGAATAGGACATGTTTGGAGAGATATAGATCCATCACCATCACGCGTCTTAGACCTTTCCTTATTGATTGTCATCCATCACCATCACATGTCTTAGACCTTTCTTTATTGAATCCACGAATAATTTCCTAGCACTATTTACAATTATTGGTGAGCAATTATGCTTGATGAGATTATAAACATTGTCCTCTATTATTTGACAGTGATTATCCAGAAGAAGTCATAAATTCCATTGTTATAGGCATAACCACCTAATAATCACGTGTTGGTGTCAATCCATCGTATTTGCCTCCTGATGTATTGGCAAACCTCTGTTTTGATCATGAATTACACAGCCTCAATATTTCCCAGAAAATTTGCAAGTATCTGTGGTAACTATTTGTTGTTGATGGCTTACCGATCTCTTTCAAATTGTCTACAAATGAAGGATCTCATCAATAATTGGTAAGTTATCCGATTTATTCAATTCGTTTACTGTTCAGTTCATTGATAACTTCTGTTTTAACCAAACTTTGCTTTCATCGATAATAACCAAAATTTGGTCAGTTTTGGTGGGTTCGGTACCCTAAAAAATCCCAAATTTTTAGCCTAAAAAAAATTCTCAAACTTTCATTCAAGTCCTAAATTTGCCCTGATGCTAACCCTCCTTCCAACGTGCTTGAAGTGGCATTTTCACGTCAATGATAAATTTACCTCAGCAAACTCATGCGGATTTAACATTTATGCATAAATACTGTTCATATCCACCGTTATACTTAGGCTCCATTTTTTTACGGAAAATGAATGATTTGAAAAATATTTTCTAAAAATTTTGTTTGTATCACTTATAAAAGTTAAGAACCAAAAAATATTTTTATCATCTACGAGGATGTTTAGATATAAATTATTATAAATATTAAAAATATATTTCATTTACTAATTATTTCAATCTATACGAGCGGTCTTTTTTAAGAAAATATTTTTTAAATCATTTATTTTTCGCGAAACAAATATAGCACTAATAAATGTAGCACTAATGTTCATCATCTTTGCATCGTGGTTCGGTTCATCGTCTTTTTTTATTCTTTGGCTAGGACGCCGTTGACACCCCACGCAGGCCCCTCCAAGCTCGAGGAAAATCGCTGCTGACCTCGGATCAGCCCGACACTCCCTTGTTCTGCCTCCCAACCAACGTTCGGCATAAGGCCAACAATGGTCCTTGACTTCCCATGGACCGGCTAAGGCCGTCATTTGCCTTGCTAGACCTCGGATCAGCCCTAGATCTCGATCGAGCTCCCCCTGTGGACTTCATGGCATCGTCACCGAATTGGGACCATGGCTGCCGCCGCCGCAAGCTTTGTGGCCCGGAGCTTGAGTGGCTATGGCCATGGCTGCGTTGCAAACTTGAAGCGCAAAGCTCACATGTAGCCATGGCCGCCGCGAGCTTAGAGTTGTTTCGGCCTCTAGTATGTGCAAATTAGCTTTCCTATTTTGCGTTTTATGATTTGGGAGTATGCATTGCGTGTATACTTGTTGGGATAATAAGCCGATACGTGCTTTCCTCTTTATTTTCAACAGTAGCCGTGAGTTGAAGATGATGAATATTACTTATGAACGTTACCGTGATAAAGACCATGAAGTATAAGAGAACGGTGAATATGAACACTGGACAGAGGTCTATTGCTGAGGTAGACCTATTGTAAATGCCACATCAAACGCATTGGACAGAAGGTTAATGTTGTGATAGATTTGAGACTTGAGTGAAATAGTGAGTTTGTTTCGTGGAAAATAAATAATTTGAAAAAAAAAATCAAACAAATGAGAGCTTCTATTACTAATAAAAACAAACAAACAAAAAATATTTCATTGTTTATGAAAATATTTAGAAATAAATTATTGTCAATAATAAAAATATTATTCATTAGCTAGTTATTTCAAGTAATGCAAGCGATCATTTTTAAGAAAATACTTTCCAAATTTTTTCATTTTCTATGAAATAAACAGAGCCAAAGTTAATGTTTTTTTTTATAAAAAAAAATCTTAAGGTAAAATTAGAGTTGAAGCTAAAATTTAAATTTTTTTTTAGGTATTAGGCCTTTTTTCTTGTCAACCATCTTATAGGTTTGATGAAAATTTAAGGATAAAGACAATGATACCATACAAAATGCACTTGCATATATGAGCGTAAAAATTAATTCCCGTCGTAGTTCTAAAGTCCACTTGTTGGCATGGTCAAGCAAGGAAAGTTCAAGAAGTGTCATGACACATGACCTGTGAAAAGAAGGCAATGTTAGTATGTGAATGAAAAATTGATCTTTCTATGAGGTTGCCCCTTACAATGGAATCAAGGCGATGGTACCCATCCCATAGTCCCTATTTACGGGCATTCAATATTTTAGCAAGATTTTATCGTAAGATGAGACATCATTAAAAGATCAATCCGTGGCTATCAATCGAATGTTCACTCCATTCCAAAAGTTCCATATGAAAATGTGGCATCAATTTTGAAAGGTTGATTTGTGATTTTACTCCTACAAAAATGAGTTGATTTTTATTTTGAGTAATCTATTCACAAAATGTGATTTGAATTTTAATTTTAAAATACGAGAAAGAAAAAATTTGATGGAAAATGTAATCTCCATTTTTGTGCCCCAAAATATAATCTTGACTTGAAAGGATCTATATAAAATGTGATTTTGAGCCCATAATTGAAAATTAAGACAAAACCATATGTTCCGTAGAGCTAGATCAAAGGAGCTTGAAATTTATATTCAAGGTTCATTACTAAGAGCGGTTGTCAAAATTTTCAATTATAAGCCTAGATCACTTAGGACATCGATTGATTTCCACAAATCTGAAAAAGGAAAGTTTCAATCAAAAGTGAACAAGTGGAGAGAAATCATACTTACCGTGGGTGACGATTTTTATTTTCCAATCACATAAACATGCACATGAGAGTGAGGCTCGACTTTTACTCTAGACAGCTCAAAATGAAGCCACGGGATGACCGGATTGAACCAACGTGATAGCAGTTAGGTTGGGGTTCCTAATTCCGGCGTTGTCAAAGAGCCGACCCGTCTCACAAGATAGCAGACCGAGGTAGTAACTCTCGACACCAAGAAAGAAATTTCAGAATTGAGATAGGCGACTCGTACAACGTGATTGTAGTCGGAGTGGTATCCACCTCAACGCCATCCTAAGTCCCATATGAATGCCACTCTAAAGGTCATAAAGTACTTAAAGAAATGCTTAGGACTTGGGTCACTTCTTTCTAGAAAATACAACATGTAAATGACAGCCTATTGTGATGCGGATTATGCAACTTGTCCCATGAGTTGAAGGTCCATCACTGGTTTCTATATTAAGTTGGGAGAATCTTTGATTTCATGGAAAAAACAATCAACTGTCTCATTGTCTTCAGCTGAAGCATAATATCGAGCCATGACAAAAACCACTTGTGGGATGGTATATATACAAGGCGTACTTCAAGACCTTGGGTACAAGTTAAGGGACCAACCAAACTATTTTGTGACGATGATGCAACTCTCAAACCTGTGGGGAATCCCATAATACATGAAAGAACAAAACACATAGTAGTGGATTGTCATTTCACTCAAGATAAGATCCAGGAAGGAATAATTGAGACAAGAGGAATCGAAACCACAGAGCAGCCTACTAATATCTTCACCAAACCTCTATATCAAAGACAACGTGTATATCCATTGAGCAAATTAGGTGTCTTGGGCATTTATAAGCCACCAGCTTGAGGGGGAGTGTTAGAAGATATACTCGAGATGAAGAAAATCAATCCGGATTGAGATTGATACATTAAATCAATCTAAGATTAGAATTGATTCCTTAGAATATATTCCTTCCTTTCTTTGTATATACTTTGTACTATTTATACATTATATTGTACATGTAATCTTTCAAATTGAAGAAATACAAAATTTCCCTCAAATTCCCTTCATTTTCGACTTCTGCATTTCTTCTTCGACTTCTAGGAAAGTTTGCCGGTGGCTCCAAGGCGCATTTGTGCGGGCATCAAAGATGCCGATCTAGTGCCTCTGGATAAGACACCAGTGCTAGCAAGGGCACAGCGTCCGAGAGCTGCAGCTCTTGGAAGTGGACGTGTGCCCTCTCGATTGTAGGGTTGTGAATAACCGCAAAGGTAGTGTTGTGATTGTGGGACTTACGGAACTAGTAGGAAGAAAAGAATCTCTCTCTCAATTGTGAAGCCCACTTTTTTGTTGTAATTATGGGTTAATAGATCAACGTAAGTGCGTAAAATGAGACATATCTCTTCAGTTCATGTATCAGTTAAGTTCATGAATATCTTAAGTTCATGAATCTCTTTGGTTCATGTATTTGTTAAGTTTATGAATCTCTTCAGTCCATGAATATCTTCAATTCATATATCTCTTGCGTTTATGAGTCTCTTCGATATATGTATCTGTTAAGTTCATGTATCTCTTGAGTCCATGTGTTTGTTCAATTTATGTCCATTCAAACTCTATAAATGAAATTGAACTATTTGTTGGAAATATGACGGGAGATACCGATCCTGGTTATCTATTAATTGATTCAATTAATCCCTGATTAGCTTGGTAAAGTAGAAATGTAATCATAATGTAATCGTGTAAATTTCCTTTCCTGTTTTTTTTCTCTAGTAGTATAAATAGAGCAATGTAATTGTACAATATACATAGAAATACATATTACAATTTCCTCCAAAACACTCTTCAATTTATGACATGGTATTAGAGTGCGTTAATCCTAACCTAGCTTCCGCAACCCAACAATTGCCTTCGGTTCCTTTCTAACTTGTTGTTGTAACTTCAATTCTGCAAAACAAGTCAGCCACCGAGTAGGAATTCAAAACCTTTTTTTTTTTTTTCTGATATCACCCCAAAAGGCACAAATCAATGGAGAAAACTCCCTCATCTCCACAAATCACTGATCCTACACATCAGCACGTTTCAGATGAAACCAACGAACAATGTTCTTTGGCACAGCAGTTTGCACCTACACCCACTCCAGATAGGTCTCTGGCCCAATCCCATGGGCACACGTCAACTGGCATCCAACCACCAGACCGAGCTACACGTGGGTCCAACATGGATAGTCTGGAGGAGGAATTCGGCCTAATGGAGTTGAGGCAATACCGAGCCCAATTAGAGGATCAAGTTTGGGAGGACTGGGTCACAAACCCGAGTCGATTCCACTGGATATGGGGATAAATCCCTACCTAGTTCCCCAACCCGGATACCTGCCCTATGAATTTCCGGTGAACGGCGGCCATCCCAATAAGAACAGAGCCTCATCAACCTCCAGCTCGTCAGACCCAATAACTATAGTGCCTAGGCATATGATTTCCGTCAAACTCTTGTCACCAAAGACAATGAGGGATTTCTTGATGGATCAATTCCTTACTCGACCAATGATGCATACAACGACTGTCACGACCTCTCTTTTTCCGTCCGGGGGAAAAGGAAGAAGGTTTAGGGGTATTTGCCTAAAGAAGCGGACCAATGGTCCTAAATTAGACGCGGGCTCTCCCAAACCCATACCTCGCGCGACATTAGATTTTGTTTTTTAGTTCTTAACAACCTAAATATTTCTAGGAGTCGCCACTAGCCTATTGGGGTTGGCTAGAAACCAATCGAGGCACGAGAGTATTGTCTCGATTCCTACGCAACCAGAGATTTCTAGGAACAGGGACTTGTTTACGCTAATGTTTCTATTAACGCCCTTATGGTACCACTAACTTGAAAGATTGTTCATCTAAATGGCCACACAATCTTAATTACTAATTATAATCCTTATAAAACCGCTAAGCATCCATGCAAATATTTTTTTTTTTTTTTTTGTAGGTTTGTTTTCCTTAATGTCTACACCAATCCTAACATAATTTAGAAGATAAATTTACACTCAAATTAAAAAAAAGCGGTGCACAAGTAAATATCCAAGAAATTGAAATGACTTGAAAGTAATGCGAAAAAGAAAGACCCGATACAAATCGAGCAAATAATATTACATGGCCTTGTTATCACACCCCGGGACAGGACCCCCGTGAGCGAAATGGAAATTTAAATATGCATGACATTACTCTAGATGCATGAAATTACTCTAGATAATTTTAATCTATGCAAAATGGATTATTTACAAAAATGATCATAAAATACCAAAATAGCATTAAATTAGGAAAATGACCTTTTAAAATTAAGAAAATTTCATAGATGTCATTTTTGCCTTAATTTGATGCCATCTATCACTTTTATATTCTTTTGAAATTTTTGGATTTTTGGATTTTTTTTTATTTCTTTATTTTTAAAAAAAAATAAAAATAATAATTTCCTAAATCGATATATGCTAACATTGAA
This sequence comes from Eucalyptus marginata, assembly GCA_014182565.1. Taxonomy (NCBI): domain Eukaryota; kingdom Viridiplantae; phylum Streptophyta; class Magnoliopsida; order Myrtales; family Myrtaceae; genus Eucalyptus; species Eucalyptus marginata. The sequence goes on along the minus strand of CM024586.1, from coordinate 42,094,789 downwards.
CAACACAGCACATGAATATCACAATAACCAAGCTCAAATCGACCGTTTCAAGATCAAAACTTGGTTTGTGCATTTCGTCGAACACTTGGCGTGCATCAAATCACCCCAAACCAGCTTCCTCGGGCCATGTTTGCGGCCTTCAATCTCAACCCATAAGCAATCTCATGTGAAACTAAAGCATCAAGATTATACTACCACATGCAAAGAGCAAGATTAGACAGAAATCATAGCTTAAAACACAAGAGAACTAAGTTGAAATCGGTCTCAAATATGCGGGTTTGAGCTGAGTTTGTAAATCTGAGATTGAACCCAAGTCAAGCAAACAGGTTGCATGCCCATATTCAAGCCCCGACACTCATCACATGCAAGATCTACGGGACACATTACTTGATCCGAGTGAAAGTACGTAGCATGGGCTTTCAAATGCAATAAACATCATAGAGAATGACCAACTTAACACATCAAAACGACCTCTCCAAGAAGCATACATACAAAACTCTTGAAGAGATTTCAACACTTAGAAAAATTCCAACCTCAAAATCAGTTTCTTGGACTAGTTTTCCTCTTGATTTTTTACTATTAAAACATGTTCAAAACCGAACAAAAATACATGTAAGATACTTACCTTGCTTCCTAGTTTCTTTGGCAAGTGATTCTTGGCCGAGGAAACCAAGGACTTATCCTCGGGAGGCACGTGGAAGTTGGCTCCTTCAAACTGGAAATGAGATCTGCAGAAAAAAGAACTGACAAGGAAGGTTTTAGCTCGCCTCCAAAATTAGACTCCATGACTTTTGTTGTTGGAAAAATAAACACCAAACAAAACTATATATATTCTAGTTTGGTTTTGAACTCATGGTTTTCCTCATTTGTCTCTCAACTTTCTCAAAAACACTCGCTTTCTCTCACTCGTGACCAACCGAGCTCAACACTTAGAAAAATTCAAACTTTCTTTGGCCCGCCAGGAGGGGAGTTTTCAGGGGGCTTTAGGAGGCCTTCCCGATCTCCATTTGAGACGTACGACCTATGGTTGGAAAGATATTTGAGTGAATTTTCACTCTCTCGTTGAAGGTTTTGGCTAATTTTGGCTGCAAGCTTGTGAAAATTTCACTTTTCTCCCTAAAGGTTGATCTGGAATTTATGGGTTTTTTGCTTTCTGGAGTTGCTTCTGAAGGTGTCTTTGGGGAACGATTCCAAGCTCTCTCCTCTCCCTCTCGTCTCCTCTCTCTCGTGCCTCAAGAGAGCATGCTTCATAGATCTTATCCCCTCAATTAGAGGATTTTTGGTCTGTATTTTGTCCACCTACCAAGCCTGTCGACAGGGCTCCTTCACCCACTCTCTGACTTTCAATTTTTCCACTTCTGCAGCTGTTGAGTGTACGGATTTGGTGCGATTTTCCCGTGCTTTCAGCAGCTTATCCCTACCCAATTCTTGTCCACTTGCACTAATAATTATGACCTTCCATCACGTGCAAAGATCAAGCTGGTTGGGCAGGTGAGGAGGATATGGTGGGGCCACCAAGTTGCTTACTCAGTAACTCCGAAATGAGGCTAAACCGTGGGCTGGGTTTTGGTAGCTCGTTTGAGTGCTTTAATCCATCAATTTGGCTGCAGTTTTTGATCAATTAGTAAGCTCATGTATAGTAATTTAAGATCTCGACCAGATTTTGCAATTGTACCCACCCAATTTTGCAAGAAAGTCCCTCAAAGTTAGCCATTTTCTTATCCGAAAATACCCAATTCAAGGCAAATTTGGTCTTTTTGGCCCAATTTTATTGATTCGACTTGGCCCAAATTCAATTTCAACTTAATTGGTAACCAAGATGATGATTTAAGGGTTCATGCGAAATTTTGTGAAATTTGCGAATTGGTCCCTCAACTTTTGAAAATTGCATTTTGGCCCCAACTTGCCATTTTAATTCCAATTTGACCTCCTAGGCTTGGCTAGTCACATTTAGATCATTGGCCCCAACTTGCTTCTTTTTTTCTTTTTTCTTTTTTTAGGAAAAACATCTTCCATTAAAAAAAACTATACTAAACACCTAGATAATCTATATGCAATAATTTGAAAAGATATATTTTTGTGGAAAAGCAAGTTCCCATTTTTTTGGAAATGATTTTTGGGCAAAAATTTAGGTGTCAACAACGACACTAGAGGAGATGTAACCAACTAGTATGTACCTGGATTGGAGATTGCATCTCGGTGAAAGTTGCAGCCGAGCTCCCACCGATGGAGGACTCGAAAACTATTTGGGAAAGCATCCGCGAATTGTACTAGAGGCTTGATCAGGTGAAATTGTTCACCATAACCCAAGCACTCTCTGAATTGAAGCAAAGGAACCTCTTGATTACCGGTTGCTTCAATCGGCTCTATAGAACGAGCTCGAGGCGGCCGAAGAGCAGCTCGAGGGACCTGAGACAACGCTTTGTCAATATCGGGCAATGAGGGAAAGAGAGAAAGTAACGCGTTTTTTGCTGAGCTTGAACGAAACATACTCACCATTCAGGTCATAGATCTTGATGATGGAGCCAATGCTATCACTCGGCCAGATTTACTAGCTAGCCGTCTAAGAGGAGAGCCAGAGGTTGGTGACAGTCAAGCATGCGAAGACGAGCTATGGTGTCACTCTTACAGCCCTCATAGCAGGATCCAGCTCGCTGCTCGGAGTCCATGGAGGATTTGCAGGTGCCAGGGGTCTCGACACAGGAGGTTCCAGCTTGTTGCTCGGCGGCCATGGAGGACTTGCAGGCATCAGGAGTGCTGGACAAGCGGTGGCCATGAGAAGTGAAGGAGGCAACCCTAAGCAGATGGACGGCCACGATCAAAAGGGGCCATCCGACGGTCCAAACTCGCCCATCAGTTTACTTGGATCCAACGGTGGTTACCAAGTGAGATTCGAAGACCATTATGTCTCATCCAACGCACCTGAATCCAATGCTTATTATTTAGCCACGACAGCACCCACACGTAAAACATCCAACGGACCACGAAATGCCACGTCATCACATAAATCAGGTGGGCAAAATTCAAAAAATAAAGGAAAATATTGTGAATATTGCAAATGCCCGCATCATACAATTGAAACATGTTGGAAATTACATGTCAAGCCGGGTGATAAAGAAAAAAGGGAAAAAGAATTTTCTACTTATCAGGTTTCAGCATTAAGGACCAATGGGATGCATCAACCAATTACCCAATATCAGTACCAAAATAGCATGAAGGCTCTAGATCGATTAACCACAAATGACAAAGCTACAAGTTTTTCAGGTACTCTCCTTTCCAAGACGCATTCAATATCCATTGATGCATGGATAATCGGTTCAAGTACCAATGACCACATAATTTGCAATGAAAAATTATTTTCCCATATTCAGAAGAGTCCACACTTATATTCCATTCGCCTTCCAAATGGAAATATCACTCATGTCACCAAAATTGGGACTGTTCATCTTAGTTTCAATATTGTCCTAAAAAATGTCCTTCATATTGCAGAATTTGAGTTCAATCGTTTATCTATCTCAAAAACTTGCGAAGATAATTCCTGTCATGCCATATTCAATTTAGATAACTTCTTCTTTCAAGACCTTTCGACTGGTAGACTGATGGGCTTGGGTAGTGTTGCTCAAGGACTTTATTTTTGGACCAGGTTTCCCAAAAGATTTCGATTTATTGAATGAAGGCACTTCTTGTAATGTTGTTATTAGTAATAAAAATCTGATTTCTTATTAGCATTTGGGTCATAGTGCACATTTCCCTTATCTAAAATGTCATGTTTGCCCTCTAGCTAAACAGCCTCGGAGACACTTTCCAACTAGCATATCTTGAACCACCAATGCTTTCTCTTTACTTTATATTGATATATGGGGTCGCTAACACACACCACATCATGATGGATCATGATTCTTTCTCACTATTGTCGATGATTATACTCGCGCCACTTGGGTTTTTCTTATACAATCCAAGGGTCAAACCTTTTCAAATCTGTCAAAGTTCCTTTCTCTCATTAAAAATCAATTCGGCAAATAAGTTCAACGAATTCGCATGGATAATGGACACGAGTTCTTTACTATAGAATGTGTGTCTTTTTTGTCATCTAAGGGAATAATTCATGAAAGTTCTTGCACCTACACTCCCCAGCAAAATGGGATTGTTGAGCGCAAGTATCGACACCTCTTAGAAGTTGCCCGTGCTCTTAAATATCAAGCTTCGATTCCTGAAAACTTTTGGGAAAATTGTATGGTCACAACAACCTATTTAATTAATTGCATGCCGATTCAAATCCTCAACGGGTGAACTCCTTTCCAATTGCTTTATGGAAGATAGTGACGAATTGATCATCTTAGGGTATTTGGCTGCTTGTGTTATGCAACAACCGTGGGCCCTCGAGATAAAATGGATCCTCGCGCCATTCCATGCATCTTTATGGGATATCCCCCTCTGCAGAAAGGTTATAGAGTCGTGGAGATTTCTACAAGGCATTTCTTTGTGAGCAGAGATGTGTTTTTTTTTTTCAAGAAGACATATTCCCATTTCGATAAAATGCACCTTCATCCTCTCCCTTAACTTCAAATCTTTGTCCATTTTTGTCAGAAGAGGATCTATCTGTAAAGCCTCAGTTTGTAATTGTTGCACCAAAACACTCTATGCCAGTCACAACAGACTTATCACATCAAGCAGGTGGATCACCTATTCTTTCAAATGAGAGGATCATTCGTTTGGATCTTCAATGATTTCTTCACCACAACAATCACAAGCTTCCTCATATGAGACCTCACCGCTATTCCTCAAGAAACAAGAGTTGAGCAATCTTGACGTTCTAGTAGACATACCCGACCACCCACTTGGACAAAGGACTACATATGCCCTGCACTAGATTGTCCAAGTACACAATATCCTATGTCTTCATATGTTTCATTTAGTCGCTATCACCGAACACATGTGTTGCATTAGTCGAACTTCTGAAGAATAGGAACCGTCTTCTTATTATAAGGCAGCACATGACCCTAGATGGCGAGATGCTATGGAGGTTGGACTAACGGCGCTTACTAAAAATCATACGTGGGACATTGTTAGACTGCCTCCACATCGAAAGCCCGTTCGCTGCAAATGGGTTTACGAGATTAAATTCAAGACAGATGATTCCATTGAAAGATACAAGGCCAGGTTAGTCGCAAAGGGATTCATGCAACGGGAAGGTTTCAATTATCATGAGACCTTCTCCCTTCTAGCTAAGGAAGTTACCATTTGTTCTTTTCTATCCGTTGCTGCCTTTCGCAATTGGCAATTACATCAAATGGATGTCAATAACGCTCTTTTACATGGGGACTTGGATGAAGAAATCTATATGGAGCTTACACAGGGTTTACGCAGATGGGAGGAGTCTCGTGTATGTCATCTTCATAAACCCCTATATGGTCTTAAACAAGCTTCCAGACAGTGGTATGCCAAGTTCACCACTACACTAATCAACGCAGGATTCCAGCACTCCAAGCATGATCATGCCTTATTCACATGGACTAAAGGTAGTTCATCAATTTACTTGTTAATATATGTTGATGACATCCTTATCATGGGGAACAGTAAGTTGGCTATTACCAAGTTCAAGAAATATCTACATTCTGTTTTTCACATTGTCGCGACCTAACTTTCGGGTGCACCACCTAAAACTAGGTTAATGGACTACTAAGGTGCTGCATGGTAACCTTCCCCAGCCCAAGAATTTCTATTCTTTTGTTCCCCGGAACAAAAAAAGAATAGAAACCTGTTTAATAACGGCAAGTTGATTTCTATTCCCCGGAATAGAAAAGTTAGCCCGGGAATAGAAATGAGAAACAAAAAAAGTTGCTTCTTGTCATGGGAACAATTTCTAGAAATAAGCAAATTTTCTTTTTTATTTTTGTTTTATTTCTCTCTTGCCGTGGCCACCTCCAACCGCCGAGCCACCGCCGACCGCCGCCCCCGCCGCCCGCCGCCGCCGATCGTGAGCAAGAATAAAAAAAAATAAAAAATAAAAAAACAAATAAATACAAAAATCAAATAAATACAAAAAAAAACAAATAAATACAAATAAATACAAAAAAAAATACAAATAAAAAACAAACGCAAGAAAATAAAAAAACAAAAATAAATAAAAAACAAATAAATACAAATAAAAACAAAACAAATAAATACAAATAAATACAAATAAAAATAAATAAATACAAAAAACAAATAAATACAAATAAAAAACAAACGCAAGAAAATAAAAAAATAAAAAACAAATAAAAACATAAATAAGAAAAATAAATACAAAAAATAAATAAATACAAAAAAAATAAATAAAATAAATACAAAAAAAAATAAAAAATACAAATAAATACAAAAAAACAAATAAATACAAATAAAAAAAACGCAAGAAAATAAAAAAAAAAAATAAAAAAATAAAAAACAAATAAATACAAAAACAAATACAAAAATAAATACAAAAACAAATAAATACAAAAAAAATACAAAAAAAATAAATACAAATAAAAAGCAAATAAATACAAATAAAAAACAAACGCAAGAAAATAAAAAAACACATAAAAAACAAATAAATACAAATAAAGTATAAAAAACAAATAAATACAAATAAATACAAAAAGAATAAAAAAAAAGAATAAAAAGAATAAAAAACAAATAAATACAAATAAATATAAAAAACAAATAAATACAAAAAGAATAAAAAACAAATAAAAAATAAAAAATAAATAAATACAAAAAGAATCGTTGCGTTAAACGCATTTCTATTCTTTTTCTATTCTAAGAGTAGAAAACTTTGTGTAGTTATCAAACGGGTTCTTTTACTCGAAAACTATTCCCCGAGAATAGAAATAGAAAACAACTATTTACGGAAAAAAAAGCTTCCTTCCTGTAGAAATTTTACCATGCGCACCCTAAGTGCCGCATGGTAACATTTCAAGTTTCTCCCAATTTCGTTCTTTTGTTCCCCCAACAAAAAAGAAACAAACCCGTTTGTAACGCCAAGTTGATTTCTATTCCCCTAATAGAAAAGTTAGCCCTAATAGAAAACGAGAAACAAAAAAAATTAACTTCTTGTCCCTAACAATTTCTAGAAATAAGCAAATTTTCTTTTTTATTTTTGTTTTATTTCTCTCTTGCCGTGGCCACCTCCAACCGCCCGGAGCCACCGCCGATCGCGGCCCGCCGCCGCCGACCGTGAGCAAGAATAAAAAAACAAATAAATAAAAAAATAAAAAATAAAAAAAAACAAATAAATACAAATAAATATAAAAAACAAATAAAAAAAAAAAAAACAAATAAATACAAATAAATATAAAAAACAAATAAATACAAAAAACTAATAAATACAAAAACTAATAAATACAAAAAAACAAAAAAAAAATAAAAACAAAAAAAACAAAAATAAAAAACTAATAAATACAAAAAACTAATAAATACAAAAAAACAAATAAAAAACAAATAAAAAACAAGTAAATACAAAAATAAAAAACAAATAAATACAAATAAAATAAAAAATAAAAATAAAAAACAAATAAAAAACAAATAAATACAAAAAAACAAATAAATACAAATAAAAAACAAACGCAAGAAAATAAAAAAAAAAAAAAAAACAAATAAATACAAAAAATACAAAAAATACAAATAAAATAAATAAAAAACAAAAATAAAAAACAAATAAATACAAATAAATACAAAAAAATAAATACAAATAAATAAAAAAATAATAAAAAAAACAAATAAAAAAATAAAAAACAAATAAATACAAAAAAGAATAAAAAAACAAATAAAAAAGAACAAATAAAAAACAAATAAATACAAAAAATAATCGTTGCGTTACAAACGCATTTCTATTCTTTTTCTATTCTAAGAGTAGAAATTTTGTGTAGTTACCAAACTAGGTTAACTTTACTCGAAATTGTTCCCCTAATAGAAATAGAAAAGAACTATTTTTGAAAAAAACTCTTCCCCGGCCAAGAAGCGTTACCATGCGCACCCTAAGTCTTTTAAGCTTAGCTCGGACTCTCCCAAGCCCATGCCAAATCGCGACTTAAGTCTAAATTTTTAAACATGCAAAAGATTATCAACTAAGAGTCGCCACCAATCTGTTTACGGTAGGTCGATTAGACACCTAAGTAGAATAAAGGGAGATTTATTTTACTCCTACGGACCAGAGACTAAGGGTACGGGGACTTGGTTACATTAGAATTTTCTAATGCCCTTTCGGTACCATTTCTTTTTTTTATATTTTTTAAGAAAAATGTTTTTGCAAGCAACTTGAATTTATTTTAAACTAAATTACTACCATGCAAATATGGTGACCACACGGGTGCTCAACCATTATTAAACATTCAATAAATAAATTGCATCACACAAAACAAATCACACAAAGCAAAGGATTTTTTTTTTTTTTTTTTGGGTTTTCTTAAGAGTTAGAATTCTTTTATAAAAAAAATGCATTTTTTAGCTAAATGACCTAATTTTACTAATATGCAAATTCAAATTAAATGGGCCTAATATGCAATCTAGTTAACATGCACCTCATGACCTAACTTCACTAATGAACCAATTCCGATTAAATGATCCTATTATGCGACTAGTTAACATGCAACTAGTACTTTTGTATTTTTTTATTGAAATTCGGAATTAATAAAAACCCTAATTAAACTATCTAAAAAAGGGATAATTTTATAATTTATTCTAGAAATTAATTTGACTTAAGCCCTATCCTATCTTAGAAAACTATTTTTTTTTTTTTGAAAAAATTAGATTTAAAATGTGCAAACATTATCTAAAACCCTAAACAAAATTATTTAGGTCCAACCTAACTTATTTCTAAAAATGCAATCCTAAAATCGTAATCCTAAAAAATTTCTAATTTACTAAACCTACATGTCTGATTTACTAATCCTATATGCTCATGCAGAAATTCGATTTTTTGATTTTTTGATTTTTTGATTTTTTTAGTTTTTTTCAGATAAGTAATTATTAAATAAATATTAAATCTAAACTATCAACAAAATAAATGATTAAAATAATCGAAAAAATAACATGTTGTCTCACAGGTCAAATTAACGATTATTCTAACCCTAATTATCACGACAAAGAGATCAAAATAATTACAAATCGATCCGAAATCTTACGGACCAAATTAAATAATTATTGTGATTTAACAATTGAAATTCTACCAAAAGCCCAAAAATTAATATAATTAAAAAAATGATCCGATGTCTCTGGATCAAATTAATAATTACAATAATTACGGACAAAATCCCTACGGATAATGCCTACAAAAATTACAGATATTAACATCCAATATTACAAATTAAATAACTAAACTAAAGAAAATGCTATCAAATAAAATAAACAGAAAAATAACATAGAAATAAAGAGAGTAAAAAAAATAAACTAAACTATAAAAAGTGAAAAAGTAAAAAATAAAAAAGAACAAAAACTACCTAGGGGGTATTGTAGGGAGGACAGCAGCGCAATGGGGGTATACGCGGTGACGGGGAGGTCGGATGATTGGCCTCGGAGCTCCGGCGAGGGTAAAGATGCTGTCGCGTTGGCGATGGGAGGCGCGGGCGAGCGTGCAGCGGTGTCGGCGACAAGAGGTACGAGCAGAGGGAGACGCGTGATTGTCGGTGCTCGGAGTTGCAGCAATGACTGGTACTGCAGTGGCGTCAAGGCGAGCTCGCGGGTGCAGAGGTGCGGCAGCGTCGGTTGCTGCAGAGGTGGAGTCGCGGTGGCCGAGGCGCGGTAGGCGGCGGCTGGTGCGGAGGGCGGCAAGTGCGGGCAGCAGATCATGGCGACAGTGAGCACGACGACGGCGAGTGCAGAGAGAAGCGTCAGGCGCGAGCGTCGGCAACGGCGCGGCGGCGGTAGCAAACTGGAGCAGCGATGGCGTCGGCAGATGCGCGTTCGAAGCGAGGCTCAGGCGAAGGCGCGAGCACAGCAACGGCGTCGGGCGAGGCGACGATGCCGCCGCGCGTCGAGGGCGAGTCCGGCGAGGTGGCGGTGGCGGAGGCAGCGCGAGTAGCTCGGAGACCAACGATGCAGGGGTTGGTTACACAGCAAGGGGAGGCCACGGTGAAGATGAACAGTGGCATTTTTTTTGCTTTTCTCTTTTTTTTTTCTCTCCCTCTTGTCTATTCATACGTCCACCTTCTACACTTACGTCTCTTTCACTCTTCAGCCAAAAGCAAAAACTTTCTTTCTTCTTTCCTTTTGACTTTGAAAAGACCAAAAGAAATAAAAAAGAAAACTCTCTCCACGGCTTTCTTTTGCACAATTTTCTTTCGCACGAATTCTGTTTTTTTTTTTTTTGCTCTGAATTTTTCGAATATCTTCCCCCTTGATTTCTCACGAATCGTTGCCCTTTTATAGTGAAAACCTCTATTGTCTTTAGAAAGTTATGCTTCCTTGATTGCGGGAATTACGTAATTTCAGCCCCAATTTACCATCGCAAATTAATATTTCGTTTTTTCACTCATGTTACCACAAACGCATCCAAGTTCGTTTTGATTTTTGCAAACAGTTCACCTGATGAATATAATCCTTTGATACTTTCCTTTTGATTTATCAATCTGGCCATTATCCTCACCAATTTTGGGTTTGGTTTCCATTTTGACTTTTATTCTCTTGATTTCTTGAATATCTAATTGAAGCAAGAATAATTAGTCAGAATTCCCACCTTCCATTCATAATCAATTAAATTGTCTTTCCCATTTTTTCCATTTTTTTTATTTTATTTGTTCTGATGCATTTTTTGTTTCTTTTTAGGGGTTAAAATTAATCCCTAATTTTTATGCAAAAATCAATAATTGGGTCGCCAAAATTTAGGTGTCAACACACATCAAGGATTTAAGCCTCCAAAATATTTCCTCAGGATTGAGATAGCTTGATTTGATAAAGGAATCAACCTCAGCCAACGAAAGTTCATTTTGGAGATAGTTTTAGAAGTAGGGTTATCATGATGCAAACCAGTTGCTATACCAATTGAACAAAATGCAAAATTGACGACACATGAATATGATGTGAGCTCATCTTCATCCATTACGATTCATTGCTTAAGGACCCATTGGGATATCAATGTCTTGTTGGAAAAATGATCTACCTTACCATGACAAGACCTCGATATATGTTACGCAAGTGCAAATACTCAGCCAATTCATGTACAAGCCGAAGCGCCTCTCATATGAATGCGGTACTAAAAGTTGTGAAGTACTTGAAGGGATGTCCAAGACTTGGTATTTTTCTATCTCGTGATTGCAATATGAAAATGACAACTTACTATGATACAAATTATGCTACTTGTTCGATGACGAGAAGATCGGTAACTGGTTTTTGTATCAAATTGGGGAAATCACTCATCTCATGGAAAACAAAGAAACAATCGACTGTATCACTATCATAAGCTGAGTCAGAATGTAGGGCCATGGCAAAGACTGCTTGTGAAATAGTCTGGATACGTGGATTACTCTCAAACCTTGGAGTACAAGTAGATGGACCCAGCAAATTATTCTGTGACAATGATGCTGCATTTAAATTAGCAAAAATCCAATTTTCATGAAAGGACCAAGCATATAGAGGTTGATTGTCATTTTACTCGGGACAAGATTTGTCACGCCTCGAACCTCGAGTGCGCGCACATCTCTCGGTGGTCGATTAAATTGCGACGTTCCCAGGATGCGCCGTCGACCCAAACGGATCATGCACAAGCGGAAGAGAAATAAACAATCCCCAGACAAGAACCAACTTGGGATAGAAAAGCAGGACAATCAATTCACAAAAGCCACGCTTTATAAACACAACGAGTTTATATACATAAGTATAAACCAAAGGAGGTTACTAGGCTAACCCTATCCCGAACCCTATCTACTTGGGATCCGAGTCTATCACGACACCGACAGGGATGTCGAGGTCAAGTGGATCAACTATCTCCTCTACTGCAGGCTTCACCACAGGCCCCTGGTTCGCCGCAATCTCAGCCAAAACCTCGGCATCACGCACGGGGTCGAGCTCAAAATGCTCGTCATCGACGGCAGGTTCGTCAAAGCCATCCATGCCTTGAATCGATGAGGTACCAACTGAGGTAGGCCCTCATCGACCCAAATAGTAGTAACTACGAGCTCACGGGTCTAATCAGGGTTCCCGTGGACTCGAAGACAAGATGCCGCATCTCCGCCTCCCGTGGCCACCCAAAACAGACGTGGCACACTTCCATCTAAGGACTTGAAAAGTTAAACCCACGACGGAGTGAGACAATGTCTCGGCAAGTTCACGCTAAACCCCGATTAGGAAGGTATTACGCCTAGAGGCAGTCTAACTACACATCACAGAAGACTCACCTCGCCTCAGCACCTTCCTGCATGTCAGTACAATTCATATAACAGATGCATATAGTAAATGCACACATCAATTGGAACGTCTCACTCATATCTCAATCAATCACAGGGGTCCCGATTATAAGGCCAAATCGTTATGACACGTCCCATTCCGTGCCACACAATTTTGTCCCATAATCAGGCGCGGCTAAAACACTCATTCATGCGTTCCAATTGATTACTGCCCCACGGGCATGGCTTACTCGACGTTCTGCGGTCTTTTGGCATGACCGGGCATCGTCTTATCCCTTGAGCACGGCAACGTCTACCTCTAGACGGCATTCCCGAAGGAGCATCGGTCCGACCTCTACCGCAATCCGACATCCGTTGTCAGGGGCATTCCATATAGAAGCAACGTCCACCCGACGCATATCGGGGACGGATTTTCATCACCATCACACAACCATCTAATCCAAGCCAAGGACATTGTGCTTTGCACTCAAATGCCTCAATTAAGATAATGTACTTGCCATATTTTCTTCATATTAAAAACACTCAATAAAATAATCGTGTGTAGGTACACGGTCAGATCAAACTAGAAAAAGTGGTATCATTCCTTTTAAAAATCCCACTATTTAATATAGTACTTAAAAATATTTTTGGTGTCAAAACCCGACACCCAGTATTTTTAAATTAAATACCAAAATTTCACAATTTTGAAATAATAACTCAAAATTCACAATTATCACTCAATTGCACAATCTAACAATCAATTGCACAAACTAATTACACCACGACAATCAGCACGAAATTCTAACGACTAGCTATCCCGGTATAATTTTTGGAAAATAATAAATAATTAAATAAATGCAAAATAATTAGATAAATGCCTAATTAAACCAATACACTAATCTAACCACCTAATTGGACTTAAATAAATAATGCACTAAACTAAATAAATCATACAATCTAATTAACCCTTAACTGAACTAATCTAACCACCTAATTAGCCTAATTAACCATCTATATCACTAATTACGCTAAACTAACTACCTAAACCAATCTTAAGCTAAACTAAACCTATCCTAAGCATAATTAACTCCCTAAGTAGAGTTTAGCAAGTAAACTCACCGGATTAGCGAGCCGGTGAGTTCACGGCGACGGCGACGCAGAGGCGAGCGAGACTCAAGCCTACGACGACACCCAACGAGGCTTGGAAGGGCCACGAAGATCACAGCCCAACTGTGAGGTTCGGCTCTATCCAAGGGCTGAGAGAGCTGGACCGAACGGCTCAGCTTGGCTGGAACGGTGAGGCGGGAGGCGAACAGCAATGGAGATGAGCTGGAGTAGCGTGCGGCGGGCGGAGGCGGCTCGATGGCTTGGACGGCGGCCAGGCGAGCTCGGGACAGCGGCTCAAGCAGCTGGAGTCACGGAGCAGGTGGCGGACACGCGAGCTCAGGCACGATGGCGAAAGGGGCTAGCGGGCGGTTCAACGGCAGCTTGGACGAGCGGAGAGGGACGATCGACGGTGTCACGCCCCGATCCTCGGGCACGCGCCCATCCCTTACCTTGGTCGATTAAAAGCGACGTCCCAGGACGCATCGCCGACCCTGTTCATTTTATATACGCAAGCGGAAGCATAAAGAAAATCCCCAGACAATAAAGAATGGGATAGAAAAGTAGGGCCATACTTTTTCTTGAAACTCATAACCAAACTTTTATACGAAGCACAAAACCAGTACTTCACAACTATTCACAACCCTTTACTCTAGCTCTATTCACATCAAAAAGAGTTCACAAAAAGAAGATGGGATCTCAATCCATCCGGATCGTACTCAAGATCCCTCTTGATGCTATCTTCTTCTTCCAAAAATCCTTCTCCTTCTCAGATTCCTCCTCCTCGGCTCCTCATCGGGATCCTGAAATGTTATCCCACAACCGGGATGAGACTACGTCTCGGCCGAGTTCTACCCCACTAAGACTCAATTAGGGAGCCAATACACTACTCGGTTGCCTAAGCACGCACAATTCAGAGGACTTACCTTGGCCTCAGATTCCTCCTGCAAATCAGTATAATTCATAATAGGCACCCAACTACTCATAACAAATCGAACTAGTCGATTACATGTCATAGAGAAGACACGTGCATTCTCTAAGGCACTAGTTCACCAAAGTGATGCATCAAATCACCGGCCCACGTGTCTCTTCCAAGATGCTCACTTAATTCCATGGGCCCACGTGCATTCTCTAAGCGCACTGCTCACCAAAGTGATGCATCAAGTCACCGAGCCCACGTGCTTGCTTTTTAGATGCCACTCTCAAGATCTAGTGGCTTTACGGTCCCACCCGACCCTCTCAAGAGCTAGTGGCTTTACGGTCCCACCCGACCCTCTCAAGATCTAGTGGCTTTACGGTCCCACCCGACCCTCTCAGATCTAGTGGCTTTACGGTCCCACCCGACCCTCTCAAGATCTAGTGGCTTTACGGTCCCACCCGACCCTCTCAAGATCTAGTGGCTTTACTGGCCCCACCCGACCCTCTCAACATTTAGTGGTTTTACGGTCCCACCCGACCCTCTCAACTATGGCCAACAATATTGCACCTCATAATTCATTTTAGCACTAAGTAAAGCTCAAATAAATAAACGGGCTGCACCACGACAATCGCACGAGATTTCGGTCGTCGGCCATCTCAGCCTTTAATTTCCGAAAATAAATAATTAATTAATTAATTTCGAAAATTAAATAATAAATATTAGAAATTCAATTTAGCTCAAAAATACAGCCCGATTAAATAAACGGACTTCACCACTGTCCTCAGCGTAATATTCCGGTCGCTGGCCATCACAGTTGAATTTTCGGAAAATAAATAATTAAATAATTAATTTCGAGAATTAAATATATAATTACAATAAATTCAATTCAAGATATAAAGCTCAATTAAATAAACTGATTTGCACCACGATCATCAGCATAATATTCGGTCGGCTGCCATCATAGTTGAATTTTCGGAAAATAAATAATTAAATAATTAATTTCGAAAAATAATATTTAAATGCCAAAAATTCCACTTAGGCCCGAAATATCAAATTGAAGCCCGATAAAGGGTCGGAAAATTCCCCCGCTACCCTCAATAAATAGTAGACCATGTCTACTTGCTAAATATGCATTCAATTTAACTAATTCACATCAAAAACAACTAATAAACCCTAATCAAAATACTTAAGCTTGATTAAATAAACTAACAACCAATTAAGCATAATTAACCCACTAAGCAAGCATTAGTGTGGTTACCCACCGGAATCACGCGCAACCGGTACCAAATCGACGGGCTCGGCGCGGGGAACAACAAACTCCAAAGCACGGCACGACTCCGAGGCCCGGAAACGGCCCAAAGGCGGGCCTAAAGCTGCTGGAATACCCACTCGTGGAGGCTGCGCTTTCGAAAAAGAACTCACAAAACAGCCACAAAACACATCCACAAGGGCGGCAAGGCACGGGGAAGGTCGGTGGAGGTCCGGCGAGCTCAACCGGTGGCCGGAGGTGGCCAAACAAGGGCCGAACGAGGCTGGGCAGTGGCTGGTCCGTGCGGAGGAGGACGCCCGGGGCGCGAGGAGGGTGGTGGCGAGGCGCGCGGCGAGCGGCGGACGCGGGCGCGGGCGCGGGCGGTGCGGGCGGTGCGCGGCTTTCCGACGAGCTCCTTCCTCCTCTGGTTTGCTGGTTCCGAACCAGTAGAAAGGAGAAGAAAAATGCTGGGGTTCGGTTACGAGGGGGTAGGGGAAAGGAAGAGAGAGAAGAAGAAAGAAAAGAAAAGAAAGAAAAGAGAGATAAGGATGGGTTGAAAAGTCAAAGGAAAAAGTGAAAGGAAAGCCAAATTGAACTTGGCTTGTGGGGGTGTCGCACGGAAGGGGGCAAACCGCACATGGGGAAAGGGAGAGGAGAGAGAGAGAAAAAAAAGAGAAAAGGGAGAGAGAGAAAAGAAAATAACAATCAATTAATCATGCTTTTCTTTTCTTTTCCCTTTCTATTTTCTTTTGGTTTTCAATTTTCCTTTGGACAATTTCTTTTCGAAACTTCGGACAATCAATAAATTGACGGACGATGAGGCAAAGTCCTAAAAATAAGAATTATGACGCGCATAAAATTCGATTCCCGAAATCGAGTTCAATTTCGTGGTTAAAATCAATCGACGCGATTTTAGTCCAATCCAACCAAATTAAGTAGCTTTTAGGGATTTTCACCGCAGATACATCCCTTAACGGCTTCACTCAATGGGTTGGTTAACTCGTGAGTGATCGCTCGAGAAATAAACCGTAGACACGTCGACGAAGTTCTCATTTCACTTAGTCAAACGGGTCGAATTTTCTGGATGTCACAACTCTTCCTCTTATAAAAATTTCGTCCTCGAAATTTAAACCTTACAAACTTAAGCAAAAAGGTGGGGGTACAATTCTCTCATCGATTCTTCGGTTTCCCAAGTTGCTCCTTCGATCGTGGTGTTGCCCGACCACCTTGACCAACTAATGGTCTTTGTGCGTAGTACTGCTCCTTTCGTCTACAACCTGACCGGTCTTTCCACGTATGACACTCGTCATCCACGTCCAATTCTTTCAAAATTGAGCACATGTGTCGGATCGGCTCGTACTTCCTCAACATCGACACGTGAAAGACGTCATGCACTTGCGCCAACCTTTGGCGGCAATGCAAGACGATACGCTGGGGTCCCAATTCTCTCGAGAATTTCAAATGGACCTACGTACCTCGGACTCGCCTTTGCCTTTCTTCCCAAAGCGCGAAGTTCCTCTCAATGGTGACACTTTTAGAAAACGTGATCACCAACTTGGAATTCCAAAGGTCTCCTGCGCTTTTATCGCGTAACTTTTTTCGTCTCGCTCGCGCGGTCTTCAATCTCGTTTCGATCACGCCACGGCATCCACCGACCGCCGAATCCAACTCGGGCGCCCGTATCTTTCTTTTCTCCGACTTCATCCCAACATACTGGAGTTCTCGCATGCTCTACCATATAACGCTTCAAATGGAGCCATCTTAATACTGGGAATCGTTGTTGTAGGCAAACTCTACCAGTGCAAATCGATCCTCCCAACTTCCTTTGAAGTCTATTACACAAGCTCTCGCATATCCTCGAGAGTTCGACCGTCCTCTCCGACCGCCATCGGGCCGAGGATGGTACGCCAGACCGCATCGAAGCTTTGTACCTAAAGCACTCGCAAGCTCTTCCAAAAAGCAAAGCAAGAAACCTCGGTCTCTATCTCGAGGTTATCGTAACCGCACTCCATGCATTCGAACCACTTGACGCACGCATGTGTCCGCGTGCCTATCAAGACCGAGGTCCTTCCGAACCGCGATGAAGTGAGCCGACTTTGTCGGGCCTCCGTCCACTACTACCCAAATTGAATCACTTCCTCTCGACTTCTTGGTAGTCCAAATCCACGAAATCCATCGTGATATGCTCCCATTTCCATTCTCGGGAATCGTAAGAGGTTGCGTGTCCTCCCGCTTACAATGCCGGGCTTTTACTTGCCGACACGTCAAACACTTGGCGACCCGCTTGGCTACATCCGCCTTCATACCGACCACCAATAGTGTTGACGCAGATTTTGATACATTTTAGTGCTTCCGTGATGAACGCCGTAACTACTACGATGTGCTTTAGATAAAATTTCTTCTCTAAGTTCAACATCGTTAGGGTACAACCAAACGCCCTTGGAACCTTAATGTCCCGTCACATGTGTCACCAAAATCGGCCTTTCTTTTCTCGGTGTCCTCCCGCGAATCTTCGTACATCCGGATCCGTCGGTTGGAGTTGTTTAATTGGACTTGGACATTCGGTTCAATTCTGAGGGTGGCCATAAAACTTGAAAGGTGGCCTACCTCAAATTTGAATTCCGAATCTCGAACTCTCTCAATTAGATTCCACTCTCTAATCAAGATCTGGGCCACTGAAGACTTCCTACTCAAAGCATCGGCGACCTTGTTCGCCTTCCCCGGATGGTATAAAATATCACAGTCGTAGTCTTTTAGTAATTCCATCCATCGGCGCTGTCTCATGTTCAACTCCTTCTGAGAGAACAGATACTTGAGACTCTGGTGGTCCGTGAAGATTTGAAATTTCTCGCCACACAAATAGTGTCTCCAAATCTTCAAGGCAAAGATAATTGCCGCGAGCTCTAAGTCATGCGTTGGATAGTTCTGTTCATGAGGTCTCAACTGGCGAGAAGCGTATGCAACTACCCTACCATGTTGCATTAACACGCAACCTCAGGCCTCTAAAAGACGCATCACCGTAGATCTCGAATCCTCCAGACCCGGATGGAATTGTTAGCACAGGAGCCGTAGTCAGCTTTTCCTTCAACTCTTGAAAACTACGCTCGCACTTGTCTGACCATACAAACTTCTCATTTTTCTTCGTGAGCTTAGTTAGGGGCGATGCTAACGCTGAGAAACCTTCTACAAACCGTCCCGTAATATCCCCGCCAAACCCGAAAAACTTCGATTTCTCGTCACCGATGTCGGTCTCAAATTGATCACGGCTTCTATCTTGCTTGGGTCGACGGAGATTCCTTCTCCTGAAATCACATGACCTAGGAACGCAACTCGAGTCAACAAAACTCGCATTTGCTAAACTTAGCATACAACCGATGCGTCCTTAAGGTCCGAAGCACTAATCTCGGTGATTCTCATGTTCTTCATCACTCTTTGAATAGACCAAGATATCATCTATGAACACGATAACAAACTGATCTAAATATTCCTTGAATATTCGGTTCATCATATCCATGAAAGCAGCTGGAGCATTCGTCAACCCGAATGGCATTACTGTGAACTCATAAAGTGACCATATACCGAGTACGAAATGCCTTAGGAATATCTTCTTTCTTAATTCTCAACCGATGGTATCCTGTCCTTAGGTCAATCTTCGAAAATATTGACGCTCTTGCAATTGATCGAACAAATCATCTATCCTTGGGAGGATACTTATTCTTAATGGTTACACAGTGGTTGGTGTGGTTTAGTCGATGCACAAGCGCAACGATCCATCTTTCTTCTTAACAAATAGAACCGGTGCTCCCAAGGTGATGCACTAGGACGAATAAATCCTTTGTCCAACAATTCCTGCATCTGTACTTTTAGTTCCTTCAACTCTGATAATGACATCCTGTACGGTGCTTTCGAGATCGGCTCTGTCCCTGGTGCTAATTCAATCACAAATTCAATCTCCCTCTCTGGCGGTAATCCTGACAGTTCTTTTGGAAAGACATCTTGGAATTCTTGCACAACTGGAATGTACTCTACTTTCAGTTCCTCAACTGTCGTGTCCACAACAGTTGCCAGGTACCCTTGACAACCCTCGTCTAACAGACGAGATGTTTCTTGCGACGA
Organism: Eucalyptus marginata; assembly: GCA_014182565.1. Lineage (NCBI taxonomy): Eukaryota > Viridiplantae > Streptophyta > Magnoliopsida > Myrtales > Myrtaceae > Eucalyptus > Eucalyptus marginata. Next base: position 42,075,066 of record CM024586.1, on the reverse strand, counting down.
GATCAGGACAACCGAGGGTCCTCCTCGACTTCCTACAAACTCGAAGCTCTTACCCTCTAACGGGTGAAACCAATCGTCTTGCGATAGCAGATCCATTTTAGCTCGTTGATTGGTGAGCCGGGCCCATGCCAATTATCAAATCAAAGTCATACATGGCTAGGACTAAAAGATCTATCTTCCCCACTCGCTCACCAATCTAACTAACACCCCGAACAACCCAAAGAAGAATAACTTTATCTTTCAAGGGTGTAGATATGCACATTGTTGACTCCAATAAAATAGGTGACTCGACTCCTATCAACTTAGCATATTGCTCGGAATAAATGAGTGGGTTGCTCCCTGGATCAAACAAAGCATGCGGGTTGGTCGTTGAGCGAAACCATACCTGTTATCACGTCAGGCGCAGCTTCTGCTTGACCTTGGGTAATTGCATACACGGTGCCTTGAACTAGAGGTCTCTGCTGTCCTCCTTGTGGTGCATTCTGAGGGGCATACCCTCTTATCTGTCCTCTCGGTGGTGGCGGCGGTAGTTGCGGTTGTCCTTGGCTTCCTGTGGACAATGTCTAGCTATGTGGCCTTGTTGGCCACATTCATAACACACGCCCATCCCGGCCGGACACTTGCCGACCCATGTCGCCTCCCCACAAGAGCGACACGGCCCCATTCTATCGGCCATCGACCTACCAAATCCACCCTTCTTCTAGGCGGACCTTGGAATCTGTTCCCGACATCGGCCTCTTTCCTTGTCGATCGCTTCCGGTTAACTCCAAAATTTCGACCCCGACGAGGCGGCTTGCTCATTCAATCCTCGCTCTATCATCCGAGCTCGACGATAAACTTCTCGATAGGTTGTCAAATCCAATGGCAAGTGGGGTTGCTTTAACTCGCACGAAGACCACTTCTGAATTTCCTAGGGCTTTCTCTTGGTCTTCTATCGATTTAGGAGCATACTGGGACAGCTCCGCAAACTTGACCCCATATTGGTCAACCTGTCATACTCCCGGCAGAGACGATGGAACTCCTCTATCTTTTGTTCTCGAGCGTACTCGAAAATACCTTCCTGGTCATTAAAGGCTCTGAGGAAAGTGTCCCATGTCTGGACCACACCTTCTGGGAACACTGTATCCTTGGCGGCTCTCCACCAAATATTTGCATTACCCTGAAGCTGGTACACAGCCAGTGCCACCTTCTCCTCATCAGTGCACCTTAGAAGTGTGAATGCTTTCTCTAGATCCCGTATCCACGAGAGATGCGGCTTCGGGATTTCCTACTCAATAAACTTTGGTGGTTTTAGCTTAAACTGTTCCACTAATGGTGGATTGGCCTCCCAAATGCCACAACTCCCGGTAGCACTCAAATAGGGGCGACGGCAGTGGGCCAAATGGCAGTGCCGCACCCGCCGGCGGCTTGTTCTGCGCTTGTTGACCCATACGATTTCCCATGACTTCTAAAATTCGCATGATTTCGTTCATCCTGATCACCAGGCCGCTACTCCGCATCCACAACAGGAGGTGGTGCTACCCTAGCATCTTCAACTGGTGGAACCATTCCACTCGCGCCGGCTCGTGCTCGCCGACCACGCCCCTCCTCGGTGCCGACTCTAGTCGGCGTTCTACCCCCGAGTCACGGCCCCTACGGTCCTCTTGGCAGGAGTCCTCGGCTCCCGATCGCTCATAGTGTCGCTTTAAACAAATGACACCCGTTTCCAATTCAACACCGACTAGAAACGTAGCGATTCAAACAACAAACAATTTTAGACTCGCTAACACGCATGCAACAAAGATGAATTTAAAGGCCATCCTACTACTATCCCATGAACCATCGCTCCTTATCACCCAATATTGAACTTCGCTCCGATACCACTGAACGGATGTCACGCCCGATCCTCGAACACGCGCCATCCCTACCTTGGTCGATTAAAAGCGACGTCCCTGACGCACGCCGACCCTGTTCATTTTATATACGCAGTGGGAAGATGAAAATCCCTGCATACAAAAAGAATGGGATGTAAAAGTGGCCATACTTTTTCAAACTCATAACCAAACTTTTATACGAAGCACAAACCAGAGTACTTCACAACTATTCACAACCCTTTACTCTAGCTCTATTCACATCAAAAGAGTTCACAAAAGAAGATGGGATCTCAATCCATCCTGATCGTACTCAAGATCCCTCTCATGCTATCTTCTTCTTCCAAAATCCTTCTCCTTCTCACCTATTCCTCCTCCTCGGCTCCTCATCGGGATCCCGAAATGCTATCCCACAACCGGGATGAGACCACGTCTCGCCGAGCTTCTACCCCACTAGACTCACCAGGAGCCAATACACTACTCTATTGCCTAAGACAAGACAATTCGTGGACTTACCTTGGCCTCGCATTCCTCCCCGCAAATCGCATAATTCATAATAAAAGCACCCAACTACTATAACAAATCGAACTGGGCCGATTACATGTCATGAAGACACGCGCGTATTTTCTCTAAGCGCACTAGTTCACCAAAGCGATGATCAAATCACCGAGCCCACGCTGTCTCTTTCCAAGACGCCTCACTTAATTCCACGCCACGCGCATTCTCTAAGCGCACTGCTCACCAAAAGTGATGCACAGTCACCGGCCCCACGCGCCTTTGGGGATGCCACTTCAAGATCTAGCCGCTTACTGGCCCCACCCGACCCTCTCAAGCAGCTTAGTGGCTTTACTGGCCCCACCCGACCTCTCAAGATCATGTGGGCTTTTTTGCCCCACCCGACCCTCTCAAGATCTAGTGGCTTTACTGGCCCCACCCGACCCTCTCAAGATCTAGCGCTTTACGGCCCCACCCGACCCTCTCAACATTTAAATGGTTTTACGGCCCCACCCGACCCTCTCAACTACGGCCAACAATATCAGACCTCATAATTCATTTTAGCACTAAGTAAAAAGCCAAATAAATAAACGGGCCGCACCACGACAATCGCACGAGATTTCTGGTCCATCTCAGCTTAATTTCCGAAAAATAAATAATTAATTAATTAATTTCGAAAATTAAATAATAAATATTAGAAATTCAATTTACTCAAAATACAGCCCGATTAAATAAACGGACTTCACCACCGTCCTCAGCGTAATATTCTGGCCGGCCATCACAGTTAATTTTCTAAAATAAATAATTAAATAATTAATTTCGAGAATTAAATATATAATTACAATAAATTCAATTCAAGACAATATAAAAAGTTCACAAAATAAACTATCAAGGCACTACGATCATCGCATAATATTCCTCCGGTTTTGGCCATCATAATAATTTTCGGAAAATAAATAATTAAATAATTAATTTCGAAAATAATATTTAAATGCCAAAATTCCACTTGCAGCCGAAATATCAAATCAAATCGATAAAGGGCTGGAAAATTCCTGCTACTCAATAAATAAGTAGACCACGTCTACTGCTAAATACGCATTCAATTTAACTAATTCACATCAAAAACAACTAATAAACCCTAATCAAAATACTTAAGCTTGATTAAATAAACTAACAACCAATTAAGCATAATTAACCCACTAAGCAAGCATTAGTGTGGTTACCCACCGGAATCACGCGCAACCGGTACCAAATCGACGGGCTCGGCGCGGGAACAACAAACTCCAAAGCACGGCACGACTCCGGGCGAAACGGCCCAAAGGCGGGCCTAAAGCTGCTGGAATACCCACTCGTGGAGGCTGCGCTTTCTGAAAAAGAACTCACAAAAACAGCCACAAAACACATCCACAAGGGCGGCAAGGCACGGGGAAGGTCGGTGGAGGTCCGGCGAGCTCAACCGGTGGCCGGAGGTGGCCAAACAAGGGCCGAACGAGGCTGGGCAGTGGCTGGTCCGTGCGGAGGAGGACGCCCGGGGCGCGAGGAGGGTGGTGGCGAGGCGCGCGGCGAGCGGCGGACGCGGGCGCGGGCGGTGCGGGCGGTGCGCGGCTGCTTCCGACGAGCTCCTTCCTCCTCTGGTTTGCTGGTTCCGAACCAGTAGAAAGGAGAAGAAAAATGCTGGGGTTCGGTTACGAGGGGGTAGGGAAAGGAAGAGAGAGAAGAAGAAAGAAAAGAAAAGAAAGAAAAGAGAGATAAGGATGGGTTGAAAAGTCAAAGGAAAAAGTGAAAGGAAAGCCAAATTGAACTTGGCTTGTGGGGGTGTCGCACGGAAGGGGGGCAAACCGCACATGGGGAAAGGGAGAGGAGAGAGAGAGAGAAAAAGAAAAAGAGAAAAGGGAGAGAGAGAAAAAGAAAATAACAATCAATTAATCATGCTTTTCTTTTCTCTTTCCTTTCTATTTTCTTTGGTTTTCAATTTTCCTTTGACAATTTCTTTTTCGAACTGACTCGTCAATAAATCACCTGACGATGAAAGAAAGTTCAAAAATAGGTATGACGCGCGTAAAATTCGATTCCCGAAATCGAGTTCAATTTCGCGTTAAAATCAATGACGCGATGATTTTGATCCAACCACATTAGAAGCTTTTAGGGATTTCACCGCGCATATAATCATCCCTTAACGGCTTCACTCAATGGGTTGGTTAACTTCGAAACATCACTGAGAAATAGAGCCGTAGGCAGTCGACGAAAAAAGTTCCCCATTTCACTACAAAACGGGTGGTACCGGGATGTTCGCGAGACGAGGCTCAGTTGCCATGGTTTCGCGCTAGTTTCTCCCTTCTAATTCAGAACAATAGAGGATCAAAGGGAGCGAAGGAAGAAGAAGGGGCTTGCCACTGGTAAGGGGACAATTGGCCACCAGTCTTCCCAAAGATCTCAAACACTCAAATGTAGGCCCCCTTGGTCAACTGTGCTCAGCTACCTTATCCCCTCTAAAACTTCCTCGAAGCGAATGGTCTTGAAATGTTCTTACACAGTTACTGAATTTCAAGCATTCCTCTTCCAAATCAACTCACCACTTCTAATTGGCTTCAATTCAATGGCCCAAAATGCCATGGAGGATGCCCACACTCAATTCTACAATTTTCCTCGCCAATTGCTCCAATTTGACTATTAAAAAAACGCACTCAAAAAATTGCCATGAATTTCCCGGTCCAAATCGCCCAAACTTGAATTTTCACCAAAATTCAGGTTTGTCGAAAATTCTTCGAATGATGAGTCGACGTTCCTAAAATAAATCGTGACATGACAGAACTTTCATTTCGAAATCGGGTTCAATTTTGTGGTTAATTTCAACCTGGACGCGATTTTAGCGTGACCTAAAATACCTAGCTTTTTGGAATTTTAGGCATAATTGACCCGTGGTCGATTATTTCCGAGCCGCAGTACATCTTTGACTCATTGGCGACTACAGGTTGTCACGAAAATCTCGAGGTTTAAATACTGGCACGGGGTATAGAACGACGTAAAAATCGGTGGTCTTGGTTCGACAAAGAATTTTGCAATCGGGCGAAATCACCTACATTCTAATCACATGCCTCTATTGAATCAACCTATCTTCGATCTCTAATCGATTTTGACGGTTACCATATTGACCGCTGCAAGTTACGGCCGGTCGAGCGGTCGGTTTACCGGTCGAGTTATAAGTCCGTTTGCATTTAGATTCTTAACGGCTTCACCTGATAAACTAGTTATCTCAAGTGAGTGGCCAACTCGAAAGAAAAAGGCCATAGGCGCGTCGATGAAAAGCCCATTTCATTTAGTCGAAAGCAAGGTCGAAAATCAAGATGTCTAAGATTCGAAAGGGATTATCACAACAAAAGGAATAGAACGTGGAGCAACATGCAGACATATTTACCAAGCCATTATGGCAAAGACAACATGCATACCTTATAAAAACAGCTAGATGTTCTCGACATATAAAGGTCACTAACTTTAGGGAGTGTTGGAAATTTGATGGAAGATATTGATTCTAGTTATCTATTAATTGATTTAGTTAATCCCTAATTAGCTTGGTGAAGTAGGAATGTAATCATAATGTAATCATGTATATTTCCTTTCCTCTCTTTTTTCTCTAGCAATATAGATAAAGCAATGTAATTATACAATATACACAGAAATACATATTACAATTTCCTCCAAAACACTCTTCAATTTATGACACTATTCTTCATTCCATAAAAAGATAGAGAAGACAGAGTATATGGACTATAGAGAGTATAAAGAATATAGCAAAATTTCTCTTTAATTTTTTTCTCTAAGTGCGTCGGTTTCAAGAAATATTCAATAGAGTCCTATTTGCAAGATGCTAATCCAAACAAGTTCGATGTGTCGTATCTTGAGAAGCATCGTGAAATTGTTTAGCATTTTTGGCGAGGAACTAATCATCTTAAGGTTTGGTTAGCCATACCTCATCTTCTATTTAATTCTGTTAAGTCGGTTTGGTTTTTTCCACAGTTGAATGACTGGCAACCGACCAAAGCTACTTCGGGCAAGAATCCATGGAGCCTCCACTCGCATCTTTGCATCATCATCGAGCGAAGGAACTCTTGTGCTCAAAGCATTTCCTCATTTCCAAGACTGTATCTCTTCAAGAAGATGGCCCGGGGACTTCTTGAGTTGATGCCCCGCACCATGTTAGGCAAAAACCCGTTCATTCTGTCCAGGATTGCGTTTGTCAGAGTTATTGCTTTCTCGATTTTGTTTAATTTATTTGATTACAGCAGCCAGTATCGCACGAGTTTTTTGCTACATTTTTCCCTATGAAAGAGGTCCCCTCTCTCTACTGTTACAACTCTTTGATTTTTTTTTCTCTTCAGAGCCTCTTTTGAGAATGTGTCAAGAGCGTGAGTTCTCTCTTTTGCTTTTTCTCTAAAGTGAAAATTCGCTCTCTCTAAATTATAGCCGACCTCCCCCTTTCATTGAAAGTAAAAGTCTCTTATATATTGTTGGCTTTAGGGGTTTTCTTTTAAGAAGACAATCCTTACTTTCCTATCTTAGATTAAAAGAGATATATCTTATCTTTAGAGCTAAGAAATCCTCTAATCTCTTATTGTTGTGATAATAACGAATTGCTCAATATTTTCCTACTAGGCACTATCTATTCCAATGAATATTATCTTCATTTCTTCTTAAAACTGAACAAGACAACTTGCTAATTTTTGAAATAAAGAAAAAAGATACCGAAAATGCGTTAGATCTATCTAGTATAATCAAGTATACGTATCTATGAAATCTCTAAGAAGTAAAATGTTCTCCCACATTATATTTGGGTTTCTGATTGACCTACAATAGATTATGGCAACTCCAAATTGAATTGCATGTTTAAATAATTAAATTAAATCCAAAGTTGCGATTAGTATGGGCTTGGGAAAGTTTGCGCTAATTCTTTGGTGGTTCACCTTTAGGAAGGTCGCAACACTCTCAAGTGTAAACTAAACTGGTCTTTTGAATGCATATGAAATGGGCACAACTCCCGTTTGTCAAATTGACAGCCACTTGCAAGCCTTGTTTGGTAACCATCCAAACAATGCTCGATTTCGATTTTTGTTCCCAGAATCAATTTGGGAACAAAATCGCGTTTGGTAAAATTTTTGTTCCCGGGAACAAATTTGTTCTAGGGAATAGTTTTGGACAATAATTGAGAATAAAAAAAATGTGATTCTTGTTCCGGGAACAAAATTGAGAATCAAAATTCTTCTTCTCTTTTTCTTCTTCGTCATCGACCGCCATCCCGCAACCGTCGCCCGCCGCCGCCGCCGCCGTCCACCGCCACCGTCCGCCGGCAACCGGTTCGGCGAACTTGCCGGAGCAAGCCTCACCGGTGGCAGGCGGGCCTCACCTAGCCCCGGCGAGGCCGAGCCTCGCGACGCTCGCCAGCCCTACCAATGGCCGGGCGGGCCTTCTCCCGGCCCCAAACGAGGCTCGCCTAGCCACCGGCGATGCTCGCCCGGCCCGGCGAGGCCGGCTGGCCACCGGCGAGCCTCGCCCAATTGCTGGCCTCACTGAGAGCCAGCGACGCTGCTGTGAGGTCGCCGGCGGCGATCGGCCCGAATAAGAAGAAGAATAGGAGAAAAAAGAAAATAAAATAAAAAATTAAAGAAATTGATTTGGAACAAAATCAATGAACACGGTACCAAACGCAATTACTATTCCCGAATCGAAATTTTGTACGATTCTCCAAACGCGTTCTTTTACTCAAAATCGGTTACCGGGAACGAATAAAAAAAAAATCATTTCTAATTAGAATTTGTTCTCGGGAACAGAATCGTTACCAAATACACCCTTATTTTGCGTAAGCAAAGTTGTTAACCGATTGAGAGTGATGAGTTCGGAGAGAGCCTCAAGATTTGACATGTGTTCTCATATCACATAAGAATATCTATTCCAAAAAGATTAAAACATTAAAGGGAGGAAGATTATATATATATATATAAAAAGGTAAACTATAACTATATATTAAAGCGATGTGAAATTATACGTAATAGTTTGAATGCATGAGGCACCGAATGAATATACATACCGATGGAGAGGATCTCATTCCATATTTGGATAACTTCATATAATAGGGAAAAAGTCTCAGAAAAGTCATAAACATATTACATTGATACCAATTTAGTCACAAACATTTTAACTTGATGTTAATTCAATCATTCCAGCTATTTTTTATGAATATTTCGACGTGGATGTCGTTCGGCTACGTGGATGCCGTTTGGTTTCAATCATGCGATCCATAAGTATGTTTGCTTTTAGCTCCTGGGTATGACTCATAAATCACATTTACTTTATTAATATGCCAAAAAAATATTTCATTATGTTTGCCGGTGAGGAAGAGTGCGTACCCACTTAAGCGCTTTTAATCCCTGTCGATCGATAATATGTATTTTATACTATACATATCGATTCAATATAGATTTAATTGATCAAAGAAAATGATGAAACAAGTGTGGGACAGAGAGAGTATATTATATGTTATCTAGAGCAGAGGTTAGGATTTGACATTCAGGTTTATCGGCATTTGAAGCCAACCAGTCTTGATGGCTCAGTGGTCTTCTCCCATCTTGTTCTCGAAGCGAGGAAATTTTATTAGATGAATCAGATAAAGGTTATATACGCACGTTCGGTTTTATAGGCCTGATGCATGCAATAAGACAGGTGACGGTAATGCCTCGTTCTGATATGGTAATTAGAGTACTGCGTAAAATTTAATTTGAACAGCCAAAAAAATAGATAATGTGCACATATATGAATATCTTTATTCCGTAGGCATAAAAGAGTAAAATTAAAAAATCTGGTCCTAATCCTTTGTGCTTTGTCGGTGTCTTCACTTACATGTATTAGATGCACGCCAAATGATTTATCGACTTGATATTGCAAACCTAACTAAAAAGACTTTTTTTTCCATCCATGCCTGATCAAGACCTCTAATTTGAGGATTAACAATATGGACATAACCCACAAGCAAAATTAACTAAAAATACGTGTGTGTGTGTGTGATGTCAAATTTCGATTGGATTTTCCAACTAGAGATAGAGGAAATAACGAGCCCCGACTAAATGATTTTCTTTTAAGTGCATATACAAAATGCATGTTGTATTAATGTTAGTTTGGATTAGTTAATATCGAGAACACAAAGATTGATCTCCAAAATGGATCTACACGATGAAATAGTAAATCTAAATAAATTAATTAATTAAAGGGGGAAGAATGCATTCCAGCATCCAATAAATGTTTTGAAACATAACTTTATAAAAATCAATTAAATCTTGGCACTATTTAATTCTTACCTACCACGTTGGTTATATGAAAGCATTAATAGTGCCAGGAGTATTAAAAGTTTGAATGCAAAGTTGTTTATAAAAAGATGTAGACAACATTTTATACGTAAACAATTAGATGAACCCAATACCATCTTCATGAAAGTATTCCTTTTTTAGTTTTTTCAAACCTTATCCCAGCAACGATCTCTCCCTTTAAAGAAGTCTCTATATTGTGCCGACAAACATCAACCAACCCCTTCCTAACCGAGCCCCATAGCTAGCTAGCAAGAATAATCCTTCACTCCAACTCTCCACCTACTGCTGCTCCTCCTCCTCCACCACCACCCCTACCAACGCCACCGCCACCACCACCATGCAAGCCTCTCAACCTCCTCGTCCTTTGTCGCGACCAAAATTTCGGGTGATCCACCTGGATTTGGCTAATGGATTACTAAGCCTAAACTTAGCTCAATCTCTCCAAGCCCATACTAATTCGCGACTTAGGTTCAAGTTCTTAACATGCAAATGATTTTTTCAATTAGGAGTCGCCACTAATATATTTTTGGTGGGTCGATTAGAAACCCAAGTAAAGTAATGAGATATTTACTTTACTCCCTACAAACCCTGATTTGTGGATTCGGGGACTTGATTATGCTAGATTTCTCTAACGCCCTTTCGGTATCTTTTTCTTTTATTTTGAAAAAAATGTTTTACATGCAGCTTGAATTAATTTTAATTGACACTGCATGTGAGGTGATCATGCGGGTGCGCAAAACCACCAATTTAACATCTAGATAACGCGGTGAATAAATTGCGGACTTACCTCATGTGACGAAAGCATCTACTTGATGTTAGATCGAAATTCACATCGACAATCCTAGATATGATTTCTAATTAACACGCAATCACTCAATTTTTTTTTTTTTCATTTATTTAATGAAGATCATGCTTTATGCAATGAATGCTACTAATCTAACATAAAATGATATGACATAGTAGTATAGCCTAAACTATATGACATGAGTAAAGTAATTTTTAAAGAAATGCAATAATTAAATATGCAATCTAAATTAACCAAAATGACCTAATCCCTAATTACGGGCAATTTCTAATTAAATGAATCTAGTAATAATCACTAAATGACGTGCATTTCATGAACCTAATTCTATATGACGTGCACATGATTTTTATTTTCCTAAAAAATACGTGCGATCTATCCTAATATGCAATGACGTGCAAAGAGTGCCCTAATTCTAATTTTTTTTTCTTTTTTTCTTTTATGAAATTCGAAATTAAAATTGCCAAATAATTAAACGTGCAATTCAAAATTAAAAAAAAAAAAAAAAAACTAACATCTTAAATGAATGCATTTTTGATTTTATATTTTTCTAAATTCGAAATAAAATCCCTATTCTAAATATGCAAGATAACAAGAAATATTCTAAAACAAACCCTAATCTAACTCAAAATTTTTGGATTTTCTCTTTTTGTATTTAAATGCAGGTTGGGCCCGATCGACAAGCCCAACCCCTTTTCAAGGGCCCCCCGCGGGCCTTTTAAAAAAAAAAAAAAAGATAACTAAACCTAGCCCAAGAAGACAACATAAGCCCAATATGCCAAACCCATCTCAGCCCAAAGAATGAAACAAGCCCGACCCGGTTTGGGGCCGAACCCTACCCGGTTGGGGAATCCTGCCCGACCTGCCCAAAGACTCCGGCGGTGGGCAGCAGAAGTGCGGCGAGAGGGGGACGGCCGGCGGAGCTGGGGCGTTGGGCGCCAGGCAGAGGGAGGCGTCGGCAGCAAGCGCCAGTGACGGGCGGAGAGGGTAATGGTCCAAAGCTGCAGTCGTCGCTGGTGGCAAGCGAGCAGGGGCGAAGGTGCGGCAACTAGCTCGCGGTGGCATCACTCGGTAGGGACCAGCGACTCGGGATCTGTAGGTCGCGAGCTTCGGAGGTGCGGCGACCAGCTCGAGCTCGGTTCTGGTCGTGGGTTGGCTGCGGACATAGGCCAACGGTGGGGATGCGGCTCGAGCAGCAGGAGGCACGGCTGCGCAAGGGACCGACTACGGTGGTTGAGGCGTCCGCGAAGAAGATGAACACTCCACGTCTTTTCTTCTTTTTTTCACTTTCTTTTTTTTCCAGCTCTCTGCCCCACCTCATGTCCTCTCACATTCTCTCTCACTGTACTCTTCTGCCAAAACCTAATTCTTTTGTTTTCTTTTCACCCCAAAGAAAATAAAACCCTAAAAAACAAAAATAAAAACCCCCTACAAAGAAAGAAGAAAAGGTTTTCTCCTCTTCTTTTTATTTTTTATCTAGAAAACTGAGAGAAAAGGCCCGACCAACAGAACCCATCTTGTGTGGTAGTATATTCAACGTGTGGCTCTTACGAAGTGATCGAAACCCACCCCTCTCTTTTGGTGTGGTAGTATATTGATGTGTGGCCTCCTACAAAACTTTTCTTTTATTTATAGGCCATGAGTTAGGATTTTAATTTTTCCAAATCCATATCCAAACGCAATATTCGATATTTCTTTTCACATCTGCCCTTATCCAAAAAAAAATCATCATATCCCTAAAAATTTCAAATTCCATTTTTCACGAGATAATTTTTATCGTTAATTTTTAGGCATTTGCTTTCATTTCGTGAAACTAGTCCGACTGCTTAAGTTAAAGATCGAACCACTAATTGAACCACCAGTCACCGGTCCAATGAAAAAAATGCAAATTAAAAACAAATGCACCTAAATCTATATGCTATGCAATTAATATTTTTAGGGGTAAAACTAACCCTAATTTTATGCAATAAATAAATGATCGGATTACTTAAAATTTGGGTGTCGACATCCTTCCATGCAATATACTGGCAAGACGATGACATGTCTATTTGTGTTTGTTTCGATAACCAAGCATACGTGCATAAGTAAATTAAGATCAAAATTTGATCGCAAGAAGAAAAAATACTTATACACGTGTTTCAAAGCTTTTCATGCATTTTAACAAAAGCACATAGAAGAAATAAAGGGGCTAATCATATAAATTTTGTACCATGTTCCAAATTTGGTTCAGATGTTTCTTCGGGTTCTAAGCACGAACATCTAATGTCCTCACAACAGTAGTTTTGGCGTTCTTCGGACTCTAACCACAAACGTCGGCGCCTTACGGTAACACCGGTTCTAATGTTCTTGGAATTTAACCACGAACTTCGTGCCTTCTAATAATACCGGTTCGATGTTCTTTAGATGCGAACGTCGATCTATTCATACTACGAGGTTTTAATGTTCTTCAAATCGAGCCCAACAAGTGTCGAGCCTCTAGTTTAGACACACCGTCGATCTCACGTTGCACAGAAGAGAGAAATCAAGAAATCTCACAACTACAATTGTGCTAGCCATTGCTCTCGTGTGTGAGTGATTTGGTTGATCACTATCAACACTCTCGATTGTCAATTGTTCATTATCGATTATCCTGTGATATGCCTCTCTATATTACCTTTTATAGCCCATTTACATATCACATTTAAATCGACTCATTAACTCTAAAATCGTTTTAAATTAATTCAACCATAACTCCTAACGAATGTAAATTCGATACCGTTTTAGACACTAATTCGGCATTAACTCAGAATGTTACAAAGCATTATTCCAGGACATTTATTTGTAACCGTTTACAAGTCTTTATTCGGATATTAACTTTGTAACTGTATAAATATTTAATTTGACGGTTTCATCTAAAATTGTTTCAGAGCATTAAGAGAGCTAAATATTTACGGTCCCAATTTGAAAGCCAAACGTCGACGGAATCGATTCAAATTTGAGTACGTTGTTCATGAAACCGAGGGCTATGAGTTGATGGTTTTTATTTGTCGAGAACCACCTCCAAATTCTCTTATCACGATTAGGGTTTTCTTGCCCCATTTATATTTATCCACATTTATGGTGAGTAAATGAGTTTGTAATGTTTATGTGGAACCTCTAGCATGTGACTAGAGAAGATTATTTTGTGTATCCCACTATTCTTAGTGATTAGTGGAAGTTTTTGAACAGTCCGTGGTTTTTCCCACATTGGTTTCCACATTAAATCCTTAGTGTTGTTATTGGCTTTATTTCCTTATCAATTTGGCATTATATTGATTATCTCATATTGGCGATTGTTGTTGGGGCTAAGTTGATTTTAGTCGATTTAGTTTCAGGGGAGAACTTGATCTTAGATTGTGTTTAGTTCGTAGTTAATTGTTGCCCGATTCCCCCCAGTAAAGTGATATTAGAGCTAGAGTTGAGATTCTAGTTATTAATGGAGAAAACTAGCAATACCATGTTTAAGTTAAATGCCTCGAATTACCATATTTATTTGATCCCGTTGAAGGTGATGAAGCTAAAAGAGATAAGGAAGATAAAGAATGGGGGCGAATGAATCGAAAACGATTGGGTTTATGCGGTAATGGATTGATGATAGTGTGTTTCATCATGTTGCTCAAGAAACGAAGGCGGACACTTTGTGAAAAAAAATTACAAGATCTCTATGAGATGAGAACTCCATAAAATAAAGCTCTTCTAATTAAACAACCTGTGGATTTGAGATACGAGGAGAGAAGTAGCATGTCGGAATACTTGAGTGAACTTCAAGATGTTATAAATTAATTGACAAATCTTAAGATTGACCTTGGTGATGAATTGCAATCATGTTCATTGCTTGATACTCTTCCGATAATTTGGACACTTTGGTTGTAGCATTAAACAACTTGGCTCATTTCGGTATACTTTCTATAAGTATGGTTAAAGAAAACTTGTTCAATGAAGAAATAAGAAGAAAAAACTTAAATTATGCTTCTAAATCGGAGGCTCTTGTTATGGAAAATAGGGCAAGAAGTTAATCAATAAAGTTTCATAATAATGATAAGCTGGAGCAAGTCAAGCGGAAGGTTTAAATCAAGGTCAAGAAAGAGTGTAGAGTGTTACAATTGTGGCAAGATGAGATATTATGCCAAAGAGTGTTGGTTGCAAAGAAAAATAAATCCCATGAAAGAAATGGAGATTGAAAGAAAAAGAGAAACAAACTACAAATGGCGGTTGCATCCGATGGCAATATTGTGTTCATATGTGGTGATGGTTGTGTGAACCTTACATGCCAAAACTCTACTTGAGTTGTTGATTCTATGATTTCTTTTCATGTCACCTTACGGCATGACTCATTTGCTTCTTATCACGGTAGTGATTTTGGTTGTGTTAAGATAGGAAGCGTGTGTTTCCAAAGTTATTGGCATAGGATATGTTTATTTGGAAACCGATGGCAGATGTAATTTGCTTTTGAAAAATGCAAGACACATTCCAGATATTCAATCGCACTTGATCTTCACAAGTGCCTTAGATGATGATGGTTATTGCAATTCCTTATTTGATGTCAAATAGAAGTTGACTAAAGGTTCCATAGTAGAGGCAAAGGGTAAGAAGATAAGCTCTCTCTACACCATGCAAGCTAACTTAATTGCGAAGAGGTAAATTCGGTAGAGGATTCCTCAATTGATTTATGGCATATGAGGGTTGGATCATCTTAATGAGAAATGACTTGACACTCTTAGTAGAAATAATCTTTTACTATTGAAGGAGAAAATTTTGAAGGAATATACTCATTGCCTTATGGGTAAGCAACATAAATTCTCATTTCAGAGTTCCTCTCCAAACACAAAATAGTATGTACTTGATTTAATTCACATTGATGTTTGTTATATGGATGCTAGATGTTTGTTGGAGGTACATTATATTTTGTGACATTTATTGATGACTGTTCTAGAAAAGTGTAGGCTATTGTTTTGAAATATAAAGATTAGGTGCTTGCGACTTTCAAGCAATTTTATGTCAACGTGGAAAGATAAACTGAGAAGAAGCTTAAATGTGTTCAAGCTGACAACAGCAGTGAATATAAAAGCCCGTTTAAACATTATTGCAAGAATTATGGTATCAAGTTTGAGAAGACTATTCGAAGACACCACAACAAAATGGAGTAATGAAGAGAACGAACTGAACAATTGATGATCGGATTTGATGTATACTCTATCATACGAGGTTACCTAAGCCATTTTGGGGTGAAGCGATAAAACGACAGTGGACTTAATAAATCTTTCTCCATTAATTCCTCTAAAGGGGATGTTCCGTAAAGAGTTTAGAGTAGGAAATATGTTTCCTATAATCATCTAAAAAGGGTCGAACACCTGAAGTGCAAAAACTTGGTATGGGGGGACACTTGAGTGTCAAAAATTAGGAAAGATACATTTATGTGCTGAAATCGAGTAAAATAGATTAGTTAAGTGCCAATGACAAGAAAATCCTAGCCAAAATACTGATGTGGCATTTTTTCAACGAGATAGGTGCAAAATGATGTCGTTTGCACATTAACGTCAGCTAGATAAACCAAAAACAACATCATTTTTGCCTCGGATTTGAATTTTAATATAAATATTAATTAAATAAAATTAAAAATTAAAAATTAAAAAAATCATTTTAAAAAACTGCAATTCGGAGGAGGGTCAGGAAGCTCTCAACGCGAACTGCGATCTTCATCTTTATTAATATTATATAATTTCATTAATATTTATATTAAAACTCAAAAAAAGACATTTGCCTCTTCTTTGCTGACTTAACTCTCCAATGAGTTACATAGGCAACCAATATTAATAAAAAATTGCCACATATGATTTCGACGGAGTTCGCCAGACTTGGCACTCAGATGTCACATTTAAAAAAAAAACACTTAAGTGTCTTTTTTGTAATTTTTGGCACTTAAATATCCCCTCATACCAAGTTTTGGCACTCTATATATTCTTTTGTCCATCTAAAAGTGTTCGATTGTCGAGTATTTGTGCATGTTCCAAGAGATGAAAGATCAAAGCTTGATGACAAGTCTAAACAATACATCTTCTTGGGTTATGGACATGAAGTGTTTGGCTACAGGTTATAGGATTCAATTACAAAGAAAGTCATTAGAAGTCGAGATGTGGTTTTCTTTGAGCATCAAACTATTAAAGACATTAACAAGGCAGAGAAACCAATGAATATATCTTAACATTCGGTTAGTTTCAACCTAAATCCTCCTACCATGGGGGTGGAAATCATGAGGGAGAAGTGCATGGAAGTTAGGAAGATGGTGAATTCTCACATAATGTTGATTCTTCAGTTGAGACGGGTGAAATAGCTGAGCGAAGTAGCCTGTTGAGCCAAGGTTAAGCAAAAAGTAACCTTTCCTTCCTCAAGTTAGAAGAACCGAAGAGAGCATAGATCTTCACAAAAATATTTGCCGCATGAGTATGTGTTACTCACCAATGTAGAAGAGCTAAAAACTTATGAAGAGACTATGTTATATGAACAAAAGAATGAGTGGCATGAAATCATGCAAGAGGAGCTTAAATCCTTACATAATAACCACACATTTGAATTGGTGAAATTGCCTGAAGGTAAAAAGAACACTCACAAATAAGTGGGTGTACAAGTTGAAGACAAAGAGAGTACTTTGCAATCACAATACAAGGCTAGACTTGTTATGAATGGCTTTCATCAAAAGAAGGCATTGACTTTAAAGAGATTTTTCACTAGTTGTAGCGATGCTTTTTGTTCGAGTTGTTCTTGGGTTGGAAACCAGTTTGAATTTAGAAATTGAACAATTTGATGTAAAGATAGCTTTTCTTCATGGAGACCTAGAAAAAGAAATATATAGAGAGAAACATAAGGATTTTGAAGTTAAAGGCAAGGAACATCTTGTATGTAGATTGAGGAAAAACTTCCCTGAGGAAGCACCATGACAATGGTACATAATCATTCATAGAAGAACATGGATACAGTAAAGACCAATTCCGATTCTTATATCTTTATGAAAAGATTCTTAGATAATAATTTTTTTATTCTCTTACTCTATGTGAATGATATGTTAATAGTTGGGCATGATGCTAAGAAAATCAGAACTTAAAATGAGTTAAGTAAAACTTTTGCAATGAATAACCTAGGCTCGGCTAAACAAATCCTAAGGATAAGAATTAGTCATGATAGGAAGAATAAGAAATTTTGGCTATTTCAAAAGAGATACATTGAAAAGGTGTTTGAAAGATTCAACATGAGCACATGTAAACTAGTAAGTACTCCACTTGTAGGCCATTTCAAGTTGAGTAGTAATGAGTGTCCTTCAAGTGAGAAAAGAATGAACAGATGAAGAAAATTCCTTATGCATCAGCCCGTGGGTAGTTTGATATATGTCATGATTTGTATAAGACCCGATATTGCTCATACAATTGGTACCGTGAGTAGATTTTCTCAAATCCAAGTAAGGAGCATTGCACCATTGTTAAATGGATTTTGAGATATCTTAGAAGCACTTCTACACTTTGCTTGTGTTATGGAAATGCGAAGCTTTGAATTGAGTGGCTACTTGGATGCTAACTATGTCGGTAATGTTGATTCTAAAATCCACATCGAGTTACATAATGACTTTTGCAAAGGAGTTGTTTCTTGACAATCAAGATTGCAAAAATGTATTACTTTATCTACATCTCGAATAGATACTCATGCTATTATCGGCTTATGGTAGCGAACTCTTTGGACAACTGAAAATTCCTTTAAAAAGTTAAGCTTGAAGAAGAAAGTTTGTTCTATATTGCAATAGCATGAGTGCTATATTTTTAGCAAGAATCCGGTGTTGTATTCAAAATCAAAAGTGTTAATGTGAAGTATCATTAGATCCACGAGAAGTTGGAAGAGGAGCTCTTTCTATTTGAAAAGTCCACACCGACAATAATGAATCCGATATGATGACCAAGTCGTTGCCCATGATGAAACTTGAATCTTGTAGAAGGAAAACGAGCATGATAGATCTTCCCTAAGGGAGATTTGTTGGCTAGGTCCATCTCTTGCTGACCCAGCTAACATAAAACAAAAAAGAAAAGAATAACAAAAGAGAAGAAAAGTCAAAAAAGCAAGAAAAAGAAAGAGAAGTGGTCCTGCAAAGTTAGTGTGAGCCAAAAAGGAGAGAGAGAAAACAAAAGAGAGAACGGGCGAGAGCAGAGAGAAGAAAAAGAAAGAGGTC